>CM037857.1:8748554-9117313 GCA_021292105.1 Anadara kagoshimensis | reverse complement strand
AAATTTTGAAGTTAATGTAGATCTGATCCAGAAGAGTACTCATGGTTCTAGAAAGACTGATTTGCTATATGTTTGGTAAATTGTATTACCGGAATCGCTAATTTCAAAACCAAATCCATGTTTTCTGGAGTTTCACTGAAATCCCGTATTATACCAACTTTAGTTTTGTATCTCTCATTTCTGGTACATGTGAGGCCTGACACATTTTAAAATATGGTATTTCAGATTTATGATCAGGAAATCTTTGGGAGAAAGCCAGATTGCGAGCGCTGTAGTCAACATCCCTGTCAACATTACGGTGTGCCAACCATGAGACTAATCAACCGCCCTGGACCTTCTGGTGAAAGACGAAATATTTAATTACAAATTAGTCCAATCAATTTTTAATTACAAATTAGTCAAATTAACCAGCCCACTGAATCCCTGTTTAAGTTTTTGTCTTGTTGGGGAGTTTACAGAAAAATTTAAAGGGTGTGGGTGGGTGTTAGTAGGCTGATTAGTTGGACTTATTACATACATCGTATATGTCTTTTATTTATTTTTTGTTATCACCATTTATTATCCAATGTCATTAATTGTTTAATTTTTATGGTTTTGCATATGAAATGCCCACAGAAGGTTTAAAAATATACTTGTAAAACAAGTTCATAGGTTTTCCTTTCGATTACCGAGACAACACTTTCAATACACACATGTATTGTAATGTTTCATTACAGAAAAATGTCAAATTAGAGTCCGATTTCACAATCAGTTTTGCTAAAATCTATGCTTCTTTAACATGGTACCACTGTGGTAACTCAGATGGTAGAGTGCTTGCTCTGTAAGTAGGAGGTTGTGGGTTTGAACTCCACTGGGTCTGACCCAAGACTTTAAAGTGGGTAGTGACTGTTCTTTTGCCAAACACTCGGCATTACGAAATGAAAGTCACGGTTCTTTTGGATGGGAACTTAAAATAAATGAGGTCCCCTGTCACATTATGCTTGGCACGATAAAGAACCCTGCTGTATAATGCCATCAGCGCAACGCACAGGCAAAATTTCTGCACCTTCGCCTATAACTGGTGACATCTCGAAATCAGTAAATATTCTTGACTGGGACATTAACACCATTACTCAACTCAACTCAACTTTTCAACATGTATGATGATAATATGACCCTTAAGAAGCCCAAATATGTTAAATTTTAAATTAGCTAATGTTTGTCTGGAATTGTTATTTTAAATGGTTATGGAAAACATTAATTGATGCCAAATATTCATGAAATAATGTCATTGTTCACCGGATAATATATAAATTGTATGATTCTATATCTACCAGGAACAACATTTCCACCACATGATATAGAGCCACCCAAGTGTTCAATCTTGAAAGGCCATTGACCTCTTATTTTGCAAATGACCCCTTTGTTGAGGCTCTATTGGGCCATATTAAACATTACATAAATGCAAAAACTTGATGTTTTATAATGTTTTAGTTGAAATTGTTTGCCCCTCTAAAAGTCCTGAAATGAACTCTTGATTTTTAGGGTATCCAATGGATCACAAATTTTTATTTTATATCAGGCAAGGGTTTTTAAATATAACATTTTTTTTATTTCATTTTACATTTACCATGTATACATCGGTGATTGAAGAATTCCCTTTTCATTATTTATCAAATTTATTTAAAACTGGTGGCATATTTTTGTTGTGTAACTTGTATAAATTATTTTCTTATTTAAAATGTATAATGTGGCCATAGTGATAATATATTGTCAAATTATTGTCTCAAATTAAAGTGAAATTACAATTTATTTCAATATTTTTTATATTGCGATATGGCCGGACCCAAATGATGTGTAAGAATACACAATTAGAAATTCATACAAATGTATTTTGTAGCCTTTACAGAGCATATGTGTAATTTTGCACCTTATATATTTTTCAAAGTGCCTTTTTATCTATACAAGCTATTAGTTATACCCTCTGTAATTAGTTTGAGGGGGTATATAGGAATCACTATACCCGTCTGTCTGTGTAAAATCCTGCCCAGGCCATATCTCATAATTGCTTTGGATGACTGTCATAAACTTGACATGAATAATCTTCATGGTTCAAAGGTGTGTCATGACCTGAACCAAGGTCATATCAGAAAGGTCAAGGTCGCAGGAAAACATTAAATGTTTGTAGTGGGCGGTTGTATTTCTCTTCAAGAGACATATACAAGCTTTTTGAACATAAGAATGTTAAGTTTTGATGGTATTTTGCATATTAATGTGTATGTATCAAATGGGGTTCCCCGCTGTACCATGTGATACCGTTTGTGCGGAACACTTATTTCCGACGGATATGGAATAACATAAGACAACGTTTCCCGTGAAAATGACGTCATTCCAGGAATCTGTGACTTGGACGTTTTCCAAAACGTTCCACACAAATGTTAAGAGGTATTTCACGTGGTACAGTGGTGAACCCCATTGACAAATGTTCTTGTTTCAAATAGAGTAGTTTTCAGAATAATTTCCTGAAAATAAAGTCCCACATAATATAATGACTTACAGATATCTATAAATGTTTAGTTGTTTGAAATTACAGGGTTTCATTCTCATAGTTGAGTGTATGTGCTGTGTATTTTGTTCATCTGGGTAATTGTGTGTATTTGTGTGTTAATGGTTTTTTTTGTGTGTCTGTGATTTTGTGTATGTTAGTGTTGATGCTCATCTTATGTTTCTTTATGTTGCATCTGTGTATAAGAATGCATGTGTCTGTATGTTTTGTGTGTGACTGATGTATACCAGTTTTTGTGTGTCTGTGTGCATACTGTTTGTGTGTTCATGTGTAACATTTATATTGAATATCTTTATACATAAATGTAAGAGTTAAATACATGTGCTGTACATAATAATTCATTACAGGTATAAAGTGGTTTTTTTTAAACATTTGTTCAGTCAAATTTGGGCATTATAAAGGGATATGCAATTGATCTTTTGATGTGATGAATGTTTTGGATTGGCTATTACAACAAAGTTTAGATTTACATACATTACATCAGTAGAGATTTAGTTTTGAAAGGTTTTGCTTTAGGAGATGTGTATATGTGATTGTGTACACCAGAGCTGCCAACTGACCCGCAACCCGTGGGTCCAAGCTGTTTTTACATGTGAATTCCCGCTTACCCGCTAAAAAGTGTACTGACCTGCAATTAAGCATACAGTTTGAGAACTTGCAGTATTCATTCATTACCACTCGAATCTACATGTAATCACGGCGTATTTGAGTTATTACATGGGTAGATTAAGGGTCTAATCAGGATTAATTTTGTGCCAGTAGTGGGTAAAAAAATCACAAAATCGTGACGTGCATATACTGTATCCATTTCTCTGTGACATTACACCACTGCGTGCCATCTTTAATCATCTATTCACCCCCCCTCCCCCGAGTCCGATCAGTGCAACCAGCTAGCAGTACATGATGCACCTTGGATCTCGGAAGGACCCGCAATTGCACAAAATAGGGTTGGCAGCTCTGGTACACGTGTGTTTATGTGCATGATAACATGTTTAACTCATTAACTTCTATAAAAAGATTTGACCTAAAAGGTTTTGTTTTTCATAGATGCCTGTTTGTGTACATGTGTGGATGAACATATGATATGGACACATATTTAAGACTGTATGTACCTTGACATGTGGAAATTAAGTGTTGTGAAACCTGTCTTTAAACCAACACATTTTGTATGTAGTAGATCTAGACACATGAGACAGGTATATTTTTTACCCAGGTTAATTGACGTATCGCCGGCTACGCCCACAATGTTCCGACACTGGCCGGCATCACGTTACCAAAGCAGCATCACAGCAACTGATGACGTTCTAGAGTCAGTGACATCATAAAACCGCACAATTTAGGCCAAGTTTTCATTCTTTTTGCATGTAAATCAAGCATGTTGACCAGGGGAAACGCCAAGAGCAAATTGTGTTTCGGTTTTGTTTTTTGAAACCTTCCGCGGTCGAAAAAACGGGATTATTTTTTGTCAAGTGTCCGACACGAAAACAATCGGTCACATTCAGTTCGTATTTTAACGGTAAAATTTGCATGTATGTGTGAAAACGCAATATAAGCACATGTATCATAAACTTAAAATTTCGTATGTATTATAAAATTTTAGATGACATATCATACTTTTAAAAAATTCGCGATTTTCTGACGGCACCCGATTTCTCTTGAAAATCAGCACGAAATTCAACTCGATTTTTAAAACTTGTACGTTTTTTGTACTATGAATATTTCTCTCTGAATTTTGACATAACATTACAATACTATTGTTATTTATTTCCTTTAATATTATACCTGGTGCATAAAGTGTAGATATCTGAAAAAAGCAAAAACCAAGAGCCTCCATTCGTCAATGAAAACAAAAATGGCCGCGAGCTTCAGTGTACAGTTAATTCAGTGTCGTGTTTGAACGGTAAAGTTTTGCATTTATGGGTGTGAACGCATTATAAGAAAATTTGTCATGAACTTAGAATTCGCAGTATGAAAAAATCTGAGATGACATGCATACTTACAAAAAATTCGTGATTTTCTGACGGCACCTGGTTTCTCTTGAAAATCACTGTTAATCAGCATGACTCAATTTTTAAACTTGTACGTTTTTTGTATCATGAATATTTCTCTTTGAAATTTTGACATAACATTACAATACTATTGTTATTTATTTTCGCAAAATATTATACCTGGTGCATACGGTGTGGATATCTGAAAAAGCAAAAAACCAAGGTCTTCATTCGTCGTCAATGGAAACAAATATGGCCGCGAGCTTCAGTGTACACTAAATTCAGTGTCGTAATTTAACGGTAAATTTTGCATTTATGGGTAAACGCATTATCAGCAGATTTGTTTTAAACTTAAAATTACGCATGTATGAAAAATTCTGGATGACACGCATACTTGCAAAAAACATCTATTTTCTGACGGCACCTGATTTCTCTTAAAAATCACTGTTAGCCTAATCAGCATGAAACTTGACTCGATTTTAAAACTTGTACGTTTTTTGTACCATGGTCTTTTCTCTTTGAATTTTGACATAGTATTACAATATTATTGTAATTTATGTTAACAAAGTATTATACCTGGTGCATGCGGCGTCAATATCTGAAAAAAGCAAAAACCAAGAGCCTTCATTTGTCGTCAGTGAAAACAAATATGGCCGTGACCTTCAATGTACTCAACATTGTACATACATCGACGTAGTGACGTCAATATCGTGTTTCGCTTCATCACACAGTCGAGTCATGACTGTTGCATGCATTATCGATTTTTCTACCTACATGCACTATCAGCTGCCCAGCCAGCGTGTTTACATATTGCGCTGACTTCTAATCGCTACATGTTGCAGGGATCCTACCATTTTGAGGTCCAAAATATAGGAAAAATAGGAATGTGGCATCAAAATTATAGGAGTTTTATGAGAAAATTATAGGAGTTTCCAATAAAATTATAGGAATATTTTTAAATAATTTGCACAAAATATACATCCATGGCTCTTCTACAGCCATTTCTGTTCCCCCTTTTACTAACAAACATAAAATATTGGCAACTGCAATGTATACTTACTGGTTTAAAAATACATAAACGTGAATGTTGTTTCATATATGTACTAAATGCAAGAAAATTCCCATTCTGAATTCCAGTAACAAAAATCATGATAGGAAAATATAAAAAAGGGTAAAAAATTATAGGAAATACAGCCCAGCCTACCCTCAAGGCCACATATATAATGGTCACCTGCCTATAAAGGCCAGTATAATTGTATCCTAATTGTTCTTTATTCATATTATTTGAACCTGTATACAAAGGTCACCTTTCCATTAAGGCCACTTTTACTGGTTCCTTTGGGTGGCCTTGATAGTCAGGTTTAACTGTGTAGAAAACATAGAAATGGTAGGATCTCTGATGTTGACCTCCACTCAAAGCAATATGTCTTGCTGGTCCAAATAATCAGCATTAATGTGTGTGTGGTGTGTGTGTGTGTGTGTGTGTGTGTATGAGAGAGAGAGAGAGAGAGAGCATATGTGTGATGGGAGGGTAGGATTTGAGGAATTTTAAAACTGCATGATTATGTACAACATATTTACCCATTACAAGCCATATGTGTTATATACATGTACATGAGTAGTCTACTACAATATTTGACTTATTTCAAACCAACACCAGAATATGCAGGTGTGCAATAAAGTATTTATAAATTGAAAATGAAATGCATACATTAAATAATTAAATGCTGCATCAAAACTAACCAAAGATATATCTCATTTTTTTTAATTTTAAAATTAATTGTACATGTGAAGTAGTCATGGACTTGACATTTTAATGAGGGAAAAAGCATAAACTATATTATGTTGAGGCAGTGCTTGTGAAAACAATATTAACTTGGGTTTGAGCTTAGCTGTGGATTAACATCTTTAGACATTGCTTCAATATTTCATATCACAAAATTTCATATACATACATGTATATATATACACACATGTATTTTATTGTTTAATGTGTAATTTCAGTGTTCAATCATGAATTTTATTCTTTCCTGATCATTTCAGCTTATATGAGGGTTAATTTGAGGTTGAATGTTACACAAATGAAAGTGTAAATAAGATTTACATCAAATACTTATTATAATTCCACATCAATTTAGTTTATTTTATATAGTTTTAATTTAAATACTAATTTTACCAGTCTAAAAAGGGTTTTATCATCATTATAAATGAAAAAATGCACAAGTCATGAGTTATCAGTGAAAACTTGTTAAATCCATGACTGAAACATAATCAGCAAGGAATAATATAACTACCAGATGTGAAATAATATAAGGTGTTTGTTGCTGAATAAGAAAAGTTTATAAGTGCCTACATTGCATGTCCAAATTTCACAAAAAGTGAAATCATTTTTCATATTGAAATAATCAGTGGGGGGGGGGTCTTTCTCTGGTTCCATACTTGTTCATCATCTGAATTAAATGACAACTTATGATGGGCCATGTTAGCTAAATTTGAATTACTCTGGCTTTTAAGTCACATCAGATGATGGACACATGTATTGTTGTAGGTATGGTATGTCTATGTGTTTGTAACTCACATCTAAACACATCTGTCAAACTAAATTAAGCAAAGTGACTGACTTGGCTCAGTTGTGGGTGTTGAATCAAGATTTTAGAGCAAAAACAGTAGAGCTGTCATGTGCTACTGAAATAATATAATTTAAATGTTCTGACTTTGAATGCATTATTTTAATAAAATCAAAATCACTTTAATCAGCACATGACAATTTCATAAAAATCAATAGTAGCACATGCCAGAGCTAATTACAATAAAAATAACTTAGTAGCTTAGATCATAGATGTATACACACTGTATGAGTCCAGTTTTTTGCAAATTTTCAATTGTATAGGATTTCAAATGAATTTTTTTCTGTTAAAATTTGATTAAACAATTAAATGGGACTGTATAATAAACCATGAGTTCATGCTTTGTACCAAAGTAAGAAGGCGGGGTTTTTATTACATTAGAATTTGAAAAAAATATATAATTAAGACCAGTGCCAATCTTGTGATGAAATTCAAAATGTACATATTAATGAATTGAGAGCTAAATCTAAGTTGAAAGATGTTCCTCATCTAAGGAATATTTTATGTAGAAATCCACACTCCTGGTCAAATATTAATGGTAAATATTTTGAGTAAACCATTCCATGTATTTAAAATAAAATAAATAAAATAAGACAGTTGAATGTTATTTAGCAGCCAAATAAATCGAAGGCCTACAAAGCATACAGGCCAATGTGTCCTGAGTACATGCAGGCCAGTGTATTGGTATCCATGCAAACTTCATATATTCAGTGGTACCACAAATCAATCCTGCATGTTATATGGTGTAAAAATCATGACTACCATGTACAAAAACAAAAGGATCATTCGGGAATGCAAAAAATAACTTTGAGGCGGTGACGGCACTTTTCTAAGATGGCTGTCTGAAAGTAGACCCAATTTCCGGCAAAATCGGCTTAAAGTGTGAAGAAAATTACTATTTAAATGGTAAAACTTACTTTATTTCAGCAAATAAATCCAAACAGCGTCTCTGGACTATCAAATTTACACATGGTGTACCATGAGGAAGCTGCCGTTGCATTATTTATGGGTCAAATGAGCCGGAAAAGGGACCGACCCATGATCACATATCCGACATTTTCATAGATTTTTTCGACTTTAAAACTTGTACGTTTTTTGTACCAGAAAATTTAACTGTCGAATTATACATTAAAATAAACACGGGAAAAAGTTCTTTCCATTCATATTAAAACATCTTTGGTGCATGAGCAAATGATTGAAAGAGATCACATTTTTCAAAAAAATAATTTTCGATTTTAGGCAAGTGTCCCGCATTCAATCGGTATTTAAATGGTAAAATTGCCACCAAATCAGAGCAAATCTGCCTTTAATCAATTACAATTATTTAGAAATTTTAATAAAATGCCATGTGTTTCAGTAATAACAGTCGGTAAGACAAATATTTCATTATTTCCACGCCTCGAGTGTATGCCGTTTTTGGCCATTTTTTTCACCCCTTCTGCGCGTGCAAACTTGTTTAATGAATCAATGCGTAGGCCGGGTTGGCGTTTCCCCTGGACCCTTTGTCGGAACATTGTGGGCGTGGCCGGTGATCCGTCAATTAATTACTTGCACGCCTATTAGACCTTTTGTGTCGAATGAAATCCAAACGTTTGTATTTTTGAAAATTTTCTTTAGGGTACATCAAATGAATTTTAAGTTTCTTTAGTATGTATTACACATTGATAAGGACTTCTATATTAGACCCTTCAGCCTGTGTTTTGGGTTCCAGAAAATAATTTTGGTTCCTGACTGTCAGGATAAAAAAAACCTTTTTATATATGATTATTGTTTGACTTACAAATGTAATTCTATTTTTAAAATGAAAATAGATTCATTTGATTTTCTTCAAAATCACATAGAATTGAGTAATGGTGTTTAATGTACAAGTCAAAAATATTTCATGTCTCGATATAAGTGAAATATTCTTGACTTAGATGATAAACACCATTACTCAACTCTATGTGATTTCTTACAAAGTCAAATGAATCTATTTTCATTTTAAAAAAAATGGAGTTAAATTTGTTTTTACCCGTGAAAGTCAAAGGTCAAGACACTTGAGATTTTGTAGAAAGTAAAATTGAACTTCAATCTTCATTTTGAAAATAAGAGTTGAATTTGTTTTCACTGCTGAAAGTCAAGGGTCAAGTAGACCCCAGACACTAATTAATTGACATTTGATGCAATGGGATTGATTGCATTTTTTTATTTTTCACTGTTGATTCATACAAAAAATGTACCAAAACCTGATGAGGGCATTATAAGATTTTAACATATATGTTTGTTTGTTCTATGCAATCCAATCATTTTAAATTGTTAAAAGTTATAATAAAACACCCAATACGCATCAGGATTTAGTTGTTTATAAAGATGTACATGTAGATGAGGAACCATTACAGTAATTACTCAGTTGGTAGAGTATGCATTCCATATGTGGGAGATCAGGGTTTGAACCCTGGTCAGATCTGACAAAGATTTAAAACAGATAGGGACTGTTCTTTTGCCAGTCAATCAGCATTTAGAAAGGCTTTTGGAAGAGACCTTAAAAACTGATGCTTTGTGGAAGAAAGAATGGCATACAAAAGAATCCCCAATCCACATTGCATCTGCAAATTTAAAATTTCTGTTTCTCCACCTATAGCTAGAGAAAACAACCATCCTTCAGCAAGCAAACTAGTAAATTTCTCAAACTTTTTGCCCTGATTGGAATTCAAACCTGGGCAATGAAAGGTGTTGTGATCTGTTAGTACCCACTTTAGACCATAGAAAAGGGGTTGTTAGTGCTTGTAACTATTGTGACCAATAGTCCAAAGCTGTTTGAAGCTTGATTAGTTTAATCACATGATTGTTTCTAGCCTATTATCAAAATATTTGTTGAAAAGATAATTTGAATAGACTTTCTTCAAGCTAAAAATGTATACATTTGAAATGTATTATTTTTTGAATTTTTATTAATCTTTGATTAAATTAATCAAGCTTAAAACAACAGAACTCTGATCTGATTTCTAGGATAATATGTGTATAGTATACTGACGGATTTTCAAGCACATTGGCCTAGTGCATACAACCAGTACTGAATCACATATACTGACACTACTAGTATAACCAAAGAAAGCTTAGCTTGGAGTTGAGAAATGGAGTTTTATGTCCCAGTCAAGATTCTTTCACTTATATCTAGGCGTTCAGTTCATGGATGATGGAGGAAACTTGAGTACCCAAAGAAAACCACCAACCTTCGGTAAACCAACAAACTTCAAACTTAGGTGCAAGAGGCATTGTGATCCATAAGCACCTATTTTGGACCACTCATCCACCAAGGCCAAAACAAGAGAAGTACCATCACCAGTAAAGACCCATGATAAAAACATGTTCTGCCATGAAGTTCATATGAGTTGATCTCAAGTGTGAAGATACTTCGAAATTGAAGCACAAAATCTCTGAAAAAATTTGGAGCTAATGGAAAGTTGTAATATCAATTGATGATCACAGGCCACGCCCACAATGTTCTGACACTGGCCGCCATCACAGTACCAAAGCAGCATCACGGAAACTAATGACTTTCTAGTGTCAGTAAATTAAACCGCACAATTCATGCCGAGTTTTTTAATTCTTTTTGCGTGTAATTCAAGCATGTCTACCCTTTGTCGGAACATGGTGGGCGTGGCAGGTGATCCGTCAATTTAGGTCAAACAATTTTCGAGTCGTACATTTAGCAGAAACTGCCTCAAGAAAAACTACCGGTATGCTATTACACATACAAATGTAGAAACTCAAAATCTATTTTTGAGTGTTCTGTACCTCAAATAATATATCCTGAATAATTAATAACAGACTCGATAAATTAAATTTAAAAATAAATATTTATTTACAAAATATAACATGAAAAGTGAACATGATGGATTTACTGGTTGAAAAAAAATCTTTTATTCACAACCATTCCTTCACAAAAATCTAGTAAATTATAGGTGTATTTTTATTAAGTTTTTGAGACATACTGGTATTTTAGATGTTGTATTGAAGATATGCCCTCTAATCATTATTGTATGAAAAAATTAAAAAGGAGGAAAAATTGAACCCCCCCCCCCCCCAAAAAAATAAAAAAAAACAACAAAAAAACAAAAACAAAAAGTACCAAGAAAGGTAAAGATATACAGATATTAACATGATTAATAACTGTTTGCAGTGTTTCTGAATTTAAAAAAAAAAAACAAAACTACAACATTGAATGGTTCATTGAAAAATACCCATGTATAAATATCGGTAAAACTATTAGCATCAATTGGATATTAAATGTTGTCCTAAGGGGATTAAAAAACAACTGATTTATACCAGTACATCATGTTCAACTTTATAAGAGAATGACATTGCATTCAACTTTAATTTAACTTCCCTCTTCAGTCTCGGTTCAGTGCATGTATTCATTAATAAAATTTTTGATAAAAAATAGCAAATTTAATGAATTGAATCAAAATCATGATTTTATTAAAATTATTAATTCTTTAACATAAGTTTTATACTGATTTTATTAAAACTCTTTATTTTTACACTTACACAAGAAATATCATCTGCCGATATTGTTGGAAATTAATTTTTAAATCCTGATTACAATGAAGAGAGAGTCTAAAAAAAATTATAGTTCATAAACCTTTTCTTTTAAAATATAAATTGTTGACTTCATAATCAAAATTTTAAAAAATTGAGGTTTCTCGATACAGTACAAATTTCTCAACTTTTATAAAAGAAGAGTTTCATAATAATTTATAAATTTCAAAAAAATGTTTATTAGAAATTCTGTACTGATATGTCATCAGAGAGAGGTTTTCACATGATCATTAAAAAAGAACAAATGTTGGTAGTAACAATGACGTAAAAAATAACAATGAACAATAACAACAACAATAAGCAATAACAACTGAACAGTGAAATCAGTTCTCATTTCAGCCATCTTAAGCTTTTTCTAAAACTGAGATGCAGACTGTCCATCCATCCAATCCTGAAAAATAGAGAGGAAAAAACCAATTACAAATTTATTTTCAAACTTTAGCCCATTTAAGATTAATAGTAATCCTATGGACAAAATTCAATTATTTATTCACTGAGCCACATATGTGGTACATCAGGTGATAATACAACATACCGGTACACAAAATTAATGTGACAATGACAAACTAACAAACTGAACATGAAAAAGATTACATGTTATGTTTTCTATATGATATAAAGTTATCTATGGTTACTTAAAGTTTTACATATGATTTTCAAAAAAAACTGAAACATTTCCTAATACTCTTTTGTTACAATATGTATTAATAAACCTTGAAGTTTTTCTATGTTAGAGTACTTTATATAACACATTGGTATATATTTAATCCAATAGGTTTGAAAAAATCACACTGAAACAAATAATGCATTTCATCTCCAATTCCAGAGGTACATAGAGGACAATTCCTTTCATTTTTTGGTGGTGTTGTAAAGTTGTTTAATGTCTCAATCAAGAGTATTTCAATTATATAGAGTAGTGTGATGTGGAGAAGTAGTGTTTTATACCACGGTAAAAAGTATTTCAATTGTATGGTGTTTAATACCCTAATCAAGAGAAGTTCACTTATTTTATGTGAATAAGTTCAGCAATAGTGGGGAAACTTGAGTACCTTGAGAAAGCCTCCTACTTTAGACATTTAGCAAATCATATCTAGATGTGTCTATTATTTTCATATAAATGCAATTTTGGAAGACCATACACTAAACTTTGAAAAACATCTTGTTTTTATCAACAATGACTTTAAACTGTGTTTCACGTTCATAATTATAAGAGAAGTAATCTTGACCATTTCAACCACCAATTAATCAATAACTATGTATTTTACTGTACAACTGAAATTACATTTCAATGTATTGTATTCCAAAAAGGGTGTTTAGTGTTGTAAAATTAACACTGGTATCATAATTATGTAATTAGATACATTAAATGTTGAATACTTACATGTATGGCATCCAAGTCTGTCAACATAGCAAAAATTTCACAATGCCTCTCTGCCAAAAACTTGTCCATTTCAAAAAACTTTTCTCCTGAAAAAGTAAAGCAACATTAATGATATTTCCATACAATTTTCTATACAATATCTGTTACCTATAAGATAACAAAAGAAGCAAGCACAAAATTAAATAATTTAAATCATGTTTTTGTTTGAAACTATCCAATTTGTACCAATAAGAGTGAAGTGTTGTTTATGCTCCAGCCAAGATTCTTTCACTTATATCAAAACAGTCAATTCTGGAATGGTGGAGGAAACTGGAGTGCCAAGAAATAACCACCAACCTTCATTCAGCAAGCAAACTGACAAACATTCTCATGCTAGGATCTGTCCCAAGTGAGATTGGGAAAGGGAGTGACGGGTGTTGTGATCTGTTACAAATCACATGCTTCAGATCGCTCAGCCACCAAGGCCCCCAGTCAAATAATAAAATACATGTTAAAATACAATAACTATAGAACTGTCTCATGACGGACAAATTCCTCTGGCCCCAACATCTATAAGAGTTTAATGTTTTCCTGCAACCTTGACCTTTCTGAAAAGACCTCGATTCAAGGTCATGACACAGCTTTGGACCATGAAGATTATTCATGTGATTTTTAGGACAGTCGTCCAAAGTAATTATGAGATATGGGCCTGGAGAGGAGTTTACACCAACAGACAGACAGACATATTGATTCCTATATACCCCCCCCCCCCCCCCCCCCCTTCAAACTAGTTTGCAGGCCCGGTATAATAATAATAAAAAAATACTTTACCAAAATAGCAAGCAGCATCTCTAATCTCTTTTCGCTGTTCCTCTATGAATTTGTCGACTTTAGAGCTGGACTGTTCTGTTTGCTGTTTGATATTATCTGGGTTGATCTGCCTGATTGTGTGTGACTGTGCCAACCATTTTTGTTTCCAGTAATTCAGATCATCTTGCATCCTTTCAAGGTCATTCTGCTCATCGTTCAGATCTTTTGATACAGAGTCAATCTTTCTGTTTAATTTAGCATTATTGAATGTTGACCTGGTAAAATGACCTGACTGACCTGGAAAATAATGAAATACGCTTGATATAAAATATGATAAATTATGACATGGTAAACACACACTTAACTGTGAAAAACGTTTGGTTTTTATCAACAACTACTATAAAGTGTGTTTCGTATGCATAATTAAGTGAAATAATCTTGACCATTTCAACCACCAGTCTTACCAGGGACTAAGAAACATCCTCATTAAATAAATAAAAAAATTCCACACTGGCAAAAACACATTTTTAGAGTATGGGAAATCAAGATCCCCAGCCAAGAGGTAATGGTAACATGAATTTATTAAAAACTCAAAGCCATAACATCCATGCAGATGAATCATTGAACAGGAACATGAATAACATATGCACACCCACATCTCCTACTGATCATTCCTGTAAATTTGTTTTGTCATTGACAAAGCAAATACAATGTGTTTTAAAAAGTGAGAGAAAATATTAAAGAAAACGAATGCAAGTTGCTTCAAGATCTTTCAGTACTCAAGCCTAAATGTAAAATCTTTTAGTTTTTTTATCATCTTTTATCCTTGCTGCGATGGTTTATTTTAAAAAAAAAGGTAAAGCTATAAAATTCTAGATCTGGATGGAAAAAAACTTTGGTGTTGCCTGGCTATACTAAAACCGAGTCAGATGGGAAACCCAAAACTTTCTTTTTTTTGTTTGGCCTGAGATTTCCTGGCCGTGAATAACATACATGTAGTGAATACTCACCATCCAAATCTCCATCCATATCTGCCATCATTCGGTCAGTAACTGCTTTACCTTCCTTTATAATGTCCAGTATTTCTGTATTGAAATAAATAAAAAAGAAAAATACATTAAAAACATTAAAAATAATAATCTTGAATTGTGCAAAACAGTAAACAAGTAAACTCTCTCTCACCCCCCAATCCATATCTCTCTCTCTCTCTTCAAAACAGTAAAAAAATACACATTCAATTCTTTCTCTCCATCTATGCAGAACAGTTAACTCACATTCAATTCTTTCTCTCCATCTCTGCAGAACAGTAAACACATGGTCATCTCTCAATCTCTCTCTCTCTCTCTCTCTGTTGATTATGGAAGCTAGATTAAATAGCTAGTACTCAAAAATGAAGTTAACACAGGGATGAGGAAATATACAACAATTTTTTTTATTTTCAAAGAAATTTGCCAAAATATCACGTCATACCTCATAACATTTGTGCAGAACAATTCAGTATTGTAAAGAATAGAGTAGAGTTGGGTGATGGTGTTTTCACCACAGTCAAGATTCTTTCACTTGCATTGAGGCAGTGGAGGAAACTAGAGTACCCAAAAAACCACCAACCTGTGGGAAGCAAACTGACACTCTCACACAAGGACTTGTCCTAAGTGGGATTCAAACCTAAGCATCGAGAGGCCCTGAATGTACAATTTATTTATAGTGAAATATTTATTAAACAAATACACCGATATTCAAATCAAGCTTGATTAATCACTGATCATCGTTACTAAATTTTTTTTAAAGATTTTGATTAATCAGTTAGGAGGTGCTTACCCTTCCACAGCACCTGGCCTCACTTCCCTGGTGGAAGTTCACGTGTTTAACCTAACTTGTCAGTTCCAAAGTTCTTACTTTGCTTTTGGATTGTGATTCGGACAGAGATTAGTATGTTTGTTTTTGATTAGGACCATGAACAGGTAACAAGGGAGATAACACACCTCTATGCAGACTTGGCATTCTCATTCTCTTGTACAAGTACACAGATAACATGCCGAGTATAACAGCATAATAGACAGAATCCAGCAAAGCAGCAGAGTTCAAGAGCTAAAGAAAGAAAGACAAGCACAAAAAGAATGAAACAAAAGACAAGTTTAGTATGAAAGTTATTAATAGGAGCATAGAAAGAATTAATGAAACAAAACAATACATAAAACAAGTTTAGTAAGAATTTTATTAATAAAAGCCCAAAAAGAATGAATAAAAGAATAAAGAAAAACAAGTTTAAAATGAAATTAGTATAAAAGCACAAAAAAGAATGAAACAAGTTCAGAGCACACAAATAATGAAACAAAAGATATACAGAAAAACAAGTTTAGTAAGAAAATTATTAATAAAAGCATAAAAAGAATGAAACACAAAATACAAGTTCAGTTAGAAAAATTATTAATAAAAGATCTATATACATTTAAACGTACATGTACAGTCAAACCTGTGTTAAAGGCCACCTCTATATAAAGACCACATGCTTACAAAGGTCAGTAAAATTTTATCCCAATTGCTCTTTATTCATATTTTTGAGCCTGTATATAAAGGCAACCTGCCTACAAAGGTCACTTTTACTGGTTCCCTTGGGTAGCCTTTATAGGCAGGTTTGACTGTTTATAGAAATATAGAAAAATAAAGTACTATTAAAGAAATTAATGAAAACACATAAAACACAAACACACACTCTGACACCACTGAATATAATACCCTGACTATGAATGGCAACCAAACAAAATACATGTACATTTTGGGGTGTTGTCCAAATACAGTAAAGTCTCATTATTATACCCCTCAATAACTTTAACACTTTATCACCAAACTATTTTGAATCCTCAAAATGCAATTCTTCTTTTTTCTTTATATGCCTCCCTCAATTTACCAGTATTGCAAAACCCCTTTATCATGCCAACATTTAAAAAAACAACAGGTGGCACTGAATTAAGGTTTTACTGTTATTTTTTTTCAAAATTTTGCCATTGAAGATCAGACTGTGCTTTTCATGCAGGACATATACATGTATCTGTGGATCGGAACTCAAGGGACTTAATTTGAAGGACCCTAAAAAGGATTTTTATAAACATACCTCAACATCTTTAAAAGCAGCACCAATTATGACGACAGTTTGTGCCACAGCAGTTGGCACCACATCACTTGGTTCCATATTCATTCCATCCAAAAATCCAGTTTGAGCCAACACAGCAGTTGGTTTCATACTCATTTCATCCATAAATTCAGTGTGTAATGTAATATTACCAGCTGCTGTACACTATTTTGATGAAAAAATAAATAAGAAAATATTTTTTTTTAATGATAAGTTCCATAAAAAAGAAGTAGATTTTGACCAAACATTTTTTATACATAATATATTCTGTATCAATTACAAATACATAATATAAACCCGGAATTTTTCAAAATTCTTTCACTTTTTATTCTTCCCCCCCCCCCCCCCACCCCAAGTGTCAGGTCCAGTATTGTGTAGGAAATCAGATTGCCCTGAGAAAACCATCAACTTTTGGCAAATGAACCAACAAACTGTCATACACTATGATCTGTCCCAAGGTTGATTAAAACTGTTTTTACTTTTTTAGGAAGCGAGAAAGATTCGAAATCCTTTACTTTAGACCACTCTATTACCGAGGTCCCTAAAATATTATAGAAATTTGCCAATTATCTAGTGTACATTTACCTAAAGTTTGGTAAAATTAAGATAGACTCTGCTTGTACATTAAATTTTAACCTTTATCTGATATACATATGACCATCCATATGCATAATGGGTTCTTAGGTCAAATATTTGAGAATTTTGGTTTTTGTTATAGTTTTGATGCACCAACATTTGGTTTTACACAAAGTCGTGTTTTCATAACAGACTATCTATAAATAAATATATATTCATATATTTTCTTTATTAACCGTTTTCTGCATTATCTTTTAATTGTTCCAAGGACCCTTTACCTTTATGGAATGCCATATAATATGTACCAGTATATATTCAAATGCATACCTGAAGATCCTCATCAGCACCACCATATGTGATGTTTGTCTGTGATAACAGATCATCAGGAGATGTCTCCAAAGCTGACAAGATAACATTTGGTTTTATAACCATCCAATCCATAAACTCATCATGTGATGTCATATTATAAGTATCCACTGTACATTGCTTTAATAGAAAAAATAAATGAATAAATGAGTTGAGACCCTTGTGTCAAAGATTGAAACTGTTCAAATGGTTAAAAACATGTACTGGCATGTACATTATGTTTTTCAATCTGCTTACTTTAAGGCCAAAGCTATGTCCATTTAAATGTTCAAAACTTATATTTTTCCCAAATATTTTGATGAGTTTTCCCAATTTGAATTAGCTTAATATAAAACCTTTACATTTCTACCATTTTTTCCTCATTAGATTTTCTCCCAAAATCATATTGCATGTGCATATTTTGCACAATGCCAAGAGACCCAGACCCATTACCAACTAGGAATTGGCAGCCCCTGGGCTGCATTGTGACCAAAAAGTTATCAAATTCAGTTCAGGAAATTTGAAGGTTAGTTCCAAATAGACTGCCTCTGGCATTACAATTGCATTGAACATTGCAATTCAGCAATTTGAAAAGTTCCAAATGACCATTGTAGCCAATGGTTTCCATGCAAAGATAAATTTGGCAAACTGGTAGTTTCCATTGGACTACTAACGGCAATGTAATCCAATGTTTACAAAAGGTATTTGTTTTTTTAGACAAATACACCTTGAATGAATGTCACATTATTTTCTTAAAAGTTTGGGGTTTGATTAATAAGCTGTTAATTTTTATGATTTACATGCATATAAAGAAAGAATAAATACATTACACTAGTATATAAATCCATACCTCAAGAATTTCATCAACACTCTCTGTGATGTTTGTTTGGGATAGTGCAGTGGTTAGCTCTTCAGCTGATGGCAA
Organism: Anadara kagoshimensis; assembly: GCA_021292105.1. Taxonomy (NCBI): domain Eukaryota; kingdom Metazoa; phylum Mollusca; class Bivalvia; order Arcoida; family Arcidae; genus Anadara; species Anadara kagoshimensis. The sequence continues at coordinate 9,098,426 of CM037857.1, read as the reverse complement.
GGTAGCATTTGGTAGAGTTATCCTTTGATCCACCAACCCAGTACAGCATGTCAAATCACCATCCATTGTACAGTGCCTTGGTGACATGGAAAATGGGGAACTGAAAATAAATAAAAATATAGAAGAGTAAAATATTAGGCAAACACTAGAATTCACAAATTTAAAATCATATGTAGCCATATTTAAAAATTTTAGAATGTACAGACCTTTTTTAATTTTCCATGTAACTCTTAACTACCGGTATTTGAAAATATTAATCAAAAAATTAAAATTAAAATTAAAATCAAAATTAAATTAAAATTTCTAAAAATTAAGTTTTAGAACTACAACTACTGTAGTTTAGATTTTGATATTTAACTACTATAGATCTAAAAAGCCTAAATCAAATATTTAAAATCATTTTTGGGTTGTTTTTTAGGTGGGGGGGGGGGGATTATTTTCATTTATTTATTTTTTTAATTCTTGATAATTTAAATTGTCCAAAATTGTTTTTATTATTTTTTTATTTTAAAGTTAAAAGTCTAAGTACTAAGACAAAAAGAAAAATATATCTAATTAAAACAAAAACAAAAACAGTCAATAATTTTTTTTATGTCTTTGCATTTTTAATTTATTGATTTTACTTATTTTTTGTAGCGTTTAAGTTAACATTTCAAATATCCAAAGTTCTAAGAACTTTTAATATTTTTTTAAATAGAATTTTATTTTTAAATTCAAAATTGTAAAATATATGTTACATGGACCTTAACGCAGTTTACCAGCTTGCTAGTACCCGGAAAGCAAACAAACATTACTCAAAGTAGCCGTGATATCAACACGTTTGCGTGTCACATGAACACGTAAAAAAGCGCCACCTTTACGGCATTAGTCAAAAGTTGTTATCCGAAATATATATAGAATAAAAAAAAATTATTCAAAATAATAAATTGAATAAAATATTAAATAAAACACTTCATAATTCGCCCAAAATACCAATAAAAATCCCATCTCATCTGATTATCGTGTAGATCTAACCCCCCCCCCCCCCCCCCCCCCCCCCCCCCCCCCCAAATAAAAAATTAATTAATTTTGAGAAAAATTAACAGCATTTACCTTATAAAATTTATACCAAACATATTCCTGTTGTCAAGACTTTTTAGGCTCACAAGAATGGCAATAAAATTTAAGAGAAACATCGTTAAAATTCGGATAATTTGTGGAGCAAATTCAACGCAGCCACACCCTTCGCTGTTTCCCGGAAAGTAAACAAACCGTTGTCAAAGTAGCCGTGGTAACAGCACATTTTGCGTGTCACATGGTCACACGCATGTGAAAAAGCGCCACCACACTTGTGTGTCACATGGTAACACACATTTGGATAAGCGCCACCTTTGGTCAAAGTTGCGTGTCATCTGACAGACTGGTCACTCGGATTAATTTTTTTTCAAAGTTTTTTTAACCAAAAATCATAAAAATGGAAGATAAAATGAAGTTTTAAAATTATAAAATAAAATAAAAATCGAAATAATAAATAACCGAAATATTGAATCCAGACTCGGATATCCGACCTGATATCGCCTTCACCACTAAAAAAAAAATAAAATTTGAAAAAATGAGCTGCATTTACCTCATAACAATATCATCATACATATCCATGTTGTCAAGATTTTGTAGGCTCACAAGAACGGCAATTAAATTTAAGAGAAACATCGTTAAAATTCGGATAATTTGTGGAGCAAATTCAACGCAGCAACACCCTTCGCTGTTTCCCGGAAAGTAAACAAACCGTTGTCAAAGTAGCCGTGGTAACAGCACATTTTGCGTGTCACATGGTCACACACATTTGGATAAGCGCCACCACACTTGTGTGTCACATGGTCACACACATTTAGATAAGCGCCACCTTTGGTAAAAAAAAAAACTTGCGTACGTGTCATCTGGTCACACGGCTTAATTTTTTTTCAAAGATTTTTTTAACCAAAAATCGTAAAAATGGAAGATAAAATGAAATTTTAAAAAATTATAAAATAAAATAAAAATCGAAATAATAATTAATCGAAATTGAATGCAGACTCGGATCCGACTTGATATCTGCGCCTTTACCGTACGTACTGAAAAAGATAAAATTTGGAAAAATAAACTGCATATACCTCATAAAATTACCGCCAAATAGATCCACGTTTTCTTGATTTTGTAGGCTGACAAGAACAGCAATAAAATTTACGAGAAACATCATTAAAATTCTGATAATTTGTGGAGCAAATTCAACGCAGCCACACCCTTCGCTGTTTCCCGGAAAGTAAACAAACCGTTGTCAAAGTAGCCGTGGTAACATCACATTTTGCGTGTCACATGGTCACACACATATGAAAAGCGCCACCACACTTGTGTGTCACATGGTCACACACATTTGGATAAGCGCCACCCTTGGTAAAAAAAAATTGCGTGTCATCTGGTCACACGGCTTAATTTTTTTTTCAAAGATTTTTTTTTAACTAAAAATCGTAAAAATGGAAGATAAAATGAAGTTTAAAAAATTATAAAATAAGATAAAATAAAAATCGAAATAATAATTAACCGAAATTGAATGCAGTCTCGGATCCGACCTGATATCGGTGCCTTCACCGTTCTGAAAAAATAAAATTTGAAAAAATAAACTGCATTTACCTCATAAAATTACCACCAAATAGATCCATGTTTTCTTGATTTTGTAGACTGACAAGAACAGCGATTAAATTTAAGAGAAACATCATTAAAGTTTTGATAATTTGTGGAGCAAATTCAACGCAGCCACACCCTTCGCTGTTTCCCGGAAAGTAAACAAATCGTTGTAAAAGTAGCCGTGGTAACAGCACAATTTGCGTGTCACATGGTCACAGACACATGTGAAAAAGCGCCACCACACTTGTGTGTCACATGGTCACACACATTTGGATAAGCGCCACCTTTGGTTAGCAACAAACTTGTGTGTCACATGGTCACGCGCATTTGGAAAAGCGTCGCCTTCGGCCAAAAGTTGTGGTGGTGCATTAACAAGCTTGCATGTCACATGATCACACGACACAATACGAATTCAACATAGCCACACCCTTCTTCGTTTTATCTCGGAAATGGTCAACAAACCGTGTTAACCGTAATCACAGTAACCGTGGTAACAACACAATTTGTGTGGCACAGTATCCAAATAATTCATAAAAAATAGAAAAAAACCAAAATGATATAAAATAAAGTAAAGTAATTAACAATAACTGAAAATTAAGACTCGGATCCTAATTAGTTCTTATGCGTGTTGATCTCTCAAAAAATAAAATACGAGAAAAATACACAATTACCTATACAATACAACACCATACAATTCCACGTTTTCTTGTTTTTGTAGGTTGACAAAGACGGCAATACAAACTAGAAGAAACAACCTTAATAAATAACAATAAAGAATATTTATATACAGAATGTAGTACGCAATACAAATACATACTTGACAATTTTGCTGGCCCCGGTTTCACAATCATTCCTTAGCTAAGATTTTCCTTAACTTAAATTTAGCAAATTTTGATGTTCTCTTTTTGAAACAATTGATGAATATTTTTGTCAAAACTAAATGCAAATATTATAATCTTGGGGTCATCTTAAAAATAAGACCTTAAAATCCTGAATATCTTTAAAATTAACAAAATTATAAAGATTTGAAAGAGGTATGGCGGGTTTGATAGGCGCTTTTCACATTGACCCCTGTTTGAATGGATGAATGACGTAACAATGTATTTTTAAACACCTGAGGATTTCGCGTTCTATAATTAGACCAAGTCTATGAAAAACAAGCGCTTCGTTTGTGTAAACTTGTTTTTCCTTGAAGAGCCGAAGATATTGAACAAACTTTAACATCATAATCTTCATTTTTCATCTTTGTACAATAAACAGAAAAACTTGATCAATAAAGTAATAACTTACATCACGCTTCACTAAGAATTCACGGGTGATGTGTGTAGATTTATTGTATAAAAATGTAACCTGGTTTGATCTGCTAGTAGAGTTTTGAAAGAAGATAATACTCATTTTTAAAAACTAATATTTGTAAAGGAAAAATTTAACAATAGTTTTTTTAAAGATAAAAATAAAAATAATAATAATAATAATAAATAAAAAGATACCGGATGGGATTAGAACCCATGCCGTACAGGTTGCAAAGCGTCCTCGCTACCCACTGAGCTAACCTTAGCAGTTAGTACCAGCCCTGTTAAAATGCAACTTCAGTTATATGTGCAGTGGTCAGTGTTAATTTTCCCTAATTTTCAAAAATTGACCATTTTCTCCTAAGAGGACCAATTTTTTGAAAACTCATAATGATTGCATTTTGAAAATATTTTAAGAAACAATAACGTAAAAATGGTCTTCCGAGGAGAACACTTTGATAATAATTATCAAAGACGGGAAAACCCGCTAATTTTCATATTTTAGCATAATATAGCACAAAGATGAGCTTATTAAGAAAAATACAAGTAAAATAGACCTTTGTTCGAGCCAAAATCTAAAAGTCCACATAAAATACTGCTGCTTTATTATTTAAGTGCAAGAATATTTAGACTTTTATTTTTCTAAAACCAAAACGGTCCATTTAGGATAAAATCCCATCAAACCCGCCATACCTCTTTGCAAGATTTAAGTTACGGAAAATCTTAGCCAAGGAATGATTGTGAAACCCGGGGCTGATCTTAATAAATTTAATCGTAATCAGTTTTGCAACTCTAGCTTGTTTTGCCCTCTTCCCCCGTTAAACAATGATCATTGGCATGAACTACGAAAGATTTTGAAAAATCAAACTTTTCAAAGATACTTTAAAAATAACAAAATTGAAAATTGTATCCGCGTGACAACAGCAAATGAATGTTACCAAGTGCTGAACACGAAAAAAAATTAAATTGACCAACCATCAATTTATAAACTTGCGACACAGGACGGACACTGACTAGTCTGGTAGAGGATTTTGAAAAAACCGCTTATTTTTCGATGTAGGGAGGACAACGTGTTCAAAGGTGGCAAGTTATGTCATAACCTTCTTTGAACTTTACTTTGGTAGAACTGGCTTGTTGCCAAGCAAGATTTCACCCAGGGGCCATTGTGGGGGCAGCTAAAGGTCAATGGGTGCAAAGTTCAAGTGAAAATGCCCATATTGACCTATACACAAATTCAAGGTGGCTTACAGAAGTTTGTCTTTATACATTTTGTCTTCTAAATATGTAAGTGGTATCTGCAAATTAATAGAAAGTCATATCCAACTCATTCAGTCACTTATTTTTAAAGTTTTCCATGAAAAATAAGATTAGACGCTTGCACAAATTTGACCTTTACAAATATGATTAATTGTGGCAAATAAATATTAGTATAAACACATTTGTGCATTTGAAATTGTTTAACAAAACTTTAGACTTCTGTTAAAATAATTTTACTGAATCATATTGCCCGTATTTATATAAGTATCGACTTAAAAAAATCAAAGTACTGGTGGTACTGGAAGATTTGATTAGCTATAATGACTGTATCTGTATAATACTATCAAGTGTGTTCTCTTTTTCTGGTGGAAATATTAGTGAACTGTTGAAACACGAACTATTTCCAGTGTCGCCTATACCTTATACATCAGGACCTTTGTTATCTGCAGCCGACGAGTCGGATCTTCAAAATATTCCCAAGGTAATAATTTGCACCGAGACATTACTACCAAAATAATAAATGGTCAAACTGTAGTTGTAGCACTGGGAAAACCGAAAGGTATCAATACATGTGGTGAGTTAGGAAATGCACAAACTGGTTTTTTTTCCACGAGAAAGATAAATGTATTCATATTGATGTCATTTTGATAGATATGACAACTAATCCATAAAAGGTGAAACCATCTAGAGATAAAAGAGGATCAGGTCCCCGTTCTGTTGGAAGAATTATTAATAATTCAAATGTCCCTCTGCCATCAAATTGGTAAAACTTTATCAGTCATCCAGAAAACAAATATGATCTCATATTAGTCCAAGACACTTCTTAGCTTAGCTGAGGGTATCAGGGGGTCTAACAGACAGCATGTTTATTCATACAGAGGAAGGAGTGTTACCCTTCTTAATGCTTTACACAAGGAAGCTGATACTAGAATTGTTCTCCATAGTGTTGATGCTTACATGGAAGGATATATAAAAGAACAGTTGTTGTCAGTCGTGATACTGATGACCTGATTCTTCTGTTGCATTTAAACGAGAAAGTACGATTCCAGACATGTATATCTAAAGTTTGCCCCTGTTCATAGCATAAAATTATCTTCTCTGGAGAGGAATAAGCTTTCAGTATTACATGCAATTACAGACTGTAATACTGTCAGTTAACTTTCTGGACATTCTAAAACACAGCATTCCGTATTTCCAAGGAAAACGCAGGTCTTCTTCCCACTCTTGGAAGAGGGGACTTTTCTGAACTTGTGAGTGCAGATGCCTTCATTGTATGTACCTAGCGAGGATTTCTCATCTACGATGTAAACTGTCCCTCTCAGGGGAAAAGTACAATTGAAAATTTGCTTCCAACATCATATGCAACTGACCTACATATTCAACGTGCACACTATTAAACTGCTGTTTGGCTGCATTTAGTTATACCGGTTATTTGTTCCGAATCTCCCGTCACCTATAGGACATGGATGGTACGAGTCTTACTTACTTGCTTACTGTAGGCCTTTAACTCCCAGTGGAGGTTAGACCATTGACAAAATCCCTCCAACTGGCTCTGTTCTGCGCATTTTTTTTAATGTCTGTTAATTTGCACCCCCTCTGTTTCAATTCCAGAAACTTGTCTCAAGGTGTTTCTTTTACTCTTGTTTGTTCCATTTCAGAGTTTTGTGATGTTGTTGGCAGTTGTCTAGATGGTGTGACCTATCCATTCCCAATGTCGCTTTTGTATTTGTGTTTCAATAGGATCTTGTTTTGTGATCCACCATAAACTTTTCGTTACTAATTCTGTCTTGTCATCTGGCAACAGGACCACAACCAATACTAGTTTTTATACTTAAATCTCAGTTTTTTCTTAAGAGAAAACTTAAAAAGTAAATGGATCACAAATTTAACTTTTTGTTTTTACTTAAATCTAACTTTGAACTTAAACTTTTCTAAGACAAGTACCAGGCTCAAGGATCATGAACAAAACTTAACTTTTTGGACTTAAGTATTTTTCCTTGTTCCTGTACTTGATGTTGAGGCTTATTCTCGGGGAGTGAAGTCAGTGCGAGTCTGAATGTGACTTAAAACCAGTTTTAATGAGAACATTATAAATTGGTTGATTGAATGGGGTTTTACGTCCTTATACGTATTTCAGACATATCAAGACGTCACCAACTATAGGTGAAGTGGCAGATATTTTGACCTTTGCAGTGCACTTAGGGCAATGTGCAGGGAATGTTCCTTAACATGTTACACTTGCCTTGGCACAGAGCATCGGTTTTTAAGATCTATTTCAAAGGATCTCGTGACTTTTGTTTCTAAATGCCGAGTGTTTGGCAAAAGAACAGTCACTACCTTATTTCAAGTCTTGGTCAGACTTGACTGGGGTTCCAACCCAGGACTCACCACATACAGAGTGAGCGCTATACCAACTGAGCTACCGTAGGTTTTTTTTAATGAAAACATAACCTTTACAAAAACCATGTCATGCATTGCTGACATGTAAATATAAATCATGTTGCACTACAAGATGTACATATAGGGCATACACTTTAAAGTGGGTGGTTGTATGCACTTGTTATGGGACCGTTGCATGATTGTGTGAATCCATTTAATGAAAATGCCACAGATAGTGATATTGATGAATGAAAAGAAATTGCTAGATGTGACCGATATATTCCAGAGATTCTCGTGACTTTCAGGAAAGTTTATGCCTTGCCGATTACAGTACTTGCAGTACTTTGATTTTAAACTTTTAATAAATTTCAAATTATCAGCTGGATTTAAACAATATATTTGTTTTAATCACATTTATTTACAAAAGAAATATATTTTAGCATTTTGATTCATGCTTTGGTGTTGAATGTATACTTTTTTTAATTCTGTCTTGAAGCTTGTGTCGGAATTTTGAAAAATAGCATTAAAATATTTAAATTTTAGCCTAAACAGTCTTAATTAGCGTTCTAGTCAATGTTTAAATACATGAAATGCTATGATTACATGAGAACATATTTATTTTATTTATTCAAATTTTAGAAAGTGTATATTTGGACAGTTATAAACTAATAAAGATTAATTTTTGGGAAAAAAAACACTAATTGACCTTTGACCTTTTATCTACCAAACCAAGGGTCAGTCAGCCTGGCAACAGGTTGATTCTTGACCCCTAACCTATGATAATATAAGACAGCTATGTTGCCAGCTTTGAACACTCATGTCCCCCTATTGTAAAATTTCAATTTTTTTCCACCAGACTAGACGTTAATGTCCAGCAGTATAACAAATGTGGTATGTTTCATCACAAACGACTGTGTAGCTACAGATAGGATTTTTTAATTTGATAAAGAATTATTATGAAGGTAGTTTTAAACAAATAGTTTAACATAATCATTGAATATTTTATTATTGGTGAAACAGATAAATTCCGAGAAAAAATTGGATAGGAATGAAAGCACCATTTGTTGATAGATTATGCAATCTCGATTGACAAATTTATATCAAAATGCTGGCCCCAATTTCACAATCATTCCTTAAGGAAGATCCCCCTTATTTAAATCTGGCAATTTGACACCTTAATAATTTTGTGAATCGAGATATATAAGGGATTTAAGATTATATATAACATCTACATTTAGTTCCGTTAAAAATGTACTGCTTACAAGTAAAATGTTGACGCAATGCAGGACCTCGAAAACTTCGGTCTGGCCCGTCGGACATTTTTTGTACAAGCCAAAAAAAAAAAAAAAAAAAAAAAAAAAAAAAAAAAAAAAGTCGTCGGCACAGTTTATGCGTTTACCAATTTTAATCCATATACGTTATTAGACCGCGATGTTTATTGCATGTGTATTAGGTGAAATCTAACCAAGACGTTTACCGCGATATGCTGTTATCATCAATATGCGTTACTGTCCACGATGCTTCATATTGCACGTCCGCCATATTGTCGCTATGGTATTATTGCAAGGACCCTGTACCATGTATCCAGGCTTGCTTTGGATATATTTGACGCCCTATAATACCACGTACCTTTCATTACCTATGTTGGGTGTAGCCAACTATACAGGAGGTGCTTATCCTTCCGGAGTACCCGACCTCACTTATTTGTTCATTGAAGTTCACGTCTTTATCCAAATTTGCCATTTTAAGAGTTTTTACTTTGCTTTTTGATTTTGGTTTGGCCATGGATTGGTATGTTTGTTTTGGATTACAATATGTAGGGACCGTCATCGATTGCTTCCAGCATCACCAGTCTGTCACGGTGCAAGTCTACCAAGATTGAAGGTTGTATACGTCCCAGCGTTGTATCAGTATGTCTCTATTGGACCGTTTTGTCCTACTTCATACATAATTTTGTTTCCGACAAGGTTTCCACAGCAAGCATGAAACTTGTTAACGAATACTTAACAGGGCTGGTGGTTCCAAGTCCTTAACTGAACATTGTTTAAAGTACTTCAGAAACGATTATGTGACAACGGAATGTAATGGAAATTGTTGAGAAAAGGTATTTTAAATGTGGTGGTGTAATTTTGGCATGTAAAACATGTAAATTGCAAAGTTACTGATGTATTTTAAACAGCATCAATTCTAAATTATTAAGGCGAAGAATTCGAATTTCATCGAGATATATTCTTGTATCGGAGACTTCTATTTATATCCTCTGCATTAGCTTAAATTCCGTCCGATGACCGAATATTACTGCGATTTTTTGGGGGAATTGCATAGAATTTGAAGAAATGGGGTTGGGTTTACAAATGGAAGTCTAACCCTGGTGCCTAGACTAAAGTTGTAAGTAACCCGCGTCTTTCATTAGTTCCGACTGTAGGTTACAAACAGCCTCACTCCTTTCATAACTATACCAAGTATGAATTAATGATGAGAAATCTTTGGACTCAAATATTTCCGAAAACGGATCAAGCATTATTACGACTTTCAGTGATAGCACACTGGTGCACAATGCCTCAGTATTTTGAGGATCTATCGGTTCAACTATTGTAGAAAAATGCTTTGATGATAACAAAGTTCAAAATTAAACTGGATAATTTATTGCACTTATTAAAAAGCCTAGGGTATAAATCATTCATTAATGATTATGCCCAAGTATTATAATATGTTGTAAATTGAATCACAATCAATAAACGATCTTTTCCTAGATAAAACAAGAGGCAAAAAAGGGCTTGTAATGCTCAACTGACAAAATTTTATCCTATTTGCATTTGTTAAAATTGAGTCGATGAACCTCGTAATCAACCCGTTATATATGTTAAATGGCCAGGCATGTACTTCTATATTTCAAATTTGAAGATAATCGATGGAAAATTGAATGTAAAATGTCTATTTTAGTGAATTTGCTGTTTATAGTAACGGCGGCCATCTTGGATTTCGTATAGGGTCACCCTGTATAAAGTTTGATCTACTCCACCTACAGAACTTCCATACCAAATTTGGTTTCCAATGAATTGGCCCAGTGGTTTCTGAGATTTTCAAAGAATTGGCTAAAAATCTTACCTCATTTGCTAAAAGTCGGTCAGTAAAATATGTCTAGGTAAAACATATTATATCTGTTAAATGCCCAGGTATCTACTTTCTATATTTCAAATTTGAAAGAAAATTGAATGCACAATGGCCATTCAAGTGATTTTGCTATTTATAGCAACAGGGGTCATCTTGAATTGCCTTGTACAAACTTTGATCTACTTCACCTAGGGACCTTCCATATATTTGGTTTCAATTGGCTCAGTGGTTTCAGAAGAGAAGATCTAAAGCTCAAGCAAGGACGCACACATGCTTCACCATGCCATAAGCTAAGCTGGCTGTGGCCAGTTGAGCTAACCAGAGGCTCAGTGTGGGTGAGCCTGTATCGCTCACCTGACTAAAATGCTTTTAAAGCAAATTTGTATTCCAGTGATGAACAAATGCACTGTTTATATCAGACAGAATGGCTAAGGAAATCACTGTAGAAATATATGTACCATTCACAGTTTTTTCAATCTGATTAAAATCACATCTCTCACTTGCTCATTTTTTATATAGGCGCGGAGTGGGAGATCTGAGGAAACACCATTTAGGGGCATATGTGAATGACCCATTGTCGTAACATTTATTGTCCAATGAAATTTCAGCTTCCGAGATTTTGGAAGTGTTATGCCTTTATTGTAAATGAAACGCGCAATTTGAATGGTCAGTTTTAGTTAATTACAATAAGGTCATTCACATATGACCCTCAACGGAAATATGCTTTTCCCATAGGGTCCAATGTTAAACTATGTTCTGTATTACGGCCATGTTTTAGGCGGATCTGAAAAATTTCGGCAATCTAAGTAAAGAACCATCCATACATCATTCCTGTAAAGTTTGATTCAATTTGCTTTAGTAGCTTCAAAGGAAATAGCAAATATATGCTTTTCCCATAGGGTCCAATGTGAAACAATGTTCTCCGCTGGCAGCCATGTTTTATGGCAGATCAGAAAATTTTTGGCAATCTATGTAAAGGACCTTCTATACATCATTCCTGTAAAGTTTGGTTCAATTTGCTCTCAGGACATAGTCAAAAATGCGTTTTTCCCATAGGGTCCAATGTTAAACTATCTTCTGCCCTGGCGGCCATGTTTTTCGGCGGATCATTAAAATTTTGGCAATCTAAGTAAAGGACCTTCTATACATCATTCCTGTGAAGTTTTGTTAAATTTGCTTCAGTCATTTCTGAGGACAAATTCAAAAATGCGTTTTTCCCATAGGGTCCAATGTTAAACTATCTTTTGCGCTGGCTGCCATGTTTTTTGGCCAAACAGGAAAATTTTGGCAATCTATGTAAAGGACCTTCTATACATCATTCCTGTAAAGTTTGGTTTAATTTGCTTCACTAGCTTCAGAGGAGATAGCATATATATGCTTTTCCCATAGGGTCCAATGTTAAACTATCTTCTGCCCTGGCGGCCATGTTTTTCGGCGGATCATTAAAATTTTGGCAATCTAAGTAAAGGACCTTCTATACATCATTCCTGTGGAGTTTTGTTAAATTTGCTTCAGTCATTTCTGAGGACATAGTCAACCAGAGGCTCAGTGTGGCTGAGCCTGTATCGCTCACCTGACTAAAATGCTTTTAAAGCATGTGATGAAAAAATGCACTGTTTATATCAGACAGAATGGCTAAGGAATTCACTGTAGAACTATATGTACCATTCACAGTTTTTTCAATCTGATTAAAATCACTTGCTCCCCCATTTTTGATATAGGTGCGGAGTGGGAGATCTGAGGAAACACCGTTTAGGGGCATATGTGAATGAGCCATTGTTGTAACATTTATTGTCCAATGAAATTTCAGCTTCCGAGATTTTGAAAGTGTTTTGCCTTTATTGTAAATGAAACGGGCAATTTGAATTTGTCAATCTAAGTAAAGGACCTTCCATACATCATTCCCATAAAGTTTGGTTCAATTTGCTTCAGTGGCTTTAGAGGAGATAGCAAATATATGCTACTCCCATAGGGTTAAACTATGTTCTGTGCTGGCAGCCATCTTTTTTGGCGGATCAAAAAAATGTCCAAAATCTAAGTAAAGAACCATCCATACATCATTCCTGTAAAGTTTGATTCAATCTGCTTTAGTAGCTTCAAAGGAAATAGCAAATATATGCTTTTCCCATAGGGTCCAATGTGAAACAATGTTCTTTATTGGCAGCCATGTTTTATGGCAGATCAGGAAAATTTTGGCAATCTATGTAAAGGACCTTCCTTACACTATTCCTGTAAAGTTTGGTACAATTTGCTTCAGTCATTTCTGAGTACATAGTCAAAAATGCGTTTTTCCCATAGGGTCCAATGTTAAACTATCTTCTGCCCTGGCAGCCATGTTTTTCGGCGGATCAGAAAAATTTTGGCAATCTAAGTAAAGGACCTTCTATACATCATTCCTGTAAAGTTTGGTTCAATTTGCTTCAGTCATTTCTGAGGACATAGTCAAAAATGCGTTTTTCCCATAGGGTCCAATGTTAAACTACCTTTTGCACTGGCAGCCATGTTTTTTGGCCAATCAGGAAAATTTTGGCAATCTATGTAAAGGACCTTCTATACATCATTCCTGTAAAGTTTGGTTCAATTTGCTTCCCAAGCTTCAGAGGAAATAGCATATATATGCTTTTCCCATAGGGTCCAATGTTAAACTATCTTCTGCACTGGCGGCCATGTTTTTTGGTGGATCAGAAAAATTTTGGCAATCTAAGTAAAGGACCTTCTATACATTATTTCTGTAAAGTTTGGTTAAATTCGCTTTAGTCATTTCTGAGGAGATAGCCAAAATGCATTTTCCCATAGGGTCCCATGTTAAACTACCTTTTGCTCTGGCAGCCATGTTTTTTGGCCAATCAGAAAAATTTTGGCAATCTATGTAAAGGACCTCCAATACATCATTCCTCTAAAGTTTGGTTAAGTTTGCTTCAATAGTTTCAGAGGAGATAGCCAAAATGTGTTTTTCCCATAGGGTCTAATGTTAAACTATGTTCCCCGCTGGCAGCCATATTTTTTGGCGGATCAAAAAAATTTCGGCAATCTTTGCAAAAGACCTTCCATACATTATTCCTGTAAAGTTTAATTGAATTCGCTTTAGTCGTTTCAGAGGAGATAGCCAAAATGTGCGTTTTCCCATAGGGCTCAATGTTAAACTTTGTTTGGCCCTGGCGGCGATTTTTTTTGGCGGATCAGAACAATTTGGGCAATCTTAGTAAATGACCTTGCATACATTATTCCTGTAAAGTTTGGTTCAAATTGGCTCAGCGGTTTCAAAGAAGATAGCAAATATATGCTTTTCGCATAGGGTCCAATGTTAAACTATCTTCTGCGCTGACGGCCATGTTTTTTGACGGATCAGAAAAATTTTGGCAATCTAAGTAAAGGACCTTCCTTACACTATTCCTGTAAAGTTTGGTTAAATTTGCTTCAGTCATTTCTGAGGAAATAGTCAAAAATGCATTTTTCCCATAGGATCCAATGTTAAACTATCTTCTGCGCTGGCAGCCATGTTTTTTGGCGGATCAAAAAAATTTCGGCAATCTAAGTAAAGGACCTTCCATACATCATTCCTGTAAAGTTTGGTTAAAATTGGTTCAGGGGTTTCAGAGGAGATAGCCAAAATGTGAAAAGTTTACAGACGGACTGACAGACTGACGGACGACGGACGCCGAGTGATGGCAAAAGCTCACATGGCCTTTAGGCCAGGTGAGCTAAAAATGCGTTTTTCCCATAGGGTCCAATGTGAAACTATGTTCTCCGCTGGCAGCCATGTTTTTTGGCAGATCAGAAAAATTTTGGCAATCTATGTAAAGGACCTTCTATACATCATTCCTGTAAAGTTTGGTTCAATTTGTTTCAGTCATTTCTGAGGACATAGTCAAAAATGCGTTTTCCCCATAGGGTCCAATGTTAAACTATCTTCTGCCCTGGCGGCCATGTTTTTCGGCGGATCAGAAAAATTTTGTCAATCTAAGTAAAGGACCTTCTATACATAATTCCTGTGAAGTTTTGTTAAATTTGCTTCAGTCATTTCTGAGGATATAGTCAAAAATGCGTTTTTCCCATAGGGTCCAATGTTAAACTATCTTTTGCGCTGGCAGCCATGTTTTTGGCCAATCAGAAAAAATTTGGCAATCTATGTAAAGGACCTTCTATACATCATTCCTGTAAAGTTTGGTTCAATTTGCTTCACTAGCTTCAGAGGAGATAGCATATATATGCTTTTCCCATAGGGTCCAATGTTAAACTATCTTTTGCGCTGGCGGCCATGTTTTTTGGCCAATCAGAAAAATTTTGGCAATCTAAGTAAAGGACCTTCTATACATCATTTCTGTAAAGTTTGGTTAAATTCGCTTCAGTCATTTCTGAGGAGATAGCCAAAAATTCGTTTTCCCCATAGGGTCCAATGTTAAACTATCTTCTGCGCTGGCGGCCATGTTTTTAGGCAGATCAGAAAAATTTTGGCAATTAAAGTAAAGGACTTTCCATACATCATTCCTGTAAAGTTTGGTTAAAATTGGTTCAGGGGTTTCAGAGGAGATAGCCAAAATGTGAAAAGTTTACGGACAGACTGACGGATGCCAAGTGATAGCAAAAGCTCACATGGCCTTTTAGGCCAGGTGAGCTAAAAAGGTGATATCAGTGTGATGGACACAATCGTACTGAAGTGGACATTTGTTCGTCATCTCTGATATGACCACTATTACCATGTGTAAATCCATAGAATCTAAATCAATAAATTCTGTGTAATTTATTAATAATAGACCAGTAAAGTCCTACACCAACGTCAGTTCCCTTGCTGAAGTTTGGTGGCTTTTATGGGTAATCCATTTTCCTCCAACCATAATGAACCGACTATAAGAAATTATCTTGACTGGGGTGAATAATGCCATGACCTCCAGTCTACTCCATTGATAAACATGTAGTTGAACCACAAAAAACAAAATGACACATTAGTTGTATCAGGTATTTTAATCCATTTCAAAATTTTTAACACACTCTCACATAGACTCATTCTTCTGTAACAAAATTCTGTCAGGTATCGTAAATAACACCCATCTCTCGGCTTAACTCCATCATCATCATCATCATCAAAATGTTTTGTACACATGCCTCACGTGCAGAATAAAACAAGCATTATCATTATCAACACATATATAATGTATACATTGCTGACATTATCAATATGGTGATACACGTGTACAATGAGCAGTAATAATAAACATTGGAATTTATTCATCATTCCCAAAAACTAATTAATACATTAATAATGTGTAAAAAAAATCATACATCTGGTTGTGTTACGTCAGTATTAATGGATATAATAAATAGATGCACGGATAGAGATAGAGAGAGAGAAAGAGAGAGAATCGCACATTTTATGTACAATATAGCAACCAGACACATATAAATAAATAAACAAAAAATACCCCAAAGACAGTTTGACAACACCTACATGACTGTTGTAGATGTATCAGTTTGACTGTATCATGTATCATATGACTGTATCATGTGACTGTAGATGTATCCTTTTGACTGTATCATATGACTGTATCGTATCAGTTGACTACATCTACAATTGATTGTAGATGCAGGCATCTCTATAAGAGAGGAATATTACATACCAGTAAAATAAGTACAAGTTATAATTATTTGAAGAACAAGACCAATGAATTTAAAGACATATCATTTTTATCTGTTTTTGTCTACTCGGACTTCTACTCTCAAAATTTCCAAGAAATTTTCCCACTTCTGCTGTTGTGACATTTTCTCGTGTAATTGTAAAACTATCACAATAACAATATCGAAGCTTTATAATTAGCTATAACTGGATATATAAAGGTTTCACAAAATGATGACCAAAACAGACAAAATCTAGGTAGATGAAAATTTTGATGAACACATTAACAAATCTTATCTTCATGATTTTCTCAGAAAAATTGACAAAATCTAATAAGATCATTAATCCAAATTACGTTTCATATAAAAAATTTTAAGAGAAAATGTGGATGTTGTTGTACCTTATCTTCATACTGAGACTGCAATACGTAAGCAGAGCATGAACGAACTGGTTTGTCAAAAAGAATGAACAACACAGAGCATGAACCAACTGGTTTGTCAAGGAGAATGAACAACACAATATTTATTTGGCTGAAAATGCAATTATTCAGTATTAGCTTCCATATATTTGCAATTACAATGTACAAGTACTGTTTAACAACAAGCCTATTATGAGGAATAAGTGGGATTTACAATGTTTATAATCTGTTTAGCACTTCAAACTGGGACATGAATTTGTAGTAAAAGTTTATTGAAAAAAAAAAGACTGCACAAAAAATGGACTGCATTAAACATACTCTATATTATATTATCTGCAGACAACTTCAAGTAAAGAGAAATTACTAATGTGCACGTGGATGAATATCTCGGACAACTTAATAAACTAAGGAACAAAAAGAATTGTTCAACTTTTTCCACATAATACTCTTTAAAGTAATCAACTCAGAAAATCAGCTAGGCTATTGTTAAGAAAAAAAATTTATGTACTGCATATACATACACACAATGTATATATTTTTTTTAATTTTCTGTCCATCAAGGGAGATAACTGAAGGCACAACTCTACATTTCTTTGCCATTTTTTTTAAATTCAGAAAAAAACCCAGAAAAGAAAGGTTATAAGTAGTTTGTATCAATTTCAGCATTCTGTTAGCCCTCGCATTACTTTGCAAAGATACACAGTGCTTAAAATACCCTGAAAAAAATGTAATCATACTGAAAGGTTTAACGGAGGCTATTTTAGTTGCATACATAAAGCTTTGTTTTAAAAGTACAATTACAGCAAAAAAAGCATGTTTACAGAGGCAATTCAAAATTTAAATTTAATTCTACAAATTTATGCAAAAGTGTTCCAAGCAATTTATTGAAAATTGATTTATGAAATATTTCGTAAAAAAAACACTGAAATCCAATTGAAAATCTCTTTTGTCAGCAATTATATCCAATTCTATTCAAAGTGAAATTTTAAAATGTTAACAGGGGTGAATAATTCTGCACCAAAACTGAAAATTATTAATTCATTTTATCAGTTGAATGTCCAACTGTCCAATCAAACAAAACAATACACAAATATTGGCCTACTGACCAAACAAGATGCATGCAGCCCACATCCCATTTAAATTTCAGAGTAAAAAAAAACTCCGATCATTTTACTGACATATGTGCATCCCAATGTAAGTACTTGAAACTTGTATGCTGGAATAATATTTAATTTTTATCACTTTACATAGTTACACAATATATAACAAATTTTCACTGGATTGCAAAGATGTTCTACGAACCAAAAAATAATCTGACCAATTTAATACACTTAAAGCTAGATTTTCAGAAAGCTGTATACAGTATAATAGTGACCACTTCTTCAAGAACAGTAGTCAAAATCACAATTGGCTACCAGTTACTGAAAAATTCTTTTAAAAGTAATCTACATTTATTTTAGCCAATTTTGGAAATATTTCAAATTTTTAGAAACCTAGGTTAAGTATTTAAACTTTAAGCTTCTGTAAATCTCTATATAATAAAGATTACCTGTATTTTACATGCAATTTTCTACATTCCCTTCAGTAGAAGTTTAACAAATTTCCCCCATCCCTATTTCTTGTAAAACCAGTATAGAGAGAGAGAGAGAGAGAGAGAGAGAGCATTAATGTTTTAATATTCCAACCAGCTAGAAGGGGTCCTTGCACTATAAGACTCAAAAGTAATAATTTTATCAGACAAAAATTTGTGTGCCAACCAAAGACCATCTTTCAGTCTTAGGTGAATTTAGAAGTAAATCTGAATTTACCTCATTCTCATTGTTTCTTTGACTAAAAACAACTGGTTATAGGAATAAAAGATGCCACAAGACACTATGTGACACACATTAATAAAGAGAAGTGGATGTTTCAATAGAGCTTTTTTAAATGAAATGGCAAGTAATGATGTCGATCACATTTTTGAAAACATGACGCTTATATTTTCAAAGTCTGGTTCAGGATGACCCCCCACCAACTATATTTATGGCTTGAACACTGCAACTGAAGTGAATTCTACTATGATATAACCACAAGGCCTGGACAAGGATGATCCTACCAACTATAGTTTTGGCTTGAACACTGCAACTAAAGTGAACTCAACTACAAAAAAGATCATCTTCAGGACTATGTTTGCTGATCTAAATATACAGGGTTCTACAGTTTCTTTATGTTTCAAATAACGAGGGTAAGACAACAACCAGGTGTAATCGCCAGGTGAGACGTTTTAACAAGACGCTTCTGATATACAAATACTTATATGATTATAATGGTACTTTTCATAAATTTATGAAATTAATTAACATCAAAGATATGGAACAAAAAATTCAACAAAAGAAGTACTTTGGCAAATAATAATACAATAATAATAATTAATTATAATAATATTAATATCACAGAATTTTTTTATTATAACCATCTTATCAAATCGTTACAGGCATGCGTACACAGTCAGAAAAAAAAGAAAGAAAGAATTAAGAATTAACAAACTAACATTGAATTTTAGCTGCTAGATATTGAATTTGTTTTGAAAATATATGAAGTGAAAACAAAAAATATTTTGTATTTCGAAAAAAAAAAAAAAGCTCAGCTGGCTATAGCCAGTTTAGCTAAAAATGTATTTCCCCAATCCTAGGGAATCTATCTTGGGAGTGCTTCTTGCATTAACGAAGCAATAAATAGTATAATATGTAAACAGTAAAATCCATCTCTTGGATTTATCTTGAAATGATAACATTCAGATTTAAAAGTAACAAGTCTCTCCTACTATCAGTCCTCAATGAGGAGGAGGCTCTCTGTCTGATGTCTGTGACGTTGGAAACTGTTTAAACATATTCTTTTTAGCAGCCGCAGGATTAACCCGACCGTCTCTATCCCTGCCGGCTGATCCTGGTCGCCCAGGTAACGGAAGGGGATTTCCAGCACCAATACCTGCTCCACCCAGTTGTGGTGGCATTGTATTGGGACCTGGAACCAGATTATACACTTGACCACTATTATTTGATCCATGACTCTGTCGCGTCGTCTGGGTGTTGCTTAACGGACCTTGACCTCTGTGCCCATGAGTAACACCACCCCCGCCGCCTCCTCCTCCTCCGCCCGTTGGTTGCGTCATTTTCTGTAAATTTGCCTGAATGACTTTATCAACTGGTGGTTTTAATGATGAAACAGTAACAGCAGCTTTATGCTGACTGCTAGAAGTAGATTGATTAGGAATAACTGCTGTGATGTGTTGCTGTGGCGACGGTTCCACATCGCGGCAGAAGTAGGTAATGAATCTGATGGAATTTTTGGGTTTCTGTATTCACATTAGACAAATCATCTATGTCCTGTAAGTGTAAACTTTCAGTCAATGTAGATAATAATAACTCTTGCACAAACATACTCCTATCTTCTCGCTCTTTCTCTATATTTTGTTCTTTTTCTGAAATCTGCTGAGAATCCAGAAATCTACAAAATAAATAGTAGAAAAGTGTTTTGTTATTCTCCATCCGAATTAGATACATTGTTTCAAGTTGTTATATATTTGTGCCAGGTTTGATCAAAATCCATTTACAGATATAGAAAAGATATAAGTGCACAAAGTGCAATTTCTTTATATAACACCCCCCCCCCTCAACTTTGTTTATGGGGGTATAAACTTTTAACAAAGCTGCACCATGCTGTAACTTTATATCACCATGGGCATCTTCAATTATCACAGAATATCTCTGTTGAGACTGAAATGTTCCTGCTATTAGGAATTTACCTGTACAAACACATCTGTATCACCAAGGGTGTCATTTTTGGTGTAAACATACCTAATTTAAACTTATAAAATACTCATAGATCTACACGTATAAAGAAATTCTATAGTAAATGAAGATGTACATGTTTTTTCAGTCACAGCTGGGTTCAGGTAAGTAAATAACATTTAAATTTGAATTTATTTCATTTTATGTGGATCTATTTGTAAAAGTCACTGTCACAAAAACAGTCGTCAACAGAAACAATCACCAACATTTACCAATGTTCGAAAAACCTAATTCCAGGGAAAGAGTTTAAAAAGTCAGTCACTTTTAAAGCTTAATTCTAATATACTGGTACCAGTACTTTTAAATAATACACCAAGCTTACTCTTATCAGGATATATGGGGTAACATCAAAGAGGCAGTGCGAGTTTATTATGGAGTTTTGTGGCCAAGCCAAATGCATTTCATTGCATCGAGGAAGTAAGTTCAGGGATGGTGAAAGAAAGCAAGCGAACTGAAAAACTGGGGATTTAAACTTAAGTAGTGAAAGGTATCGCAGGAGCTTTAGACCTATCAGACAAATGACCACATTAGAAAACGCTCTAATGTTTACTCACTGACTAGAGCATATCAATGACAATGACTAAATCAAACTCTACATACTAGGGGCAGATAACTCTGGAATAATATCCAAACTCCATAGCTGCATGCAAAGCAAGGAAAGGTTTTTCAACATGCTATGTCTACTGTGCATGATTCTTGTACAATGACATCCATAAACTTTATAAATTTATATTTATCCTTGGTTTTCATGATAATCATCATATCAAATTTTGTTCATACAATTGAAATATTGGAAGTTTTTCCTGTATTTGAGTTGTTTTTTCTTGAATGTCAATTTTCTTGGAATTTTTTTAAATGTTGGGGGAAAATATGAAAATTTGGAAAAATTAAATTTTTCAAGATAAAAATACTATTTTAGCTGAAAACATTCAGCTTTAACATATGATGTTTTCAACAATTTAATATTGTGAATATTTTTAGCCTGTTGTGATAGGACCAGGTTTAAACGTGTGATAATTTATTGAGGGCAGTGTAATATTTATCTAGTCAGTCAATTTGACATCTTCAAGGACTAGGCAATATTTATTGGGATAGTTGACTAGTACTAAGTACTTACCTTGAAAGTAGACTTTGTGAATTTGAACTTGACCCAGTACTGCTATTATTACTACTTCCTATCTGACCTTGAACTTCTGACGTTCCGTTGACAACTGTCGTAACATTACTTTTCACTGTCTCTACTGGTCGTCTGGTTGGTAATCTTTCTAACTGTTGCCTGTGAAATACATGTCTACTTATATTTAAAATTATTTTTTCATGTCAACTGCTAATAATGAAATATTTTGCAAAAGGGGTTATCACTTTAACTTTATTTATGCTCAAATCAAGAAAACTTGACCCCCTACCAATTTCCTCAGCACAAATCTCAGCTACATGTGAAAGAGTATCACCAACAATTGGTAAATTATTTTAACAAAGTTTTTCTCGATGAACTTGTATTTCGTATATTTCATTCATAACAACATATTACATATATATTATACATGTTAAAGAAATTAATTTGGCACATTTTTGTAATTGTACAGTGAACAATTGGAGTAAGGTATCTTGATCATGCAATCCAAAAACATTGTTAAGAAGACCTCAAATATTCACATCTAGAGGATTAGTGTGACATCAATTTTTGTTCATGTACCAGTATGCTAGGTACAGAGTGAAAGGGCAGTCAATAGTTAATGGTCAATACCATTTATAAGCCCTCTGTCAGCATTCAGACCCGTAGCTTCTCAAAATAATGAGAGCTTAAAATAACCTGAAAGCATAATGAATGCCTAAATGACAAAGAAATGTTCATTATGGATGTGACATTTCAAGCAGTTAAAACCATCAAAACAAATAAAGGAAAGACAATGAAAACAATTTCTCATCCTTCCAAATAAAATCACCTTCATTTATTGTCATATACATGTATATATTTTTTCATAACATGAAACTATATTCAAACTTTTGTGAAAGGAAACTATGGTAGCTCCATACATACATAAATTAATATCAACAAAATATATTCTGTATCAGTTATGCCCAATGGTCATAAATGATAATGATTAATGACAGGCAAATAACGTTACAAATAATGGAACTCTAAAATAGAAACTATAATGCAAGAAGGTCTGCAACAATACACTTAGCTCACTACAAGAAATGACAATGACAAATAGGGTCAGAAGGCATGGTCCTTGGTCTTTTGAAAGCAAAATTTTAATATTTGAAAGTATTTCCTGCTTCAGAGAATGTCTCTATATGTTATGTGAAATATAAACTGTTTCATATTATGACTATGAACACCACCAGATGGTACCCTAAAATAAGTCATCTACAATGGCCATATGATGAAGACTTACAGAGCCTATATCACAGTAAATTCAGAATAAACTTTTCCCCCAATACAACCATTGTTTCACCTTTAACAATCGACATAGTAGGTGGGCATCTTTGTTTTTATTTTACATATTAAATTTGGCAATAGAGGCATTACAAAATAAAGAGTTGCCTCATTTTTGTTTTTGTAACACCATCAAAACAGTACCCTAAAAAAACTGGCGTTCAAAATTTAGGCCAGTACTCAAGCCAGGTGGACTTTTAACTTTTTTAGTTAGACCCTGTAATCATTTGTATATTTTCTTATTTGTTGTCACAGAAAATACCCAAATTTGAGATTCAGACCAGTTAGAATTTCAGGCTAATTTTGGACACAGCCTAAAATATACATACCAGTTGTATTATATTATACATGTGTAATTCAGAAACATAGTCAAGCCTCATGGTCTTGTGCTTAATAAAAAACTGTCTGACCAGAAACATGTTTTGTGATGCAATGAATAGTCTATCACCATCCAATAACTCTAATTCTGATCAGACAAGAAACAAGTGAGCATGTTAAGCACAGTGATACTCCTTTGAAATCACATATATAGAGTAAAACCTTGTTAAAAGGCTTCTTCATAACTTTGCCATCTAACTTATCACCACAGTATTTTAAAATCCCAAAATCTGTTTCTTCCATGTAGGAATTCCTCAATTTATTGCCATACCCTTACCCTTGTGGTCTCTTACACGAGATGGTCACACTCAAGTCAAAAAGGACTACAGGGTAATTAGAATACGGGAAGTAAGTCAAGAAAATGGAGAACAGGGCCAGTGTATTGTTGCAGCCTTAACTGAGATATAAGGATGAGCTTACTTTTGTAGACCAGAACTGTTATGATTAACAGATGAATACCTTGTTGATTGTAGCTGCATCTCTAACTGTTGCAGTTGAGATGAGACGCTCTGCGCTGCCGAAGCGCGATTTCTGACACTAGAGAGCTGGGACAACAGTTCTGCAATGGGATCCATTGTCTCACGGCCACCTGGCGACAATCCAGCCAGGTTAGTTCCACCAGAAGAGAAATGCATATTGGCACGTCTTATTCTGGTTCCGCATACCCCTCTGCCTGGATGTGGCATTCTCCTTACATGTCTCATACCAGCTGCTTCATCGTAAGAAGAATTAAGGAAACTACATGTATATAGATCTATATATACATCACTTTTTATCAAAATTACAGATTTAAATACAATTCACAGGTATTTTTAACACAATTTTGTTTTTTTCTTTAAAAGATTGTTCTTAGCCATCGATTATAAATAGTCCACAAGAGGTGGGACTTTAATTACCTCCTGCAATGACATCCTTTCTTATTAACATGATAATCTCATTTCTGTATAGATGGCCTTGAAAGGATAGTGATTCATAATTAAACAGGTTAAGAATGAAACATTGGGATTTTAACATGGGGAATGAGAGGCCACTGAGGAACAGTCACAAATACTGAAATAGAAATAGAAATAAGATTTTAATGATTTTTGACTGAAGAATGCATTGATGGATAAACCATGAAATTACACATCCTATCTCGTGATGGGTGTTTAAGATTCAAATATGACTGAACTTCTTGTTCTTCTAATGTGCTAAACGACACAGTAATCTCTCTTGTAGGGCGAATAAATAATATTCCTCTGGTTCTTTATCAATTCATTTAAAATAATCAATGTATACAGATTATACAACAAAGGATATAAATTCTCTGGGAGTCCGATGTTCCAGTGTCAGATGTGCAGCAAAATCATCCGTAACATGGTTAGGATCACCTCCAGGAAGTGCTGCACAAATTGGGCAGACCTGCAACAAATAAGGCATTAAAATTTATATTCTTTGTAAAAATTCAGAATTTTACTTTCATTTTGTTTCCATGCATAAATTAGCAAAAGGAAAAAGTTCCATGAATAAAAAGATTACAATTGTGGTAAGAACTTGACAAGTTCCAATATGACAGTCAAATTACCTTCTTTTAAATTGTTTATGAGAAGAAATGCCAAAATATGGCCATTTATTTATATTTTGGAAAATCATTTTCATCCAGACATAACATGCTAATGGAGTAACTGTAAAATACAGTGTTTTAGAACCACACTCAGAACATAAAATTAAGAACACTACAAAATTTTCTGATATTCGCTATTTTAAACTAAAATCCAGTTCTACATGTTGATTACATACAGATTTCTGAATATGTAATTGAACTATGTAACAGGTTTTCATAGTGTTATATTTCTCTCATTAACATTTATTGTCAAAAAAATTGAGATTTTAACAATTTTTTGATCACTTAGGATTTATTTCAAACTTTTTTAACGACTGAATCAGTAATATGACAGAAAATTTGTGTAACCTCGCCAGTGCTTGTCACAGATGCCTTACTCGAAACTAGAGGAATCTCTTGAGAGAAATGTACCCCTTGTCTCCAACATTGCCAAATTCTTATGTCTAAGATTTCACCTTGTAATATTCACCCTTGACTTATGCACCTAAATTTTGTATACCACACATGTTACATTTTTGCAGAGTGTGATGAAAATCCATCCATAGACATGGAACATATGGAGTGGGTACCATATTGGGACAGAAGGCCAGGCAAATGGACGGACTGATGAACAGACAGACAGGGTAATACTCTCCCCCCTTAACTTTCCTTGTGGGAAAATAAAAATACCTTTAGTGTATTATTCTAAACAAAAGATACACATTTTTATGAACAAATATATTGATGATACTTTTTTATTGACCTGGATAGAAGGTAGAGTTGAGATTAAGCCTTCAGTTTGATATTTTCTATGTGCTTGTAACACATACAGGTACTTACAACTTCAGTCGAAGAATCAGCATGATCTGACGTTACATGCTCTTGAAGTGAGGCTTCCATAAATCCCATTTTGCCACAGTAGGGACAGGAAAATGCCTGTGGCTGTTCTGCCGTTAAAGCTTCTCCTCCATAATATAAATCTATAAAGATAATAAAATAAGTAAAACTTAATGGATAGAAACTAGGTTTTCACCAATTTAAAATCATTAGTACCCAAATTTCCAAGTATTTCTAAACATCCCTATCTATTTCTACATCAAAATGCAGAGTGATAATCTTAAGAATAGTTATTACTGGTTATGAGTTGTAGAAGCTGACATGGCTGGTGACAGTGAATCAAATCATGGTTTCTTCCACTCATGGACAGGGACACTTAGAAAAATTCTGAGGTAGCCAACAGGACTGGTACGGATTTTAATCCAGAAGTTTTTCCCCACTTATTCTATTCCTTCCTTGATGGATTCTGTATAAGCAACACAAGTGGTGATTGTGAAGCCTTGACCTGGCTGGGGATAGTACAGAAGGGCACCAAAGCCCTTCTGCTGGTGGCGGTTGGGGGACCTACCCGGAGAAAATTTGTAAATTTAAATCTCTGAAGCTTCCTAGAGAACAATCCACAACATAAGGCAGTGGATTTTGGCTCATATCACATGTAAATATTAGTATTCACATGATGTTGCCTGAACATCTAAAACTTTTCAGGTTGGCACCAATTTTCTATTGGTCAGTTGGACCAGCCACTGATGATGTTTTCACTGGTCTTTCCAAATTTTTACTGGCCACGGTCTTAACGGACCAGTGTTAGTGTCGAACCCTGGTAGAGTGAGCATGCTACCAACCTAGCCATTGTAGGTTTGCTAGTGACAACTAAGATTGCTAGCCAGATTTTGCCTGGTTCATGTGTGAAAGAGTGTGGAAATGGGTAAAAATAAATAGATTCTTACACCAGAAACAGTGTAAGACAGAGATGTCTCAAATGAGGGAGAATATTTTCTTGTCCAGAACGAGCTTTAGCGAGTTCTGGACATTGAAAATATCACCCAAGTTTGAGATATCTCTATCTTACACTGTAACTGGTGTTTGATTCTTTTTCTCACACATTTACACCGTAATTAAAAGTGCGATTTATAAACAAACATTTGCATCAAATGTTCAGTTTTCATGCCATCATCCATGCTTACTGAAAATGACGTCATCAAATTTGTAGGTTGAGACTAGTGATCTCATCCCTAGGGTGAGACAGAAAATTCTTCCATATCTGCTCATGAGCAGATAGGGTTTTTCCCTATGTGAGATACGTGTATCTCACATGACCACATGACCTTTAGTGACGTCACAATCAAAAGACAATTACATGACGTCATCATAGGAGAACATGACGTCATCTTGCGGGAAAATGACATCCAATTCTTCACAATTTAGAAATTTTGAGTGCGTTTCAAATGATGAATATTGGATTTTTTAATGAACCACTTTGTTTTGTAGTTTATACATTTTGTATAAACCAAAATCCATTACAATCTATCCAATGGTAATATTTATTTCAAAGTAAAATGTCGAATTACAAAGTTAGATTTTACAAACATGGCATCGATGTCTATGTTCATCGTACCTGAAGCCAAATAATGGCACTAAAATGGAAGAAAAATAATCCATTATGAGTTGATCCATGTAGGATAGGGAAATCTCACCCTCGGGGTTGAACATTTCTGGTCAGAGACTCGGCAAGCCTCGTCTCTGACTGAAATGTTCAACCCCTCGGGTGAGATTTCCCTATCCTTCATGGATACTCATAATGGATTCTTATAATCTCACATGGGTAAAATCATGGGATTTCTGTCTCATGTGTGAGAATAATAGAATCTTACACCGGTAACAGGGTAAGACAGAGATATTTCAAACGAGGATGAATATTTTCCTGTCCAGAACGAGCTTTAGTGTAGGATTCTTTTTCTTGCACATTTGCAACATAAAACATGATATGTTCACGAAAAGTTGCATCAAATGTTTAGTTTTCATGTCACCATCCGTGCCCGCTGAAAATGACATAATAGATTTTTGTTGTTCTCACGTAAAATAATTGTGCATCGTCAATCAAGCGTGTGTAAGTGATTGTGACGTTGAGAAATTGTTGGTTGACTTCGGATCAACGACGTCACGACGAGCCAAACAGCGTGTGTAGCTTGTCTTACACAGGGGGGTGTAAGACAGAGATATCTTACACCTAGCAACCAACGGAATAACTCCGTGAAGTATGGGAGAAAACATTAACATTATCATGATGGACTTAATGAACAGCTCCAATCAAACTAGAGATGACCCAAGATTGTGATCAATATTTTTGTGACACATTCTGTTAAGCTCAGAAACTTTTCTTTTACTTTCATGTCATACATAATGTACATTTATTGAGATTTCACCACCCTTTAAAGTTGCAGAAACTGAACTGAAATTTTATCCTAACGTTTGTGTAGAACACTCTACTTAAAAGTGACTTAGTATGGTACTTACCAAAATCTGATCTAGTTAAAATACACTGCATGGCATGATCTGTGGTATGTCTTGTAGTAGTAGCTCCTGCTTCATAGCAAGTTGAACAGAGGTCATAGTCGTAACACACCAAGCACTTGTAACGTTTACCACGAAAATTACCTTTTAAACAGGAATCACAACTTACACCTGTAACAAAGAATACAAGACCAAGTAACCTTAAGCGACGTCATAATGACACGCAAGTCTTCAAAATTTAGAAAATTTGAGTGCATTGAAATATTCAAACAACTCGGATGAGATTTCTCTATCCTACATGGATACTCAAAATGGATTCTTATATTCTCACACATGACTAAGAAATCTAATAATTTTAATGGTGCTAGATATTCCTGTCTCACCCTGGTTGAGACTGATCACAGGGTCAATCTCATGCATTTATTGGATTTCTCTTACTTTTAAATACGATTCTATGAAAAAATAAAGGGCATTCTGGATGAGACACATTCACTTAAACTTAATTGATGACTTTATAATTGTTTCATGCCAGAATGTCAACAAATATTGATTACATCATTTTTAAGATGCAAATGATTAAGAAAGAATTGTACACCAGTAACAGTGCAAGACTTATCAAATCTTGCACCAGTAAGTTGTAACAGTGTAAGACAGAGATATTTCAAACGAGGATAAATATGTTCATGTCCAGATTGAGCTTTAGCGAGTTCTGGACATTGAAAATATTCATCCTTGTTTGATATTTCTGTCTTACACTGTTATTGGTGTACGAGTCTTGTACTCACACAGTTGCAACATAAAACGTGATTTGTAAACAAATATTTGCATCAATTGTTCAGTTTTTATGCAACACATCCATGCCTTTTGAAAATATCATCGAATTCTGTTGATGTTCCTGTGTAAAATGATTATGATGTCATCAATTTAGTGTCAATAAATGACCGTGCCTCATTGTGAATGCCCCCCCTTTTTTTTTAATAGAATCAGATTAAAAAGTCATAAAAATTCAATCAATGATGGAGATGGTTTGTGCGATCTGTCCTAAATAGGGCGAGTCAGGGAAATCTAGCACCAGTGAAACAGCTGGATTCCCTTGTCACATGTGTGAGAAAGAGATATCAAAACTTTGATAAATAAATTCAATGTCCAGAACAAACTGAAGGGTGGAGGTGGGTGTTACTATTTATCCAGCTATTTCCCATCCAGACCAACTGCTGTGCATTCACT
Organism: Anadara kagoshimensis; assembly: GCA_021292105.1. Lineage (NCBI taxonomy): Eukaryota > Metazoa > Mollusca > Bivalvia > Arcoida > Arcidae > Anadara > Anadara kagoshimensis. The sequence goes on along the minus strand of CM037857.1, from coordinate 9,068,907 downwards.
GCCCACTAAAGATATTATCTAAAACGACGACTTTCTATCTCAACTTTTAACAGAAATGACAGGACCTTTAGTTTTTGCCATCACTGACAAAAGTGTGACTGTGGACAGACTATGCTTTAATGGGTTTCATTATTGTGCCAGTCTCTATGGGTTATGTTGATTTATCCTGCGAAATGTAAATAGAACTTGGGGTATTTCATTCCTGATGGCTAAATGTCAACAGATCCATTACATGTCTGATAATTCATATCTCATAATAGAACAGATATAAATATTCCGTTCATTTGTAGTTCAAGGTTGCACTATTTCTTATGCACACTTTAAATTTAATGGCAAGGTGGACTTTCAACAAAAATCAAAGTGACAGCAATGTGATGTCTCTACTCTTGATATGCTGTACAATATAATTAGATTTATTAAACAAATCTTGTATATAAGATGTTATCAATGTTGATAACCTGAGTAATAAAAAAGTAAAGCCGAATATATGACGACATTTCTATGTACCAGTAGTAAGTTCATGTTACATCGGGTTTCCATGCATGTCATAAGGTGCAGTAAATAGGTGCAGTTGTCCATCAATCACATCATATTTGAATGCTGTGTCTAAATTCCATAGCCAATACTTGGAAAAGTTTCAGTCAGTGAATAATATTAGATTTGTGGGATTAGTACAACAAAAAAGAGGTATTTGTTCCCATATGTGGAACTTCCCTGTTTGTGAATGTGAAAGGGAAAGTTATTTTTCAGGAATTGATTTTTTGAAAGGGAAAGTTATTCACAAAGGGTTAGGCATTCTTCTGAACAAATAAAACTTTCAACAAGCAAAACCATAAGCAGATAATGTGATTCAATTAATTTATTCTTATGACACTGCATAATTTTCATGGTTATGTTTCCCAATTTTAATTTCCTGGCTAGCCTAGGTTCATGAAAATGTGGGGCACTAAACTCGTCGAAAAATTAATGTTCTCTTTACATTATGGCATAAAGAGTGACATTACAAAAAAGAGTTTCAGTTTAAACGAAAAATTTAACACGTCAACTTTGCAAACAATGGCAATCATATGATGTCCAGTAGGAAATATGGTTTTGATTGTAAAAACCAGAAGCCATTTTGGAACATCAACTACGAACTTACCCTCATGGCGTGACATTTTAAGCCTTTTACGCAATTTGACTGGGTAATTATTTGACGATAGGTTTTACTGTTGTATGAAATGGGCATAAGTGGTTGTATATATTATTCAAGACGCTGAAAATGACAACTTCGCTACTCAATTCCAAGGTTACATTCTTGGCAAGTGGGGTCCATGATGACGTCACGCAAAATCTCGAGATAGTGTGAATATTTTTTCATATTTTATTTAGTTATTTTCCTATATCAATATTTTTAAAAATATTTTCAGATGTGTAAATACACAAAATGTTAGTTAATAATGAAAATTATTATTCTTAAAAATTAGCATTAATTAACCTGTTTTGTGGTCGCATACGTAATTTTGTCCCGAATTGGTTTCTGGAAGGACTCAAGGGCGGTAATCGTATCAGCAAAACAGATTCTGCATGAGAATGGCTGCACAAGGTGGACGCGTACTTGTTTATGGAGGAAAAGGTGCACTTGGGTGTGCATGCGTAAAATACTTCAAACAGAATAATTACGTCAGTGTTTATGCATTATATTTACTGCATTGTCATAAATCAAACACCAAATGTCATGTTCTCTCGACCTCCACAAAAGTCTCTTGCACTGCCCCTTCACAGACAAAAAATGATAATTACAGATTTCAAGCAAAGATTCTTCTTTATCTTTGTCTATTGGAAATGTTATTCGATGGTTCATAACATCTCTGTGGCCTAGTGTCTACGCACAGTTGAGGATCGAACAAATTGGTAGAGGAAACCTGAGTGCCTTTGACGGGTGCAAGTCATTTCGGCACCTGTAGAAAAAGTCACTTCGGCACCAGGTCGTTTTGGCACCTACAATAGGTCACTTTGGCATCTATGATCGGTCACTTCGGCACCTTCATTTACAATTTCAGTAGACTGACAAACTTTCTCACACTTTTGCTTAATTCATCTGCAGTCATCTGTTTCCATAGTAAATCCTCGTAAAGATTTTAAAAAGCTTTGCCTTTTATTTTCTGTCTGAGATGCCATGTTTTTATTTTGGTGTTAATTGTGACAAAATGCATATGTCACAAAGGTATATGGCATCAGTGACATAATACAAAATTTGTTGATATACATATCTAAAAGCTTGAAAACTGTGCTACACTGTAGATGAATTAAATAGTAGATCTATCACAAGTTTGATTTGAACCTAGTGGTAAGATGTGCCAAATCTCCTAAATTTGTACGTTTTTTCACAAATTTGTTAAAATATGTTTTGTTTTGAAAGAATTTTACAGAAATTAGTAGCCAGTGGCAATATTGGCTTATGTAGGCCTTAGACATCAGGGATTTTTCTGGGTATCCACAGGGTCCGGTAAAGGGACCCATTCCCAATGCAAAAAAACAAACATTTTTCCCAATTCTGTAGTAAAAAAATTCTCAATTAGCTATGTTTATCAATTTTTTGAGGAAAAAAAATTCACAAAATCATCAACATCATATTCGAAGGATATCTCGTTCTGATAAAAATTTCAGTCTATATTAACCTACATTTTGCTAGATGATTTATATAGAGACAAAAGACAGTGCTATTTTGCTGTGAACACCGATATAATTTCTTCAATTACCAGTATTCTAGTTGTCTAGAATTTCTAATATGTTGTTGTGATTTTTCCCAAAATTACATTTTTGTTGAGCATTTTCCCAATTTTATACCAAGGTCCTTTTCCCAAAAAGGTCAGAAAAATCCCTGGACATTTTAAAGTGTAATAAAACTTTCTACAATCAGTAGAGTGTTGTAACACTGCAGTTACAGTGTGTATACTGGAAACATTTGTCATAGTATCTGATGCTGTGAACACACACATACCCTGACTTACAGAGCTGGACTTGATAACATACATAGAAGCTATTCCTGTATTTGAAGGAGCATTGGACATTGTTTTGGTTACCTGCTTTTGCACCCCAGCTTTCGGAAAGGCTCTCATTTTACAATTCAAAACCATCTGTTTATTCCTGTATCTTCCTAGTTAAGATGAAGACTTGTCCTTTTGCAGACTGAGGCAGTTTGAGAATACTGTCATTTCAAAGACCCCCCCTTTTACTGCTTCTGGTAGGAAATTGAAATCCATCTATTTCTTAGGGTTAAGAAGATGTTTGTGTCCATTTTCATAAAGTTCTAATTCAGTCAAACCTGTCTATAATTATAGGCCACCCAAGGGAACCAGTAAAGTGTCCTTTATGAGCAGGTGACCTTTATATACAGGTTCAAATAATATTAATAAAGAACAATTAAGATACAATAATTTTATTGGCCTTTATATGCAGGTGGCTGCAGGGTTCAACACAATGTTTTTAAAGACTAGACCAGTCGGGCTAGTTCTGAGAATTTTTACTAGCCCTGAACTAAATTCTACTAGCCCCAAAATAGTCGATGATAAATGTGTTTTATCTCATCATTTTTCATCCTGTCGATGTTATCTTTATCCCATTTTAACAATTTTTCTGTCTCTTTTTATTGCCATACTTCTTTTAGTTTCTTCCCTACCCTTTACTTACATTTTTTCTTTGCCCGACTGGTAAAACCAAAATTGAAGAGAGTCGTCATCGATACAGGGCTCTCTTCTATATAATGAAACCTGCAATGCAGGTCATGACCTGCATAGAGCCCCTTTTCAAGCTTAAAATGCTAAATTTAAAACAAACATATTTTATTGTACATTACATTACTAATAATTAAGTTTATGTAAATGATGGACTATTAACAACACTGTCACCACTGCTTTTCTAATTTATTTATTTTTGCATTATGTTCAAAACAAAACTGAAAATTAGTAAAATCTCACTTTTTCCATTTTCTTATAATGAGGTATATGGGTTTTTTTTAAATACAGTAATGTCTTTAAGAAAGAAGTTAACAAAGTTTAAAAGTATTGCTACTGTTATATCAATGTTGTTTCCTCATAGTAGTCTCCATAGGGGTGCTCTACTTGTATGCAGGATATCCGAAAGGACCAAGTTTTTTTTTTTAATTATAGGTATAAATAAATTTTGAAATTACTTTTAACAGTGAAAAAATTACACTTGATAGTTTCTTACAAATTATCTTATAAACTTGGGTTGTGTTAATGAAACAGGAAGCACATGTCCACGGTAGCCGCCATTTTGTTTGTTTTGAAAACTGTCTGTAGACTGATCAAGGATATTCAGTCTACACCTTAGTTTTACTGCTGATATACATTATTTGACAAATTAAAGATGTTTGCTTGTTAAAAAACATATCCAGATTATTTTTAAGAATACTTTGTAATTAATTGGATTAAAACGGGAGGACTTTGACACATGATGTGAGTATTATTACCAGTGTTATGGTTTCATAATCATTAAAGTTGTAGATAGGTCTCTAAAATGACTACATTTTAAAGCATTTGTTATTTTAATCACTTCATGTATTAAAAGTCATATGCAAGTCGGCACAAAATTTGTTGCTGTCAAATCACCATCGACGATGTTGCTAATGTAAATACCGGAAAATTATGTGCTTGCATCTTAATCATATCGGCGCTTGAGTAGATAATGGATTTGAGTAAAGCGCCAAAATGACTTGATCTGATTACCGGTAGTTTTCATTTTCAACCTCCTGTTTTACGGCTGTAGACGACACAGTTTTTGTTCAGAAATAATAATAATAAAAAAAAGATGTGAAATTAATTCATCCCGAGACTAACACACGACCAGTCGGGCTAGTCGACTAAATTTTCACACGCCCGGACCAAGATTTTACTAGACATTGTCTGTCGGACGTGGGCTAATGTCGAACCCTGGGCTGTTATATAGAGATGGCTTTTAAGGCAAGTTGGACTGTACAACAGTGGTTTTTCAAATCTAGATAATACAGTAGAATTTAATTCAATGACATATGGTATGCATTTATAGCCATCAGTATCTCCAGTAATTTTGAACCATGTCATATCATCGCTTTCTTACTTTACCTCATGTTAGTATTTTCCCTTTCATGTTACTCTGTCAAAAGATGAGTGTAGCCGTTGAATTTGACCTTGAAAACATCGATACACAGGGGTGTCCTTTATTTTTCCACAACTACCATAGCTCAATTAGGAAAGTGCTCACTTCGTAAGTGGAAGGTTGTGGATTCAAACCCCAGCAGGTACTGACCAAGGCTTAAAAAATATAGTGACTGTTCTTTTGCCATGCACTCCAGATTTAGAAATGAAAGTCACAGGTCCTTTGGAAGAGACCTTAAAAACTGATGCCCCATGTCACGGCAGGCATAGCATGTTAAACAACCCTCCCTGCATTGCCTTAAGCGACTACAAAGGCAAAAATTTCTACTACTTCACATATGGTTGGTGATGTCTCGATATGAGTGAAATATTCTTTACTTGGATGTAAATCCCCATTCAATCAATTAATCAGTCAGTCAGGCAGTCAGTCAGTCTATCTACCTCTGTCTGTCTGTCCATCCATCCGTCCTTCTGTCTGTCTGTCCTTCTGTCTGCCTGTGCATCCATCCTTCACTCCCTCCTTCTTTGCTTCTTTACAAATCAACACTGTTGGACAATGTTAGTTACCAGTACATTGCACTTCTCCAATTATGCTAATTTCAGTTTGACATTTAATGTACAATAATTTAGCATGCTAAGATTTCAATCTTTTTATCGATTGATGAAATAATGTTTACCGGTATGTCTCATTGGCAATTTTTCGTCTGTGTGACAAGGCAGTTACATGTATATACAGTAAAACCTCGTTATAATGCCCCTTGATAACATTGCCACCTCGCTTATCATCACACTATTTCAAAGTCCCAAAATCCATTTTGTTTATGTTTTTCTTAATCCGCCTCCCCTAATTTATTGCCAAACCCATTTATAACGTCAAAATTTGACTGAACAAATGGTGGTGATGAAACAAGGCTGTACTGTAAATGCAAGTTTGTGCAAGGTTCTGATCAGCTCAGTACTAGTGTACACTTATGGCTATCTTTAGAGTGCTAGTACATGTCACAAACACATAACACAGACCACTTAGTACATTATACTAGTACCAATCTAACCAATAACTGTCGGGAAAAACTCTTACTCACCAGAGATAGGCTGGGCGTGGTTGAACCCATGACAGTGAAACACCTTGGGTTTGAAGATAAATGTCTTAACCACTGGGGTACAAAACCCGTCAATCTTAATCATTATTTATATATACTCAGTATTATGTAATTTTAAATTTATTATCTCTATTTACAGTGGGTTGGCTCTGTAGATTTGGCTCCAAATGAAGAAGCTGATGCTAATGTAATCGTTAAACCAAGCGAATCCTGGACAGAACAGGAAAAACAGGTTACTACTGAAGTAAACAGTTTACTTAGTAAAAATAAACTTGATGCAGTCTTGTGTGTGGCTGGTGGCTGGGCAGGTGGCAATGCTAGTAGTGAAGGTAAATAGACAAATTTTCACACTGTAAATTGAGATTTTTGGCTGTGGTTTAATTTTTGGTGATTTTGCAAAATTATATTTTCAATTTTATTTCACAGTGATTTCATTGAGAAATCTTTGGCTGACCCTAATTCTATAAAGTATAAGGATTTGTCCTGTAAAAATAATTTGGAAATTTTGACTTTTCCTATGTCACTAAGAAATTAAATTGGCAAAAACATAAACATTTATTTTTGCACCACATAAAAAATCCTGTTTTATGGTTCCTGTACAGAATTTAATTCTTGTTTGCAAAACAGTTTACACCAGGTCTTATTTGCCAAAGTTAGACTTGAAATACTTAAGACTTGAGACTCAAAAAACTTGAGACTTAAAATATTACCAGGATACTTAGTATATGAATGAAGCCCATCAATTGTCAATTATCTTTATGTTATTACAGATTTCATTAAGAATGCAGATATGATGTGGAAGCAAAGTGTATGGACCTCAGCAATATCTGCTGCCTTAGCTGCCGCTCATCTGAAAGAGGGAGGTGTCCTAGTGGTGCCTGGTGCTCAACCGGCGCTCAAAGGAACAGCAGGTAATGTATTTAAGTACTGTAGAATAAATCTGTGAGGTTTAAATTGTATGATTTTGTAATTAAAAAATCTTAGAAGGAAATGTCATGGTACACAGGGCCCCACAAATCGCCAAAATCGGCTAAAAATCACCGAATTCACAAATAAAACGCCGAATTGAAATTCGGTCATTCGGTTTTTTCCCCCTATAAACCTTCTAAATTTTGTCTTGTCAATTAAGATTAGTTCACGATCGAGAAATCACACAAGACTTTAAGATGAAGCCACGTGTCCCACAGGTGTACAATTTGTGTGATAATTAATTAATCATTGACTGTGTATAATCAACACCAGAGTTAATCCTCTAATCACTTAATTACCGAGACCACGTGTGTTCAACAAACCGTGTAAACAAAATACCTTATGAGGCCTCGGTTTCATGTTTTAAGGAGATGATTTAAACAGCGAGGTGAAACAAAAGAGCTGAAAAGAATACCAATCTAATCATTTTAATATTAGTTGGTTGTTATTTGAATCCTAATTTGAATATTCGGCACAAAAAAGAAAATCTCCATTTCTGGAACAGAGCTACTGTAGGCAAACGATGCGTATTGCACAAGGCAGATGAACAAAATTACCTTATTATATATTCCTTATTCATAGGAATGCTGTATGACGATAATAAAATCATGATCTCTTTAATATTCTTCTAAATAAACCCAGATTTTAATGATTAAGACCATGTAAGCCCATGTAAGCAGTAAAACATGTGACAGCCATATTTTTTTTTAACTTTAACCCGACAAATAGTCGTTATCCACTCTCTGCTTTGAATAAACATGTATTAAAGGGACATAATCATGATAGTGACAGAAAGTAAACAAAGCACATGGCTGTAGTCTTTCCCGACTTTGTGGTGACTGTTTGGATGAATAAAGTTTTTCATGAATAAAATGAAGAAAGAAAGGAAGCATCTGATCTGAAAGTAGATTTTTGTTGTGTAACATTCCAGACGAAATGTAAGCTCCACCAAAAAGCTCTATAAACCAATGAAGAAGGGTGGGGGGTTTGAATGAGTTTTTTTTTTTTTTTTTTTTTTTTAAGCGTGATTTTTACCGCCGAATGACCTTATCGGCATTTGTGGGGCCCTGATGGTACATGTATTGTGTCGTGTGAAAAAGAAAATGTCATTGGGTGCCTTGGTAAATTAGTTTTTCCTTCAAATTAAACAGGGTTCCCACAGATTTTGGAAATCCTATTTTGTCTGTTTCAGAGTCTGGTTAATAATTTATGTTCTGCTATGGTAATAATGTTCTGGAAAATGGTGAAGAACTATTAACTTGTTTAACTGTTTAAAGCACCAATGCATGAAACCTTACCAAAGAAGGTTATGTGCTATGGGCCTTTCCCAGCACCACAACTTTAATAATTTTTTGAAGGGGGAAATATCTTTGATATGTTACTGAACACATTGCCAATTATACAAATGAAATAAATCCATAAAAGTTTTACACAAAAAATGTTTTAAACTGTCGTCATGTATCACTAAAGTACTGGGTGTTTGTCCAATTTTTCGAAATATTAACGTTTTTCCGGTACATATCTTCAAATTTAACTATGAGCGCAGTCGTGCTCCAAAAAGATATTTAAACTATAAACTAATGTTGAATTAAAGAACCACATATTAAAATATTTTTGTGAGCACGACTGCGCTCATAGTTTAATTTGAAAAAATCGTCAATAAAATTGTCCACTGAAGTCGGGAAGTTATGGGGTAAGGTAAATTGTGTAGCACAATGTGGCTAATGTATTTTCTTTCTGTTATGATTTTGATAAATAAAAAAAAATATATTTGTGTTTTTTATTGATTACATATATTTAAACAAAACGGGAGTCGATAAAATTTAATGCATTTATAAATCACTGTTTAAAAACAACGCCGGTAACCGTTCATGCTGTAGAGCGGGATGCTACACATTTTAGAAATCGACAACGTCGTCAAGAACAACAACAACCGGCTTCGTAGATCGTTCAACAACATTGATACACAATTTAAGCTACACATTCGTGATTTCAGTGATGTGCATATAATTATGTTACTTTTCTTTTTCATTTTATTTCACGGATACTTTTATTTTTTGTCTGATAATATGGTAATACGAAAATGGGCTCGAATATCCTGACTCCCGACAGTCGGGCTAAGAGTTCAGTGATACCGAGGTAAATGCCACTTGTATTGTTTTGTGTGTATGGTTTACAATGTAGCGATCATAAATCCAATAATTTTAAGAAGCGGTTTTGAAAAATACGAGAAATAAAGCAATGAAAAAATAAAATCCAGGAATATCAGTTGTAATTAGAGCGTAGATCGGATTGGAAATGTCTACTACGAAAACCTTTGGCAACATTCAATGATGTGGTGGCGCAATAGGTAGCAGTATAGACTTAGAAACTGACGACCCGGGTTCAAATCCCAATGAAGGGTTTTTTTTTTTTTTTGAAGAACTATAAATTATATTTTGATAAATTATTAAGATTATACCCGATGAGGATAAATTTAAATCTCTCTCTCACCTCTTCACACAATTCATTTTTTTTTGTTAAATATTATACATGTATATTAGATCCAGGTGCTTTTATTATTTTCATTTTTGTCTTTCGCACCTCTTAAATTTTTTTTCAATTTTTTTATTATAACTCTAGTTTTTAATTTTGTATATACATGTATTTTTTAATTTTACTATTTCCCTTTTTCTGCAGCATTTTTAAAAAAAAATTATTATCATAAATCAGGAGGTTTTATTTATTAATGTTAATTTCTTTTCTCTCTCTCATATCTCTTCAGGAAATTTTGGAATTATTCTAATACATGTAGTTTTTCTTAATAATTCATCCAGTTTATTTACGTACAGAAGTATTTATCATACGGTATTGTAAGATCTTTTTCAAATTACAAATACATGTATACACACAAGTTATATATATTGCTGATATTGGAATGGTGAACAGGGGAATCTCTCAATTTTCGGACTTCTAAGATAATTTGACCGTCCAAAAACTGAACTTCGGCACTGATTACTAGTATTAATCCCCTCTCAATGAAACTTATGTATGTCTGTCTTTTTGTTTGCCAAACGTTTTACCCCCATCGCCTCCTTAGGCTCTTATAAACATTTATGTCTGTACATCTTTCTCTGTGTTCCCAAAATGATGTTGTCTTATGAAAGACCCATCCTACATAATTTACATTTGGTGGTTAAGTACAATGATCAAGGGACTAGCACCACTAACATTTACACACATAATATTTTAACTTGGAGAAGGAGATCTTGATGGTGCTACTTTTCAGTTCAAGTGGTAGTGAGACCCACCTTTCCTAAATTAGTAAGACTACTCTATATACATAGCCATGTAATTGTACATGCATATGGGATGTTTAACACTGACAAACTATTAAACTCATGTTGATTGGTTAGTGATAAAGACATCTGTTAAGATTCTTTCTGTTATACAGATGCATCCAGCTTGCCTAGTTTTCTGTACCATAAGTAACTGGTCAGAGAAAAACAGGAAGCGTATGAACATTTTTGAATTAAATACCATTCCAAGTTCCATCTGCATGAGATGCACTGATCCGTATTCGGGTGATATTTAGGCATTTGCGACAGATACCTGACGGGGCATTGCAGTTGTGTCTTGGGGGTCACATCTCATTGGTTGAAATAGAAAGGGAGATAATAACGACATCCCACTGTACTGATTTTGCACTCTAGAAAAGAATTGACCGATTTTAATGAAAATTAGTTTCTAGTACAATCTTATATGCTCTACATGTTGCGCTAAAAGTCGGTCATTGTGACCTTGTTTTTATGGTCCAGTGATTTTCTCTGATATTTGAAGAGTAATTGAATGAACTTTCGGAAACAGGATTTCTCAAAAACCATTTTATAGAATGTGATGAGATTACTGATTTTGATCAAACTTGGTTCACATTTACGACTTTATATGCTCATTGTGACCTAGTTTTAAGTCCAGTGATTTTCTTTGATAATATAAAGTTTAATATGACAATTTTGATGAAACGTGGTTGTTAGTACAACTTCAGATGCTTTATGTGTTTCAACACAAAGAAGGTCATTGTGACCTACTTTTTTATGGCCTAGTGAAATTTTCCTGAAAGTTGCAGTACCTTAGATAGTAAAACATTAACACGTCTTGTTATGAATGTACATATGGAAACATCATAATTATATGAAAAAATAACAATTTCCAGAAGTTATTACACCTTTATCTTCATTCAAATACACCTATCATTGCTACTACTAACAAAATCAGTTCTTTTCTAATGTACAAGGTTGCCACCATTGGGGTGACTTACCCCGCGATTGACCCCTGCTCAAACGCAATTTCTTGTTTCAATCATCCATTCCTATGGGAACAATTACATCCACTCCATATGTACATGCGTATATTTAGCAATCCGTTGCTATGGACAATTAGTTGCCATGGTAACAAATAATGTTTTATTTCATGACTTTATACATTATGTAAACCATCAGTTGCTAAGGGCACAAATGCACCCGTTTTTATATCTCTATAAGTATATCTAACCATCCGTTGCTATGGACATTTTGTTGCTATGGTGACAAATAATATTATATTTTATGTTCTCGAACCTAATATTAACTTTTATTGATAAATGTAGTAATGTAGAAAGATAATTTACACAAAAAATTAGAATGGGATGAAATCTGCCACAATATGTTAAAACCATAATGCGAAATATCCATATTTATAAGATTTACTAAGGATCAGTTGCCATGCACCGTTGCTAAGCAACCGTACATTGGAACACTTAAGTTTTTATGTTTTTACAAAGGCTAAATCTTGGACTAAATTCTACAGAAAAATCATTATATTCTGGTATGGGGCCAAAAATGGCCTATAGTGCACAACCTCCTTTGTAAAGCTGGTTGACCTGATCTTCATTCAGAGTCACTATGATCTTAAATAGGTTCATCTTTTAATGAACTAAAAGGCCTAGAAGCTTAATACAGCTGGTTGATTTTGGTCTTTTTTTAAGGTCAATGATGCATTAATTGGTAAAATCTTTAGTTCCCAGGTGAGCAATAAGGCCTATAGATCTCTAGTATTCAACATTTATTTCAGCTTGAATATATGCAATCTTAAATTTTTACAATATTTATTTATAGGTATGATTGGATATGGTATGGCTAAAGCAGCAGTACACCAGCTAGTTAAAAGTTTGGCCAGTAAAGGTAGTGGGTTACCGCCCAACTCTACAGCCTTAGCAATACTACCGTAAGTTTTTGTCCCAATATTTCAGTAAGAGTGGAGAAGAGTAATGCGGTTTTATGCCCTAGTTAGGGCTTTTTTCACATGTATGGAGGGGGTCAGTTCTGGTGTGATGGAAGAAACAGGAGTGCTGAAGAATACTATCGTTTTTTGGTATTAAAGTGGTCAGACAAACTTCCTTTCAATAACTTGTACTTGGATGTCACTGCTTAATTTAGAACCGAAAGTGGGACCCATTTCCATGGTTCAAAACCTATATTCTTTTCAAATACTTAGGTGAATTTTTCGAATTTGAATAAATTAAGAACAAAATTGTAACTTTCTACTATATGCCTATAAATGTATTTGCGTGTATTTATTTTAGCAGTATATGAAATTTAGACATATCCGTGTAATTAGTTTTTCGTGTTTTTGAAATATGCACCATAACACAATAAACACAATATAATTTTCGCTCTATTAATTTTCACGCAAAATAAACGAAAATTAGTACACCTCGAAAATAAATATGTGAAGAATATTCTCATTGATTTTCAACAAAATTGCATGGAACAATGCTTAAATTGAAAAATCCAAGGGTCCAGACAATACCAAAAGGGAATTTAACAGCTCTGCTCCAAATAAAGACTATGAAGTCTCCATTTTTTTGGTCTCTTGGTGGTATTTATAAACAGGTTTTGTTGTTAGTTGTATGACAATATTTACTTTGTTTATTTACAGTGTAACCTTAGATACTCCAATGAACAGAAAGTTTATGCCAAATGCAGATCATACCACATGGACACCACTTGAATTTGTTGCCAAGTAAGTCACTATGTACAGGGATGGACACTGAAAAATTCTGATGTAGCCAAAAGGACTAGTTGGGATTTTAATTGGGTAGCCCTTCCACATTTGTACTGGTCCTTTCTTCATGGGACTCTGGATGAGCAATACAGTGGGATTGAGAACCCTTGGCCTCACTGGCACTAGTACAGAAGGAAACCTAAGTCATCCAGCTGGTGCAGGTTAGGGGGGCTTCCCTGAAGTAAATTTGTAAATTAAGAATGTTTCAGATGCTTTACTGGAGCTCCCTAGAGCACAGTTTACAACATTAGGAAAGTGGATTTTGCCTCCTATCTCAAATGTTGATATTCGGTATTTCACATGATTATGCCCAAATATCCAAAACTCTTCAGGGTGGCACTGATTTCTTTATTGCCACAGATAATGTTTTACTGGTCCTTCCAAATTTAACTGGCCATGGTCTAAGGGATCAGCGCTAGTGTCATCCCTAACATTTCAGTATTTTATACCCTGTATTTAAGATATAATGTCTCAGGAAAAACAACTCTAGAGAAAAGAATTCATAAATCCAAAAAGACTGCCAAAATATGCTGGCTTTAGGTTAAGAATTGTGAAACTGGGACCTGATCAACAGTCTAAGGGGAGACAACTCTAATAAAACTAATTAGAACCTGTAACAGGTACTTTGGTGCAAACTTTGTAAATTTTATGTCTGTATGTTTTGTAATACCAAGGGTGCAGTTTAATGCCATTATTTCTGTTAATGACAATGTCGTGTATTTATTTTGTAGATTATTCCATACATGGACGACGTCAGTAGATGAACGACCAGAGAAGGGAAGTTTGGTACAGCTGATTACTAAAGATAGTGAAACTCAAACAGTCATAGCATAAATATCCGAACCATTAATTAAGTGATACTTAAGTGATTGAGAATGTATTACCTGACAAAATGAGACAAAACCCTGCTATACCTCTGTATATGAAAGTCCCATAAACTCTGAAATCTGTCTTCTATTTGTTTTGTTTATTTGCTCGCCAAGTCTAGGTTTCCACAATTTTAAAATTATAAGTACCGCGTGGAAGTCAATTTTTCTAAATTTATGAAAATATGCCAAGTCTTTTATTAAGTATTTTTTCACAAATTTGCAAAATAGATTACTTTTTGAAAAAAAAATTCTCAAAAATTATTAGCCAAGGGTGATTTTGTCCACTGTACCAGGAATGGAAACATAGCAACATGTAGTTTTAATTTTTTGCCACCAGGAATGAAAACATAGCTAATTTCAATGGCTAACAAATATATTTGTCTGTAAAATTCCCCTACTAGTACTATTGCAAAAAGTATTTTGGACAGCACCATGACATCAGTTTTACAAAAATGAAAAATACAGGTACATGTAACTTAAAATTTATAACATCCGATTTCTAGGACTAACTATAGTACATGTTCTTTGGTCATGAATATCCCACTAGATGGTATTTTTTCCATAATCTGTGAAAATTTGAGAATTTGAATTTATTTGTATTCTCATTACACATGTTTGTCTAAGATGAAGTGGTTGAAAAAGAACAGGGATTATATAAAGCAATAATAACCATTCAGTGTTGTTTTAAACTCAATTGAAACCCACATTGATGGCGCCATTATTTAAACATTCCGAAGTTGTTTTCATAACATTGTATAAAACAAGGTGTTGAAATAATGTACTATAAATGTACTATAAATGCAGTTTTTGTCACGCTTATTGTCATAATTTGATATTTTAGTGTCACTTTTCTAATACTCCTGGTAGTATGGTTTGAATGTTAAAATATAAAAGTTTTGTTTTTTTTTTTCATGATTAGAGTCGGGTTTAAATCAAGCCAGAAGGTTTGCTTAGAAACAGAATTGAAATATGTAAGAAAAACATGGATAACTAATGCAACTTGATGGTTTTCCTAAAATCATAAACTGGGGGAAAAACAATAGAATTTCTAAAACTTAGTATGTGTTAAAAAATAAAAGTCGGACTAAAACATTAAATACTGTATTTTACTTAATAAAAGTGTAAATTTGGAATACAACTTATATGTATCTAATTAAGCCTGAGATTTTCGTGGGTACTCTGGTTTCCTCAACACTTCTGATTTGGCTGCCGTAGTTAACCGTACGTAAAACAAGCTTAGTTAAGACCTAAAACTCCATTCTTTCCCCTCCCACCATTTATATATATTATGGTTTTAAATAAATTTGATTAAACCAGGTGGACCAATAAATCCTATTAATTTATCCGGAATTGGTACATTTTTAACAAGAATAGTCATAATGTGCGATGTTATAATGTTAGTACATTTTACATCTGTTTTTGCATTACATATCCGTTAAAAATGGATAAATCCGTTAAATTAGTCAGCCTGTTAAACCAACAAACTCTTTTTTTTCAATCCTTTACATTGGTGCTGTATATGCATCCAAGGGAGATAATTGTGACATGACTTTGATAGACGTGTATAATATATACATGTACATGTAGTACTTATACTGTTGTTGTTACTTGTAAAATGTAATTTATATGAAGGATAGACTTTGTCTCTTTACATTCCTGAGTTTTATAGGATGTCCTTGTGTAATGACGAGTACTTTTGTGACTTATAATGCTAGTTGTAAAAATTAGTACAATGAATAGATACTACGGTAGTTGTACATGTAGCATATTAACATAGGTTTTGATAATATATTTATATATATGTGTATGAGTAACTATTTTGAGATATTTATTACTGGTATATGTCAGCAAGGTTCCAGAAATGACAGTTTTAAGACAAAAAAATGCAGGTTTTAATGAAAAATTTTCTTTTGTAGTTTTCCTCAACCGGCAAAAGTAAATATCCATCCAGAAAAGTTAGTGATATATTAAAATTCCTAATAAATTTAAACCAGTCTACTAGCCAGAGACTATTAATTTTTTCAGTCAGACTTGAAATGTTTTGTACATTCTCTTATGTTTTTGAAATTTTTTTTATTGAACTTTGAACTATGGGTCGTTTAGAATTTTGACCCGAATTGACATAGCCTGTAGCATACTTCTAACATCACCCATACTTGCGATTTTTCTTTTCTTTTTCTTTTTGGTTTGGTAGGAATTTATTTTCTTCATTGATATATTTCTTAAGGTGTATGGGATATTAACTTTTTTTTATTATTTTTTCTTTTCTATTTTTTATCTTTATATTTTTGGAAATGGGCTTTTTAAATAAAGATTTATTTTAATTTTAATGAAAACACTCAGCATTAGTTTATATAAATCCCAATTTTTTATCCTTGGAAATACCTGATTTATCAGCATCATCCAGTTCCTTGTATAAATGACACACTAGTTGTACAAAACTTGATTTTTGAATTGGTATTGCCATAACTTGTCATCCTTTATTTTGATAAACCTAAAAAAAAAAATTGATGTTGCATAGTTTAACTTGAGATTACCACACTTGTATTATGTAATTTATATGAATTTAAGACTCATTTTATATTTTACAGAAAAAATGTCTCGGAATTGGTTTACAAAGATAAGTGCCACATTGCCATTAGTATTAATGTAATGTTTTAGAAGTGCTATTATTATATAGAAGATTTTTGTGATTCACTCTTATTTATTCATATAAAAAATAAAAATTATTTTTATAGTTATTTTTATTTAAAAAAAAGTTTTTTTGTCTATTTTATGATTTCAGCATTAGAGTTATCTTTTGAAGATAATTCAGTTTATTTTATGTAATCTTAAATGATGCAGTGCATATTTAGTGATTTGTATGGACTTATGGAGTACCATGTGATAGTCTTTCAAGCCCCAGATTTTCTCTTAAATTTTATTTACAAAACAATTATTTATTACCGGTAAACATCCATCCATTTTTGAGTCAGTTTCAGTGACTTTTTCTCTGTTAGACACACAACTATTTGCATCTTAACATATATTTTCCTTTTTAGAAATTTTTGAAATCAATTTAAGAAAATTCATAGTTAAATACAATTACATTTAAAATTTGCACACTGAAAATAAGATAAAAAAATTCCAACCTTATTATAAATTTTTACCAAACAAAATTTTAAAGTGTAATCAGCAATTGTTTTCTTTTGAAATTTTATTATGTACATTATGTTGTATTTGATAAAATAGTTCTAGAAAAGTCACTGCTTTTTTTTATATAACAACATACCGTAATGTCAGCTGTATGTCAATATTTTGGATATAGTTT
This sequence comes from Anadara kagoshimensis, assembly GCA_021292105.1. Taxonomy (NCBI): domain Eukaryota; kingdom Metazoa; phylum Mollusca; class Bivalvia; order Arcoida; family Arcidae; genus Anadara; species Anadara kagoshimensis. The sequence continues at coordinate 9,051,440 of CM037857.1, read as the reverse complement.
GTTTTTTTGTTTTTTTTAAAAAACAAATTTTTTTTTCTTAAAAAACAGAATTTTTTCCCCAAAAAACAAAAAGTAAAAAAAAAAAAATCAGAAATTGGAGTCTGGATTGAAAATTGTACTTAGAATTTGAAAAATGGTGCTTGAGAAACTTGACATGGTAAGGTAACAGAAGATGGGTAAATCATGACACAATATAGATTAATATTTAATTACCCTCAGCGTTTATTTGATAGTCCCACCACATTGATTATGTTATGTTCAAGGTTTATTACGACAATCTATATTAGACTCTCACTAAATGGAACATCCTCTTCAATCGCAAGTATTTGGAAAGACAGGTATTCATTGTGACAATATACAATGGCCCCTGTCTAAATGGAACGCTCTTTTGACTGAAAGAATATTTGGAATACTGAGTGACAATATACAGTAGCCTCTGTCAAACTAGAACACCCGTTTGACTGAAAATATGTCAATCTAGCAGTGAATACAGGTTAATTTATCAGTATTCCAACTAGAATATTGGAAAGGTTTCCTTTTAATGAAGGGTTCTGTTTGGACAAGATTGCTCTGTTAAATGGTCATTTAAATAAAAAAAATATATGCATCATTGATATTGCTTCTTTGGTTGAGGGCAGTTGTATTGCATTCAGTATAATTGAAATTCACCTTAAAATATGTTCAGATGTCAGACAGGCAAAGTTTTGTGTATGTACGATTGGAGTTGAAAGTGTACCAGTGATCAATACACTGTAACATCGTGTAGAATGTTTTGGAAAATGCTTACGGTACCAGTACATCCCAAATTCCAGAATAACAACTTTTACAGGAAAAACATCACCTGGTGCGATTCTACATCTAATGAAAATAATTGTTTGGTACAAGCTTCAGGGTATCATGTGGTACTTTGACAAACCCCATTGACTGTTACCCAATCTTTAATTTAAGCTTTATTAAAAACTGGCAGCAATGAAAATGGATGATTAAGCTATTTATGTTGGTTATAGAGACTATATGTTATGTTTTTATATTAGTGATTGTTTTGAAAAAGTAATGAGTGTATGTTGTGGTTTGGTGTGAATAAAAACTATAATGTCATTATGGTGTTTACTTTGTTATTGTGTGGAGCTTATATATGTATTTTAAAGGAGTGTAGGGATAATAGATTTTTACACCAGTCAAGATTTTTTCATTTATATCGAGGCGGTCAGTCAAGCATATGTATTTTAAAGGAGTGTAGTGAAGTGGGATAATGAAGTTTTAAACATGTCAAGATTTTTTCATTTATATTGAGGCGGTCAGTCAAGCATATGTATTTTAAAGGAGTGTAGTGAAGTGGGATAATGAAGTTTTAAACATGTCAAGATTTTTTCATTTATATTGAGGCGGTCAGTCAAGCATATGTATTTTAAAGGAGTGTAGTGAAGTGGGATAATGAAGTTTTAAACATGTCAAGATTTTTTCATTTATATTGAGGCGGTCAGTCAAGCATATGTATTTTAAAGGAGTGGAGTGAAGTGGGATAATGAAGTTTTAAACATGTCAAGATTTTTTCATTTATATTGAGGCGGTCAGTCAAGCATATGTATTTTAAAGGAGTGGAGTGAAGTGGGACAATGAAGTTTTAAACATGTCAAGATTTTTTCATTTATATTGAGGCGGTCAGTCAAGCACATGTATTTTAAAGGAGTTGTGGAGTGGAGTAAAGGCGTTATACACCACAGTCAAGATTCTTTCTTATATATTGAGGTGCTCAGTTCATGGATGCCGGGGGAAACCAGAGTTCCTCAAGAAATACACTGATCTTTGGCAAGCAAACGGAAAAACTTTCTATCACTAGGATATGTCCTGGTTGGGATTCAAACCTAGGTGACGAGAGATGTTGTGATCCATAAATGTGGGCTTTAGACCTATTGGCCACCAAGATAAAAGCAACGTGAAACACTAGTCCATTATTCACATACTATCATCATGACGCATTAGTGGTTTTCTGGATCTTGAAGTGTGTCTTTTCTTGTCTTGTTTGCATGTTTAATCCATGTACTGTTGTTGTTCAGTGTTCTTGTTTGAATAGACTGATGTCAATACATTTTTTTTCAGTGATGTTGTTCATATTGTTTTAATTGGTGATTTTAACAGTTTAATAGATGTTTAGAAAAAAAGATTTTTGTTACATACAATACCCTAGAGCACGGCATGTAAACAAGTGGAAGTCACAGCAATTTTAGGGAGTCAAAGGAAGTACAGGCACTCCACTATTTGGAAGTTTTAATAAAGAGAAATGATTTTGATAGGTGTTAAGTAATTATCCAACCCACCTTTTTAAAATATTCCTAGTTACATTGTTAAATAAAACGGCTCTGGTTAAAATCTAGCCATTGTCAAAGTGAAAATTTGTTTCTAAAATTATGATTTACAAAGATTCGGTGCAAGCCCATTTAAGATTCCGGTTCACGGATTATTGTTGTCCTATTTAGATATTAGTCACAACATCCGGGTCTTTAAAGATGGCTGCTCCCATGATATAATTGTGCAACAGATTTATATTTCGTCAGAATTTCTTTCACAAACACTTATTATTGAATAAACATGGACAGTGCAACAGGAAAACAGATAGTTCCAAAATTAGTGTGTACAGTCGCCATTGGAGGTAAACCACTATTTTTTCTAGGAAGAAACTGGTAAATCCTTCTAGATAACAAATGTAGCAATATACTATGCTGTTTTACCTGTTTACAAGAAGTCATTACCCCGATCTTTGAATTCATTAATAGCCGAGTGACCAACCAAGTTTTCCCAGAAGCGACGCCCCTCCGTTTAAATACAAGTATGGGTGGGGTTTGGGGGAGGGGGGTCTTTGTGAAACAATAAAACTATGTAAATTCCTCATGAGTAACAATTTGTCAACCAAAATGGTAATGAAGACGAGGAGTAAATTTTGTGCCAAAGTGTGAGAAAAGCTTTATATCCAAATTAGGTAGGGAGGGAACACCAGGAAAAAATCCATTTCCTCAGTGAGCAGGTGACTTTGGTCACTGTACTGGGTTTATTGAAACCACCGTGGTATATTTTAAAACAACTCCTTAGGCTTTGGAATCTTACTTACAAGGCCCTATTTCATTTCTTGATACACCACTCTGGTGGGTTAGTTAGCAGAGTGCATGCCATGTGTGGGAGATCAGGGTTCGAACCTCGGCCAGGTGTGACCAAGAATTGAAAATAGGAAGTTCTTTTGCTAAAAACTTGGTATTAATTTAAATGTACCGGGTATTAAGAAAGTCACAGGGTCATTCAGAAGAAGCCTTAAAACCTAATGACAGTGGTAGATGTCCGTGAACATATAAATCCCCTGATGACATTGCAAAGGGTAAAATATCTGCTACTTTACCTACAGCTTCTGACATCTCAATATAAGTGTAATAGTCTTGACAAGGACATAAAACCCCATTCAATCAATCAATTTCTTGATACATGTAAGCAAAGTACTGCAGATTTTCCCAGCAATTTTACCGTAACTTTGATAATTTGGGTTTTTTTAGCTCACCTGAGCCAAAGGCTCAAGTGAGCTTTTCTGATCACAATTTGTCCGTTGTCTGTCGTCGTCGTCGTCGTCGTTGTCGTCGTAAACTTTTACATTTTCATCTTCTTCTCACGAACCACTGGGCAGATTTCAACGAGACTTGGTCAGATGCATGTCTTGGTCGGTGCAATTCAAATTTGTTTGTGGTGTTGCCATGGCTACCATAACTAGGTCAAGGTGACCTAGGGGTGCAAAAATCTTAAAAAATCTTCTTCTCCGAAAGTATTGATTAGAGAAAAAATCTGATGTGATATTTGGCTTCTCTAGGGTCTTTAGCCTATAGTTTGTTCATTTTGTGAAATTCGGACAAAAAATAGGTTACGCGTTTTTGCGTTTAATTTTGAAAAAATCGTAAAATAGCTTCAAATTGTTATAACTTGACTATTTGGCCAGATAATGACATGGGGTTTTCAGTTTTGACATCTTCTTGTTAGTATCTTCAAATTGAGGTCAAGGTCAATTATGAAGGTTGTGACCTAATTTTTTTTACCTCTGATTATAATTATTATCTCGAAAACTATAAACTTTTTGTATAGGCATGTATATTAGAATGTTGTAGGTATTGATACAACAATCATTTTGGTGTATAGAAAAAGGTCATGGGTTCAAAGGTCAAGGTCACAGATGTAAAACAATACCAAAATGGTTACTTATCTCGAAAACTATAAACTTTTTGTATAGGCATTTATATTAGAATGTTGTAGGTATTGATACAACGATCATTTTGATATATAGAAAAAGGTCATGGGTTCAAAGGTCAAGGTCACAGATGCGAAACAATACTGAAATGTTTAATTATCTCGAAAACTATAAACTTTTTGTATAGACATGTATATTAGAATGCTGTAGGTATTGATACAACGATCATTTTGATGTACAGAAAGAGGTCATGGGTTCAAAGGTCAAGGTCACAGATGCGAAACAATACGGAAATGTTTAATTATCTCGAAAACTATAAACTTTTTGTATAGGCATGTATATTAGAATGTTGTAGGTATTGATACAATGATCATTTTGATGTATAGAAAAAGGTCATGGGTTCAAAGGTCAAGGTCACAGATGCGAGACAATACCGAAATGGTTAATTATCTCGAAAACTATAAACTTTTTGTATAGGCATGTATATTAGAATGTTGTAGGTATTGATACAACAATCATTTTGATGTATAGAAAAAGGTCATGGGTTCAAAGGTCAAGGTCACAGATGCGAATCAATACCGAAATGGTTAATTATCTCGAAAACTATAAACTTTTTGTATAGGCATGTATATTAGAATGTTGTAGGTATTGATACAATGATCATTTTGATGTATAGAAAAAGGTCATGGGTTCAAAGGTCAAGGTCACAGATGCGAATCAATACCGAAATGGTTAATTATCTCGAAAACTATAAACTTTTTGTATAGGCATGTATATTAGAATGTTGTAGGTATTGATACAATGATCATTTTGAGGTATAGAAAAAGGTCATGGGTTCAAAGGTCAAGGTCACAGATGCGAAAACAATACTGAAATGGTTAATTATCTTGAAAACTATAAAAGTTTTGTATAGGCATGTATATTAGAATGTTGTAGGTATTGATGCAATGATCACTTTGATGTAAAGAAAAAATTCATTGGGGTTTAGTATTTATGTTTTCTTTAAATCTATCAGCTAGCCATTAGTTATCAGGTGAGCGTATAAGGCCCATGGGCCTCTTGTTTAAATTAGGTGAGGGTATTGAACTTGAAAATGTTTTTAATTTGTCACTGAATTGTAGGGAAGATACTGTAATTCAAATTAGAGCATCTGGAGGGAAGATATCGTAATTCAGATTGGAGCATCTGGACCAGTTTCATTTTAATTTGAACTCATCAAACCAAAAAGTTTACGTAAAAACTGAAATTTAATATTAAGCAATTTTTTTTAAAATTATTTATCAGGAGTTACAATATGGACATTGTACAAAATCCTTTTACATTGGAAAAGAAAAGTAGAAGTGTACAGAAGACAGAAGAACATTGTTGTGATTGAGACTGCTGAAGATTGGAACACGTTTTATGATAATTTTGTAGTAGGCAAAGATGTTAAAGTAAAGCCAATTACTGTTTCTATATAATGTAGTACTCCAAGTCTTGCCTGGTGCTCAGTATTAAGAATATAGAGTATCTATTGGTTACCAACATAACAACAGCAACGGTACTATAGGTCGACAAAGATAAAGTGGCACATCCGGGCAATCTTGTGTTTACAAACACAATTTATAAACATGGGTGTGACTGCGTAAGTTGATATATCCGATTATGCACCCTCTCGTCTATATCACTGAACTAGCTCAGTGGAACAAGGGATAGGTCTTGATTTACTACAAAGAGGCGATGGTTCGGACCCTCACATCTTTTTACTTTTTAATTATTTTAATCTACCGGTAAGTATTCTCCGTAGTTTTTCATAGAAATATTTTAAATGGCTTGATTCCATCGTTTTTGTCTTTTTACAAAGAAAAAATTAAAATGAAAGTCTTTGAAATAAAAAAAGAAAAATAAATGAAAATGAAAAATATAAGCTATTGGGGATTCGAACTTGCACTTCATTACTTACACACTACACTTAAGACCACTGAGCCAATTCAGCAGACATGCTTCTGCTTAATAATTTTATGTAATGAATGTCTTCCTAATTACACCCGTGTTTACAAATTGTGTTTATAAACACCAAATCGCCCGGATGTGCCACTTTATCTTTGTCGACCTATACTGATTGTTAATTGGCAATAATTTAAAAAAAAATAAATAGTAGCATTAGGCAAGATATATGATACTCATCCATACAAATTGAATGTATGATTCAATGTATTGGACATTCTTAGTTTACTTCATCCAAAAATTAATATATTTATTCATAGCACAATGCTGGTAATTCATATATGGTTTTTCTATTTGGGAGCCCCAGTGGCCAAGTGGTCGAAAAGGCCAGCTTATGGGCCACAACAACTCTGACCAGCTAGGTTTGGATCTCACTCGGGTAAAAAATAATGTGAGAAAGTTTGTCATTTGCCAGAGGTTGGTGGGTTTCTCTTGGAACTCCATTCCAGAACTATCATTGGCATAATGATTTAATAAGATTGATTGAAAATCTTAAGAATTGACACTGGAGATTGGAACATTGGTCAAAACTGTATCACTGAATTTCTGTTTATAGTATAAGATAACTTTTTAAATTTGAGGTTGGGTCCATCCCTTTTTGTTTTGGTCCAGGCAATTTGTTGTCTGGAGTGTCTCCAAAACTATGAAGCACAATTTCACGAAACTTAGTGAAAAGTATCAACATGGATAAGAAATGCACATATCATTAACTCAAGTTGGTTTACTTACTTTTCTTTGAACATAGTGCAAATCAACAAAAAATTGCCTACTTGCTGGAGATTCTAGTTTACAGAAATTTGCTTGTTGAAACATGTTAGCAGCCTTAAAGATGAACCATCAACTGTGACATCAAAAGTAAATTGATATTTAGAAGTCACATTGTGATCTATAACACTATGAATACAATGTAATTGGTAATTGTTTAGAATGTACTATAGAAAGAGGGATAATGAAAGTTGATTTTGTATTTATAGGTTATTGGTTTTGACTGTGAGTGGGTGTTTGAGGGACACAGAAGACATCCTGTATCACTCCTACAGATAGCCACACATGGAGATTGTGCATTGATCCGTATTCTAAATATCCATCCTAATATTCCAGAATCATTGAAAAATGTGCTATCAGATAAAAGGTTAGATCTTTAATTTTACTTAAATAGATGTGATATGACCATGGTTAGTTATAAGTCTTAACTTTTGAATATTTGAAGTTCAAGTTAATTATGAATAGATTAGAGTAATAGAGTTTTGCACCTTAGTCAAGATTATTTCATTTATATCAAGGATGTCGGTTTAAGGATCGTGGAGGAACCCAGATAAAACCACCAACTGTCAGCAAGTAAACGGACAAACTTTCTCACACAAGGATCTGCCCTGAGTGGGATCCAATCCTAGCCAGTGAGAGGAGAAGAGAAGAGAAGGGCTGTGATCTTTAAGTGCACACTAAAGATGATGGACAAATTGATATGCCCTGAGTAGGATCCAATCCTAGCCAGTGAGAGGAGAAGAGAAGAGAAGGGCTGTGATCTTTAAGTGCACACTAAAGATGATGGACAAATTGATATGCCCTGAGTAGGATCCAATCCTAGCCAGTGAGAGGAGAAGAGAAGAGAAGGGGCTGTGATCTTTAAGTGCACACTAAAGATGATGGACAAATTGATATGCCCTGAGTAGGATCCAATCCTAGCCAGTGAGAGGAGAAGAGAAGAGAAGGGCTGTGATCTTTAAGTGCACACTAAAGATGATGGACAAATTGATTTAAAAATGTATATCTCTAATTATGTCCCCAAATGAAGTGGAGGAACATGGAGTGGTTAGGCCATTTATCTTGCCAACATTTCTTCACCGCTTTTTTAGAAAAGTATTCAACACATCTTTATGAAACCTCACAGAAACAATCTATGGTTGGAGTAGCTGTGTCATTGACTATTCATATTTTGGTTATACACATGGGTGGGGATTTCCAAATTTGGGTTCCTTTGTGGGACACTTTGAATTCCCATTTCAATTATAACTATTAAATATAATTGTTATATTTTGTATTTAGAATATTGAAGGTGGGCGTGGCAGCTAAGGATGATGGACAGAAGCTGTTAAGTGATTTTGGGTTAGAAGTTTATGGTTGTGTTGATCTCAGATTTTTATTGACTCGAATCAGAGGCCTATATAAATGGTATGGTATACTAGTATACATGTATTGCAGTTTGCAGAGAGAGAGAGAGAGATTTTACACCCCAGTCAAGATTTTTTAATTTCACTTACATTGAGTTTATCAATTATGGAATGGTAGAGGAAATTGGAGTACTGATGCTATACCCGACAAACGCTCTCACACAAGGATCTGCCTTAGTGGGATTCAAACCAAAGCTGTTAGAATTTGTATAACAAAACTTGTGTATAGGCCTTCTATACAATTTATCACCACCATGTGTAAGACTACATCTACTGTAAATCATAAAATGTTTGTGTGTGTTTTATAAAACCCTCTGTAATGAAGTAGGGTGGTTATGTCTGTCCCTCCATCCACCCATCTGTAGACATTATTCTGTCCACAGGTTTATCCAATTTTTGTAATGAGCCAATAACAAAACCTATGCTTCATTGTCGGTTCTAGTTTTCATGTAAATTCTCAAGAGCCAAAAGATGTGGAAATAATTTACTTGCATTTACACTAACCATCATCAGACAATTCACAAATAATAGCACACAGTCATCTTGAAATGACAATGCTCGCCAAAATTAATTGACAGGAAACTTCCTGATTGAGAATACTGAGAACCAACAGATCAAGTTCCAATTTTAGTGTGTTAAGTCCAGAGATTTTGGAGTTATTTCCATTATTAGTTTGAAAAAATCTTCATTCAGTTACTTTTCATTTTGTCACTTGTCATTTCTATGTTTTGAATTTGAATTATTTTATTTTCAGTAAAACTAGAGGTTTACAGGGATTATCTCAGGGGATACTAGGGTTTAAAATGAAGAAAGATGTCAAAGTAAGGTGTGGAAACTGGGAAGCTGAAACATTATCTCCACAACAGGTAAAATTATCTCCAAAACAGGTAACATTATCTCCACAACAGGTAAAATTATCTCCACAACAGGTAAAAATCCAGACAGTTGTTTGATTGAATGGTTTTATGTCCAAGGCAAGATTTGGGCACTTATATTCAGGCATCACCAGCTTTTTTTCTGTACAATAAACAGAACTGATTCCTGTCTGCTTTTCCATAAGCCATTTTGGGCAATATTTAGCATGTACATGTTTTGTTTATTTGTACATAGAACAAATAATTTAGTCAATTTATAAATGATTTTTGTCAACATCTAAGTTGTGTTCTACATGATTATATTTTTCAGCTGATTGTGTTCTGTGTCATGTTGGTTGTGTTGGCTTTTGCCAAGTACACATTTTTCAGTCGCAAATTATTCTTTCTTTTTTCAGATAGAGTATGCTGCAGATGATGCCATTATTGCAGTGGATATCTTCACACATCTAGTTCTGGCTAAAATGAATGGAAGAAAATCAAATCTTAAAGAAATAAGTGATACAAGTCTATACATAACAGAGACAGGGTTCTGGAAGATTGCCAAGTCTATGTGTCAGGGAATTTTAGATGTCAGATATAAATTGAGGTCTTTACCAGTAGATGTACAGGGACTTACAGATAACCTTACAGATGATTGTGTAGCGGACACACACACAAAAGTTTGTACTTAGATATTTGTTTATACTGAACTTATTTTAAGTGGCCCGAGTCCCACAGTCATTCCATCATTACAATGTAAGATTTTGCTGAATTAAAATCTGGCAAATTTGAAATGTTTATACATGTACATGTATATGTAATTTTAAGTTTTCAAGATATTCAGGAATTTAAAGTATCACGCTACGTTTCAAACATCTGCAGAAGTTGTTTATATAGTAAAAACCTTAGGGGCCGACTCAAACTGACCACTGTTGACAGATGACTGCTATACAGAGGTGACCGCTACCCCAGGTTCCAAAAAGATTGCAAAAATTGGTAAATTTAACTTAAAGAAAAATTATATTTAGGAAATGATTGTTAAATTGGTGCCTGGTATAAAGATATTTGTTAAACGTTTTTATAAAGATTGCCAAGAACTTAGTTTCCTATGCTAACGCCCATAGTGTGATTATGATTGTATTGCATTAGAGAAGATATAGATCTTCTCACTGCCAAAACGCTTTCAATTTTGACCTTGAACAGAAATCCAGGGTATACATCACATGATGTTTTTAAACTGAGAAATTTATCCATACACAATTAAAGGTCTTGATGGCCAATTTTTATAAACCATGTTGTTAATGACCAAACCATCTTCATGATCTTTCTAGGTTGGAATCCCACTTGGGTAGATCATAATTTGAGAAACTTTGTCAGTTTGCTTCATAAAGGTTGATGGTTTCCTCTGGGCACTCCAGTGTTCTCCACTATCCCCAAACTAACCTCGATATTTAAGAAATAACATTCTATTTGAGTGTATTCATTCGGTATTATGAATGAGAGTCAGGAATAGCATATTCAATGAACTGCGAAGCAGTTCATGTTAAATATGCTATTCCTGACTCTCATTCATAATACCGATTGAATACACTCAAATAGAATGTTATTTCTTATATTTACAATCATAAAAAATATTGATAGCATGTCCGAAACATAAAATTATCGCTACAATAATTTATTTCATTCAAGATTCCGACAAACATACGGGATTGTTGGAACAGCCTTGCTCCAAATAAGGAAACTTACGTCGGGGGAAGACTTGAATGCTGACCAATAAAAAAATACATGACGTAACAGATGTCATTCTGTGACGTAATCGAATAGTTAAACGTTACGTAATCAGAGGTCATGACCCCACACTGTATTCAAGAGCAATTGAATGCCAGTAAAAACAAATAGGTTCATCTAAAGAAGGTCAATTCCAATTGTAAATATAAGTGAATGTATCTTATCAAGTACTGGATTTTAAACACCATTAAACCAATCCATTCTTTTTCTTACTGTAGTTACATGTAACAGCAAGGATTCATCTTTAGGGAGAAAATACCAACAAACAACATATGGCCATTTCTTCTGTTAAATGAATTTTATTTATTGTTTTTAAAATTTTATGTTTTATTTTGTTTTGATTTTGAAATTTGTTTATGGTTTTTAAAATTTTGTGTTTTATTTTGTTTTGATTTTGAAATTTGTTTATGGTTTTTAAAATTTTATGTTTTATTTTGTTTTGATTTTGAAATTTGTTTGTTGTTTTTAAAATTTTATGTATTTTGTTTTGATTTTATTTTCTAGAAAGATAGAAATACTTTTGATCCAAAAGCAATTCAACCAGTAGTTAAAAGTCCTCGTGCCTATGTGACCCGTAAACGACCGCTGTATTATAACTGTTCATTATTAGCCCCTGATGGAGAGATGCTGTGTACATGTGACATAAGGAAAGCAGAATGGTATATCATGAAGGGATTGGCAGGTAAGATATATATTGAACAGTTAGAGGCATGTGAAATCCAAAAGTTATTATCCAAAATAAAAATGGTATACACATGTAATTTGCCAGTTTGGGGCTAAAATCTGAATTTCATATCCACCTGTTTAAATCTCTAAGTTATGATGTTGACAAAATGAACACATGTTTCTTATGCATAAATGTTCTGGTCCATAATACTTAAATTAAAGGTCAAGTGGACAGGTCAATATTGTTTGCCTATACATGGATATTTGTTTTTTTGAGTCGCCTGCCCTTTGATTGTGAACATATATTTGCATTACTTTGTAATTTATTATCATACCCCAATTAGTTTTTCATGTGGTAAATGAACATAAATTATTATATATTTCAAGTTATACAGGGTTTTGGCAGGTTACACAGTCCCATGTCAAAGATTTATGTACACCCAGTCGCAGAGTATTTGTATTCATTAAAATCTTTGGATTCTTCAAAGCGATATTAGTTTAGTCTATTTAACTTAGATTTCCTGTTCTGTGTAAATTATGTACATTGTAGCGATGTTTGTTTATGGTAACTAGAGCTCTGCGGTGTATGAGGTTTTTTTTTCCCTTTTATGGCTTAATGTCGTTTTTATGTACATGTACCCAACAGATTCCAAACATAGTTCTATGTACTGTATAATGCTTATATTTCGCTGTAGTTTTATTTTCGCTATATTCGCCGAACAGTGTATTCCCGCAAAAATAAATCAGTCGCGGAAATTCCTTTAATCAGATAAGACCGCTGAAATATGACACAGTGAATATGCTAGCCATCGTCAAACCGCGCAAATTTGACACCGTGAAAATAAAGCAATATACAGTACCCTGGTGAAGTTAACCATGCGAGAAATTTCTTTGAAGGATGACAGAATATTATAATTTTTATTTTTATTTTTCTGATTTTAGATAAAGTTAGTGATGATCCACTGACTGTAAAGTTACGATTTGAGCCATCAGGACGTCCCAATGACGAGTTGAATTATTATCTACAATATAAAGAAAATGTATGTGTGGTGTGTGGAAAAGATGATTCTTATATACGCAAACTTGTGGTACCAAAGGAATATAGAAAGTAAGATCATAAAAACATTCTTTAGAATGGTTTGAAGTGGGGTAATGGATTTTTGCTCCCCATTTGAAAATTTTTTTATTTATATCATAGTATAAAAATAATTCTTTAAAAGGGAGTAAAGTGGAGTAATGGCGATTTTCCCCAGTCAAGATTCTTTGACTTATACATGTATTTAGGCAGTCAGTTCATGGATGATGGAGGATGCAGGTGTGCCTGGAAAAAAAACACACACCCTTCATCATGTGAATTGATCAACTTTTCCACACTAGGATCTGTCTCAAAAAGGATTCGAACCTATGCTTTCCATAACATGTCTTTTATATCATTCAGCCACTAATTCCCCTCTTTAGAAGGGAAATGATATTATAAATAAAAAAGATGGCAGTGCCATAGGTGTCCAGTTTTGACAAGTTCAACTATAGCAAACTTTTAGATTATCTGTATGCGGTACAAGAGGGAGGGTGAGAAGTATTGATGTTTTATGTGGCAGTCAAGGTTCTTTCTTTATCCTCCATAACTTTCACATGTACTGATGGATTTTGATTACACAAATTTGTACTAACATGAGATGACGTGTTACATACTGACTCATTACTGCAAGGTAGTCTACAAAGGTACAGGTAATACAGTCAATCTTGTCTATAAAGGCCACACAAAGGAACCAGTAAAAGTGGCTTTTATATACAGGTTCAAATAATTTGAATAAAGAACAATTGGGATATAGTTCTACTGGTCTTTATAAGCAGTTGGCCCTTATATAGAGGTGGCCTTTAAGGCAGGTTTGACTGTACTGTACAACTGACATTGCTTATAAATACTATTAATGTTTAATCTACTCCTTATACAAAGAATTCCTGCTCATAGTTCAAGTTTTGTCTGTACAAAGGTTTTAAAAATTTTCTACGTTGTTTTTCAGATTTTTTCCTCCAGCTTTGAAGAATCACTCATCACATGACGTATTATTGATGTGCATTTCCTGTCACATGATCAGTACGCAGTACGACAATGCCTTACGTAATCAGTTAGCCAATGAGTGTTCAGCACCTATAAACTCCGCCGCTAGGTCAACCCAGGATCATGATTTACAGAAAATCAAATCAGCGGCTAAGTACGGAATTATGGGATTAATTGTTTTGTTGATAGTGGTTAAGGATATAGTCAAACAACATTGACCTGTCCGCTTGACCTTTCATTAGGAACATTCATATAGGAGGTTCCACCCAATACATGGGTAGTGTTACGATTTGCATCTAATACATACACCATGCACAAACTTACAGCATTAGCACCTAACTTTAATTTTCCTTGCTGTCTTAACCACTCAAAAATTGATTCTACATACAGACATATGTTTGAAATTAGCAATTTTGTGTGATGTAGAAGAAATAAACACTAACTTGTGTTCCCGAAACATAGATGCAATGGTACATAAATATTTAAATTATAGGTCAAGCAGACAGGTCAATGTTGTTTACCTATATAGACTATAGAGACCTGAGTCTGGAGTGGGGGACTAAAAGTGCATTTTGTTATACCTCTCGTTGTTAAGGTCTAGAGGGATTAATATAGGAATCATCCTGTCTACCTGTCCATCCTTTTGTCTGTCTTGCCATCTGTCATTTTTTCCATCTTTCTCTCTGTAACTTCCACATCTATAGATTGATTTTAATCAAACTTCACACAAATGTATACCAATATGAGACAATGCCTCATTTGCCAAATTTGGATGTATAGGTCAAAGGTCAAGGTCCCTTCACTGTAACTTTTGAGAGCAAAATTTGTATGACAGTGTTCACTTGTTGAAATCCTTCTTTTTTACTATAAGATGGTTTTGTCAGATTTTGTTAGATGTGAAAAATGTAGAATCACAAATATCTATTAATTTTAAATTTTTTCATGAATTAATGAATCCATGCAATTCAATGTCAATGAAAATATTAATTATTTAGGTGCCCTTTGAGTGAGTTTAGTTGAGTAATGGTGTTTAATGTCCCAGTCAAGAATGTTTCACTTATATCGAGACGTTGCCAGCCCCTTTGAGATTTTTAAAGCATCAGCCATGCTGAATGCTTTATAGCGATCGTTGGATTTTTTCGTATTTAGCACCGCTCTCATTTCACCTTGACAGCCAATCAAATCCTTCGTTTCGACTGAAATTACGGGAATTTCCATATACGGTATCCCAGGTATGTATAAACTCTAATCTGAGTGATTGGGTCTCCCGGAAAGTTACGAAAGCAATGTTTTCATCATGTACACATGTGCCGATCTGAAATGTATTCATACGCGTATTAGTTCGTAATTGTTTTTGCTGGATATATATTTTAATTCTTCACTTTTGTATGATAATTTTAAGATAAAAACCATAAAAATCCATTAAGTATACGCCCCTCGGAAAACCCAACAAAAATGACGATCTTGTCAGTTCGCGCCGGCGTTCTTCTTTTTGACCTACAGTGCTGTACATGTGGTTGTTTTACAGTCGCCGCCATATTGGATTTTTTAATTTACGCATCGATAAATAAACACAAGTATGCTCATTAAACAGTTTTTAAGTTAAATAACTTTAAACATGGATCACATTTGATGATAAATTATATATATTTTTTAAAAATTGATTGTCAATAATATTTCGTGTTTGGGATATCCCGACCAGGTTCATTAATATTCATCATAACGTCACGAGGATTTTCCCGCTTTCAATTCATTCCTGTCAGTTTGCCGGTAGCGAAATAACAAAAAAGTAGAAATCAAAGATTATTCCCAAAAATGTGATACGAAACTGAAAGAAGAAGTTTATTTACAAGTTATTGGCTATGTTGATAAATCGTTTGCGACTCGTGAAGTTGTGTAGGCTATATATCGATACCGTAGTTCGTATGCAAATTAGCCATGTGTTTGGGGCCATGCCTGCATTTGACACCCGATGCCCCTGCTTAAATGCATTCACATAGCGTAGTGACTGACCTTTTTAGTCCAGTACACCCTTGCCCCTTTTAAAATGATCATGACACTCTGTCCTTTTCAGTTATCAGTTTAATATAAAAACGACATGCTTTATTCTCGAATTTCTGCTACATACTTCCGATCTTCCGCACACACTCCACTTCTCCGAAGACAGACAGACAGACAATTTCATCATCAATGTTCATTTAAATACCTTTTCTAGTTGTTTATTTTGAATCAACAAAATAAATCGACAAGAAAGAACAACTTGAAATCAAAATGTAAACAAAACTGAAAAAAAACCGATGTTTTAAAATTTTCAGATAAAATTTATTTACCTTGTTACAAGTTCTTATTAGATCGTTTTTACAGTGGATATCCGATTAAAGTTGTTGTCAGTAGTTTAATCCATGGTTTTTACAACCTTTAATTTCTTTTCATGAAGCCATATTACTTTATTTCACATAAAATGTGGCCACTGGACATGGAGGAAAACTGAAACAAAACAGTTATTGTGCTTTCTTCAGTTCTCCCGATTTCTAGAGCACCGTTGGTGAAGTAGAACAGAAACTAAGGGCGGGGAAAATATGATACCAATCTTGTGAACTCAACTCCTCTTACAGTTTTCAACCAAATTTCAAGATTTTTTTTCCATTTTTCAAGACTTTGAAACTTAGTCACTTTTTAGCAAGTTTTTGAATGGGGGTACCTACTTTGTGAACTCAACTCCTCTTACAGTTTTCAACCAAAAGCCTTGAAACTTCACAGAATGTTAATATATATATATATATATTGAGGATGTGACCTGCCTTTATTGAAATATTTCAAGATTTTTTACCCATTTTTCCAGACTTTAAAACTTAGTCACTTTTTAGCAAGTATTTGAATGGGGGTACCTACTTTGTGAACTCAACTCCTCTTACAGTTTTCAACCAAAAGCCTTTAAACTTCACAGAATGTTTATATATATATTGAAGATGTGCACCTGACTTTATGGAAATATTTCAAGATTTTTTCTCCATTTTTCCATACTTAATGAAACTTAGTCACTTTTTAGCAAGTATTAGAATGGGGGTACCTACTTTGTGAACTCAACTCCTCTTACAGTTTCTCTTAAATGTAATTTTATTGTAACATTTTAGTTGTCTAAATAATAATCAATTAATTTTCAATTAATCGTATTCAGAAATATTTCCCCCTTTTGTACACAATTCTTGACAACAAACTTTTTTTTGAAAGAGACAGTTGCCTGGACAACTTCTGTAATTGGGAGGTACAGATTATTAGCTTATTGTGTCAGGATGGTTTATGCCAATTTAGGCTTTTGAAGCTCACTTGGACAATTTATATATATTCAACAATGATTTTAAATACATTTAAATTATTTCTAAAACAAAGGTTTTATTTTTATTTTTATTTTCTTTTCAAATTAATTGTGAATTCAATGAATAAAATTAATGACTTCAACTATGGTTAATCTGTCAATTGCAAGTCAAGAGAAATAGCTGGTCATGGGGAAAGGTTTTTTTGCGATGATGACACTATGTCGATGATGATCTGATGAAGATGATGACAATAATAATGATGATGACGACATTCAGTTCTGCTGCTGCCGATGATGATGATGATGTCACCATGATAATATGACATGAGGAGATATAATGATGATGATGATGATGTGACATGAGGAGATATGATGATGATGTCACCATGATGATGATGTGACATAAGGAGATATGATAATGATGTTGATGATGGTGATGACATGAGTTCTGTTGATGTAGATGATGATAATGATTATCGTGATGAAGAAGATGATAGTGATGGTGGTGATGAAAATAAGCTCTGTTGCTATGAATGATGATGGTGATGATGACGATGTGACTTGACGAACTATGATGATGATTATGATGGTGACATGAGTTCTGTTGCTACCGATGATGATGATGGTGGCAATGATGACATTCAGTACTGCTGAGCACTGCCGATAGTATGATGATGGTGATGATGATGATGATGAAGATGGTGGTGATGACATTCAGTTCTGCTGCTGTCAATGATGATAATAATTCACGATGATAATGATGATGACAAAGCCAATGTCTTTATGATTATGATGATGATGATGATGATGACATTCAGTACTGCTGCTGCTGATAATGATGATGATGTTACCATGATGATTATGTGACACAAAGAACTATGATGATGATGTGACCACATTAATGATGTAACATGAGGATTTCTAAAAATGATTAATATAATGGTGGTGGTGATTGTCATGGCATGGGTTCTACTGCTGCTGCTAATGACGACGGTGATGATGATGATGATATCTTCATTTTGATGATCAAAATGTGATATGAGGAGTGACAATGATGATGATGGTGGTGATTACAGATCCAGTTTGTGTTTTCTTCCAGTCAACTGCGTTTGAGTGGAGTTATGCCCCTTCCACTTTGTGAATTTTATCAAAATAATGGTTTCTCTGGACTTTTTTTCGTTATGCTTGAGATATTTCACTCAGATTTGGGGTCGGGTCTTTAGTAGCCTCTCTTGGTTTTTGAAAAATTGAAAATTTATATTTATGCAAATTACTTAGTTTACTCAATTGATAAACATTGCGTGGCATGTCCATTTTAACCATTTTAACATATTTATATGTTAGAACCTAACAACTTGCATAAAAAGCAGACTTGTTGTTAGAAGCTTACCGATCACAGTATCTATTATTTGCATGATTTCCATTTGTTACTGATTCATTAGACAAATCTCAGTTTCAAGTGCACATGTTTTTTTATCAAATTGCTCAGTTTAGCTGATGCTTCAGTACCTTCAGTACTTTGATTTTACAAGACAGGATTTCTCCCAACGGATTTTGTTTTTGAATTACAAAATCTCACAAATATCAATAGTTCAATAGAACTTTGTTTGTATTTTTCAGGGCCTTGAATCTAAACAAAGACAAAATTCCAGAAAAGCGGGTATTAGAGCTGGAAGGGTCAGTAAAGAATTTCTATGGAGTTACAGAACTTACAGATGATATACTTAAAACAGCCATGGAAATGGACATAAGGTAGAAACAAGAGCTTTCAGTATAAGCAAGACTCAACACTCTCATTTTGGCTTTTTTATGTCATGTTCAGGGGTCCCATCATTCCTATATTTTCCTATAACTTTGACCCTTTCCTATATATTCCTATACAATTTGAAAAACCTTCTATATTTCCAATTTTTCCCTGTATTTTTGTTACTGGTAGCTTCAGGAATTCAGAAGGGGGACATTTTTCCTGCATTTAGTACATATCTGAAGCAAGGTAAACATTTATGTATACAGTTGCCAGTATTTTATGTTTGTTAGTAATAGGAGGAAAGGGAATGGCTGAAGGGGAGGAAGGGAGGCCATGGACATATATTTTATGTGTAAACTGTTTAAACATATTCCTATAATTCTAGTGAAAACTCTGTAAAACTCTTACAATTTTGACCCCATTATCCTATTTTTCTATATATATTTTTAAACCCCAAAAACTGGTAGGACCCCCTCATGTTCAAGGTGGCTATAAATACATGTTATTCAAGTACATTTTATCCATAACACATTTCTTTATGTCAGTACCTTTGTAATTAAGTGGCATCAGCCACGGATTACGGATCATGGTTCCTATCACTGACTAGATTTATTTCCCATGTGAGCAAATCATAATATGAAAAAGTTGATAATTTCACTTGTCCAAGATTGCAGGTTTTACTCATAATTTCAGGAAATGACTACCTTAATGTTGTTGTAAATTTACATGCAAGTGAAAAAAATTGTGGCCCAGTTGGGGTCCTACATTGATGGTTTAAAACCTAAAGACACAAATACTCTATTCCATTTTCAGGGTCTACAATCAGGACTATTCTCCTCATGGAAAGAAGGTTGTAAAATATATGGTCAAACATGGAGGTCTTCATGAATTTGAAAGAAGATGGCGTCAACATTTTCTAGACACCATGAATCCCAAATTCATGCCAGATTTATGGTCTGTTGAACACAGAAATGAACATTATTTTAATCCAGAAGAATCAATCAATGTCTCTGAACAGGAAGAGGAACAGGAAGTGGAAGTGGATAATAGTAGCACTGAATACAATACCTCAGCCATTGTAAAAGGTAAATTGCTAGTTTTATGGGTGCTGGTGGCTGAGTAGTCGAAAGCTTGTGTTTATTGAACACCACATTTTTGGCAGCCTAGATTCAAATCCCACTCTGGCACATCCTAGTGTTAGAAAATTTGTCAGATTGATTGTCATCAAAGGTTGGAAGTTTTCTGTGGGTACTCAGGTTTCCTCCATCATCTAAGAATTGATACTCAATAATAGAGAAAGAAGCTTGACTTTGGTGCAAACCACCTTTAGTATATTCCAATTTCAATCAAATCAGTTCCACTAATTTTATGTTGGCATTTGTGACCTCATGTATGAATGCTGAAAAAAAGAGGGCTGTATAGAATATTTTTGTCCCTGTAACACTTTTGATCCAGTGATAAGTTACAGGAGTAACATCTATTCTTAAATACATTCTGAATCAGTAAAATAAGAACTCACAGAAGTAAATTTGTACCGTTTTCTGAACTATTCATTTGGCTTAATGTTATAACTTCTTGGCAACTTTAGAGGCATAAGTGGTCAAGTAGTTTAAAGCAGTGGCTAATGGATTAAAGTCCCTCTCACCTATTAGGTTTGAATATCATTATGGTTTTCTAAGGGCACTCCAGTTTTCTCCACCATCAATAAACTGGCATCCTCCATGTAAGTGAAAGAACCCCGGCTTGGATTTAAACACTATTTCCCCACTTCACTCTTTGAGACTACGTTAAGTTCAAATGTGGTGTTGGCAGTTATGTGATTTTGAGGCAGGTGAAAAAAGTAAAAAAGTTCTTTTGAAATCTCCAAAAATATGAGGCAAGGTATCAAAATATTTTTTTAAAAAACCCAAACAAACTACATGTATATATATATAGCATTTTAATTTCTTTCAGACAATGATGGTAAAAGAACAGTTTGGATTGTTGGATCATCTTTAGTGTACTGGGCAGAACAAAGAACTAGGTATAAAAACAATCCGAATCTTGGATTAGACGAGCTAAAAGTTGACATCAAGTGGTGTGGAATACGAGGGGCAAGATGGGAATCTCTTGTTCCAGAATTAAACAATAAAACCCAGGAATTACCACCACCGGAAGTTTTAATAGTACATTTAGGATCCAATGACATTACGTCTATTGATACAGACGAACTGATTAAAAATATGAAAAACGGATTTCAAAAAATTGATGAAATGTTCCCGGAAGCATCCATTATGTTTTCAGAACTGGTTTCTCGTAGAAAATGGCGAGGAATCCCAGTTCAAGAAGGGGAAAGAAGACGAAGGCTTGTCAATCAGACAATGTCAGAATATGTTTGGAACCATGGGGGATTTGTGATATCGAATTCAAATATTACGAATGACATGTTAGAATTATATCGTGAAGATGGTGTACATCTGAGTGCGTTAGGAGATGATATTTTACTTGAAAACTTTACCGAAGCTTTAAAAGATTTTTTCATGGTTAGTTTTGGTGGCTTGTGATAAGATCAATTTTAAAATGTAATACTGTTAGCTCACGTTTAGTTTATGATATACAGAGAAGCTACTGTCAGACCTGGGGCCTGGGTGGCAGATTGGTTTAATGTATGTTTACAGATCACATTACCTAATTTCAAATGCTTTGGCTGATCCTAGTGAGAAATTTTGTCAGTCCTGTTGCTGAAGGTCATTGGTTTTCTCTAGTTACTCTAGTTTTCTCTGCAATCTCTTAATTGACCACCTCATTTTAAGTGATCTTGGGCGCAAAACACCATTACCAGTACTCCAATATTTGTGTAAACTAAATAGCTCTAATTGACCATGTTTAAAAAATCTACAAGTGAGAAAGTTTGTCAGTTCTGTTGCTGAAGGTCATTAATTTTCTCTAGGCACTCCAGTTTCCTCAGCTATGCC
Organism: Anadara kagoshimensis; assembly: GCA_021292105.1. Taxonomy (NCBI): domain Eukaryota; kingdom Metazoa; phylum Mollusca; class Bivalvia; order Arcoida; family Arcidae; genus Anadara; species Anadara kagoshimensis. The sequence goes on along the minus strand of CM037857.1, from coordinate 9,029,677 downwards.
TGAATTGACTACCTCATTATAAGTGACCTTGGGCGCAAAACACCATTACCAGTACTCCAATATTTGTGTAAACTAAATAGCTCTAATTGACCATGTTTAGAGAAATCTACAAGTGAGGAAGTTTGTCAGTTCTGTTGCTGAAGGTCATTAATTTTCTCTAGGCACTCCAGTTTCCTCAGCTATGCCTGAATTGACTACCTCATTATAAGTGATCTTGGGTGCAAAACACCATTACTCCAATATTTGTGTAAACTAAATAGCTCTAACTGACCATGTTTAGAGAAATCTACAAGTGAGAAAGTTTGTCAGTTCTGTTGCTGAAGGTCATTAATTTTCTCTAGACACTCCAGTTTCCTCAGCCATCCCTGAATTAACCACCTCATTATAAGAACTTGCACGCAAAACACCATTACCGGTACTCCAATATATACTAAAAAGATCAATATTTACCATGTTTAGAGAAAACTTCAAGTCTTATTTATAAAAAAATGTCCAAGTATATCAAGTGACCATTTACAATTGATTGTTGATAAATAAATTGTTTGTTGTATAAATATCAGTTTTTTATTTAAAATATGTGCAAGAAAGTTTCATAGTTCTTTAGTCCAACTAATCAGACCACTAAACCCCCATTTTAATTTTTGACTTGTTGGAGGTCACAAACCTCCAACAAGTCAAAAATTAAAATGGGGGTTTAGTGGGCTGATTAGTCGGACTAATAGTTCTTCTGAGAACTCTTGTGTTATTTGTTACAATATTGAGACAATGAATCATTTCTCATTCATTCTGGGATAATAAAAATCATGACTGTGATAAATATATAGTCATTTTATTTTTATAAAAAACTAAATTAATTATTTTACTACTTGTTTGTTTTGTCATTATTAGTAAATCTATAATAATTATACATTTACTACAGTAATTGGCTCCATTGGTATAATGGACTGTGCTGTGTTACTCAAAGCTATCTATGATTCATAGATACTTAATGCCAATGTTATACGGTATATAGGCATGTGGGAGATCGGGATTCAAACTCCAGCTGGGTCTGACCAAGACATTTAAAAGTATTTGTACTTTAAAGATAGTTTCGAGTTGGTTGGTTTTGCAGTATTATTGGATCAGTATACTCAAATGTTTCCATAATATGACATTTTTGGTCACTGATCTAGACCTCCAAAAGTTTCTAAACATATGTTAATAGACAAATACTACAGAGATAAAAAAATTGTGTCTAATTGTGTCATAAAAAATGTTGTGTTTCATAAAAATATCTTGTCACAAATTCCTGTGCCAATATGTAACCAACCAACCAACAATCTCTTAATATTTTGGGCTTGGTATAATATTTTGGGCTTGGTATGAAAGAAGATTTGTATGATATACAAGTACTTTACAAGATTTAGTAGATTTTAAATTAAAACTTTACTTTGATTGAATAGTTTTACATCCATCCAAATCTTACATCAAGGTGTTGTTATCCCAGAGTTACCTGCCCTTGCATTGTGGATGTGCATTACATCAGTGATGTTATATTTCATTGGGTACCGGTACACTTACTTGTCTTGTATTCATCCTGACCACTGCCATAGCTCAGCTGGTAGAGTGGGAGGTAGTTGGTTCAAACCCAAGACTTGAAAGTAGATAGTGACTGCACACAGCATTATGAAATGAAAGTTATGATTCTTTTGAATGGGAACTTGAAATAAATGAGGTTCCATGTCATGGTAGGCCTGTAGTGCAAACTTTTGTATAACCCGCTTCGCGGGGTTATACAGTTTGCACACCGGTTTTGGGGGTTAAAAATGATAAACCAAAAAAATATCAAAGTTATTTCTTATAATTTAATTAAAAAACTATTTTAATAATTTTGCAATAATATTTATAATTTTGATGATAATTAAATTGATTTGAACAACATTTTACATTCAAATTACCACCTTCATATGGCGCATCAATACAAATGACGTCATATAATTATGACGCATGATTAGCTCGTTACCATTAACAACCGCCGACGGCGACGGCAACACATGTTCAATGATCAAACATGATGATGAACGTTTTACGGTACTGGAGTTTTACGTTGATCAGTCAGTGGACACAATTAGTTTTTAAACTGGAAAACAGAGTTGTTAAAAATGGATTTTGAAATGAATTCAAAAGTTACTGTTGTTCACAGAATATGGAGCAGAAAGTTGAGGACGGCACTGATGTGGATTGTTAACAATAAATTCTACAGAGGTACTGGCAATGGCGGACATCGTATTTGCATCTAAGATCAAATTGATTGGTTAGATTTTGTTACAAAATAAAAAATCGGTATGCTGAGCTATCAAAACAACAAAACAAACCGCAAAAATCACAACATGTAGAAAGCGCTACATTGTATACTTTTTCAACCAAACACAAAAAGTAGTCCATCATTTTCGCTATTGATCACGTGACCAACATTGGTTATCACAAATAAACCGAAAAAGGATGGTATTGAAAAGATACATGGAATTAAATTATAACATGATAAAGAACCCTGCTGTATAATATAATGTCATCAGCACAATGCACTTCCAAAATTTTCTTCACCTTTGCTTATAGCTGGTAATGTCTCAATATAAGTGAAATATTCTTCGCATCACTAGGGGCAGATCTACTGTGAAAAAGTTTCTAAGTTTTCTTGCTGAAGGCCACCGGTGTTGTATGAGCACTCTGGCTTTCTATACCATCCTTAAACCAACCACCTCGATATAAGTTAAAGAATCTTAACTGTGGCATTTAACTCCATTACTCCACTCCATCCATTAAGAAGTCTGTACATTGGCCTATAAGCTACATCTAGATGTCCTCCCATCATCCTCCTGTCCAGTATTTGGATACATAACTGATTCACATTAATTTTACAAAAAAGAACACCATGTATTATATAGTTATAAGCATAGCTTTATTATTAATTATTTTAACTATTATCTATGTAAAAAGCATAAAATGCTCATAGACATCAATAAGACAAGTATAGAAAAACAAACAAGAAAAAATTTGATAACTTTAAAAAGATTTAATAATCATTAACAACAACAACCTCTGTCTACTCAATCCTGGACCAATGTTCAAAAACAAACTCCATTCCTTTGATTTCAGAAATTTGTTTCTACTAAAATAAAATTTAAAGACAACATTGTTCCTTCCTAGCCAACAAAATGTCATGGATTGGTTTATTTCAAGAAAAGGAAATTTCAGTTGAAATGAGATGCTACCATTCCAAGTTGCTGAAGCATTCCACCAGTCAAACTTGATAAGGCAGTCTTGCTGTCTTGGATTTGATCAAAAGATATCTGACTCCAATTCTAAATTCACTTTTTGAAAATGACGCTATTCTGAACAGAATGTTAAGAAAAAAATTACCACAAAATTTATCAGAAAAATGCACAGTGAACAAGTTCTTGCATTTTAGCTTGTAAAATCACATGGAAATTGTGGACAAATTTTTTTTATTGAAGATATACATGAAATAACAGCACATAATATGCACATCAGTTTGATGCAATACCGGTTCATGAAATGTGTGTAAATACGGAAATAAATTTATTTTTGGACATTGGTCATTTACTTTGCTCTACAAATAAGGGTGGCACTAATTTATTCATTAACAATGGATAAAGTCTGGACATTATTCAAACTGATATAATGGCACTTTTGAAAAAAAAGTAAACATTTTTTTTTGTAAATAAAAATCTTTGAATATTTATTTCTAAATAGGACATCAGTGTGAAAAGAATATTTTGTCTGATCCACAGGTAAAATTTCAATATTATATAGGGAAAAAAAAAATTGCGATCCAATGTTTTCCCTAAAAAAACTGAGTGGCATAATCAATAACGAAATTCCTCTACAGAATCTGTTCTCCAATTTTAATTCTTTTTTTAAACAATTTCTCAAACAAGTCTATTTATAGTAATGGGGAAGCCCAACAGTAAAAATAGAATTATGTAATGCTGAGTAACTAAAAAATAATGAACTGACTATGAGCCAAAATGAATCTTAATATATCAAAAAATGAAAATTTTATAGAATATATCTTAAATTTTAAAATAAAAAAATTGAAAAAATGACATTTAAAATTTAATATAGAAACATAGTAAATTTATCTAGAGTCTACAATTATGCATAAATACGACAAAAAATGAATATATTATAAATGTACTCAAAATAAAGAATATGTAAAATATCAAAATAGCCGATATACAGGATGACCAGAGACTCTGGTCCAGAGCCCTTAAGAAATTTGTAGCTATAAATAAGCACTGTCCACCTTTGTGACGCTGACCAATAACATTTCGTTAACAATCTATATAAGCATGGCTATATCTCAATGCGACCCATTCCATATCTCGTCATTAAAGGGCAAGCTATCAAGAAATCTAAAAGCACCAGATTTTTGTCAACGAAAAGGATACATAAAGTAAGAAATATTTGGCATTGAACAATATCGGGACATTTTATTTTGACAAAACAGCTGATCACCATGGAAACACAGTAAACAATCAAGTTTTCAATAGAAACCATGACGTAAAATATTAACAATGTTTAAATTGACATGATCACCATAGCAACTCAGTAAACAATTGAGTTTTCTAAAGATATAACATAAAAAATGTTCACATGAACATGGTAAAGTTTTGATATGCGAGTGTCATTTTGCAACTGCACCATCAATGCAACTCTCCTGGTATCATCCCATGCCAAATATTTTATAATAAAACAAGATCAAAAGAGGTTTCCAACATTTATCAAAAATATTTGCTAATTAATGGATTTACCTGTGTACTAGGTAATACCCTTCAACATTAATGCATCTCTATTACCATGGTAATGGTTTTTGACACAACTCAATTTTTTCTCGAAATTCACTTCTACACATGGACACGCAGCCAATGTGCAGACCATAAAATAGGAAGTTCTAATGTCAGGAATCAAACCCGAGTCTCCCAGCTGAAAACTATTTCAAAGAGAAATAACAGATCTACATAAATGTTGCAGGGTATCACATGTCACACTGGTGAAAACCATTTAAATTTAAATGTGTTTCTATTTCAATTTATTTTAATAATTAACAATATAATTAACAGGAACAATAACTGCATTGATCGTCGACTTGGAGTAAATACTCCAGTCATTTTAATAAGCACTTTTATGACACGGGACATATTCACCGCAACTACAAGATGAATATCCTTTATCCCTGCCACTCTCCAAGTAAGAGACTTTAGCACTTATTGCACTATTGATTTACCATTCATTTAAGGATGGTTCTAGAATGTCTGCAACACCCAGCAAGAACTGACAACTTGTGGTGTAACACAACATCACATGAGCACACAAGTTATCCCCCTTGATAACACAAGCCAAGGACACTGGAGTCTTTATTGCTGACCTTCCACAAGGGAGCTGCCAAAATTTCTCGCTTTTGAAACTGTCTCAAGTGGGAATAAAACATAGATGTTATTGGGGTGAAACTAAAATTTCACCAGCAAAGTTCAATTTTCTGTGTCATGGAGAAATAGATACGGTAAGTCATCCAGGATAGTGCTGAATTCTGAAGCACCCCTATTTACAGTCCACATTTATAAAGGTTACGCCATCTTGTACATGTAGTAAATATCTCCCCGTTTGATAATTGCACTATGATTTAAGTAAAATGGATGGATTCTTTATCACTGGACAACAAGACAAATTTAACTATAACATATCAAAATTTATACCTTAAAAACATGACTTTTTGTTTGCATAAAACTAATAGAATTGAGTACACCAACTTGAAGTGATACATTGTTTCTGAAATAAAATGGGGTCTACCGGCCTACCACATGATAACACCATAATGTTGTGCAGAACTTGATAGACATGGCTATGTTTCCATTCCTGGTAGCCAAAATCACCACTGGCTACTAATTTTTGAGAAATTCTTTCAAAAGTTAACCCATTTTAAACAAATTTGTGAAAGATACCTAAAAAAGGACCATTTTCTCACAAATTTTGGTTGTCTACTAAAAGTTTTAAAATTCTGGAAACCTAGACATGGAAATGCAGAAGCTGATATTTCCTGTAAAAATGATGTTATTTCAATCTGAAAATTTTAATATAAATGTTTTCCATATCTTTCTACACAGACGTTAAGGGTTACATGTATTGATCATGTGGTATGCTGGCCAACTCAATTCAAATAATTCATTCAGCCATAGTTATGTCACAACTATGGCTCTTAAAATTTGAAAAAAAGACCAGTTAGCTAATCTTTGAAAATCATTTCAATATTCCATAACTTGTGTCTTCAACAACAGTCCGACTGTATAATTAACAAGAGAAACAGACAAACCACATATATAACATGCTTACAACATAACTAGTACTTACAAATAAAAACAAACATTATCTTGATCCCGACTTTGTAGCCTCATTTCAAAATATAGTCGCATGATCTCTCTAGCGATTTTATAATTACAGTCCTCTGATGCCGCACATTTTTGAAGCTTAAAACACTTCTGTTTGTAAATCATGTTACACTTTAGCACTTACAAACGGAAAATTACGAATTACGGATTTACGACACAATAAATTCATAATCTGAATAAAACTTTTTTGCATCATTAATTTGGAAGTTTCTGTATGTAATGCCAGAAATATGTTGAGATCCTTTATTGTTCTCGTGTTCTTTGGCTTATGAAATTTGTAGATCTTTGAAAGAAATTTAGCCTGCCTGCTTCAATGTGTATTCCAATAATATTCACTTTTTAAAACTACATACAGTAAATTCTTGTTAAAATGCACTTCAATAACTTTGCCAAATCACATACTACCATACTTTTTTTAAAATCCAAAAATCCATTTCTCATGTTTTTTTTTAAAAGCCTTTCTCTGTATATCACCAAGCCTCTTCATATAAAAATTCCAAAATGTGACTGAACAAATTGTGGCAGTGAATAAGGGTTTTACTGTAGATTAATAGGCAATATACATGTAGTGGATGTCTGTGCACATAAATTTAATGCCCATTTTTTTCTCATAAATTAAATAATTATGTTCCATTTAGCTTTTAACTGAATTTAAAATCACTTTGTTTTCACGTTATCACAAATAAAAATTATGTTCCATTTCCCTTCTAACTGAATTTAAAATCACTTCACAAACAAAAATTATGTTCCATTTAGCTTCCGATTGAATTTACATCTCTTCGTTTTTCACATTATCACAAATTTTCACGATACATAACAAAACCTCTACCACATGATCACCGCCACTATACATAAATTCAATATATTAAATAAATTTCTAGATAAGCGTTAAAATATGTTCAGAAAAAAAAGATGCGTCTACGAAATAAATGAATATGAATATTGCGTCTATGAATACTCAAGCAGCGTTGCGTAGCTGGTTGGATCATTGCCGTAAGAGGCATTTAAGGTGACTTTGTTACCGCCACCAACATTAGCCTCGCCTTCCCAGATATTTTGCTGACCGGGAACGCCTTTCAAATGGAACCATTCCTCTCCAGCCACGACAGCTACGGCTTTAGCGTTAGGGATAGCACACGGAAATCGACTTTTCCTGCACTCTGGGTGTTTAAATGCTTTGGATGCCACATGTAACAACCCTCCTTCCACTGGGCATACTGCTTGGGGAATGGGTAGGCCGGCTTACTGACTTTCTGACAATTAATTAGATAATTGTAGACTCCTGGAAGTTGTGGGCTTGGATCGGCACAAGGTATTGCATACAGCTGTAATTTGTAAAAACCTGTATTAGGTATGCTTACTATAAAACTAATGATGGAACCCTGTGTTTGTGTAAAGACGAAATCGGGGTAGGTTGTGTTAGTGTCCACTTCAATTAAATTGGCAGTAACTCTCATTTCTTGTGAATATGCTAGCTGAATTTCTAGAGTGTTCGTTTCAAGATGGATAACTGGGTCATGATGACTCAGCGTATTCAAACCAAATTCAGAGAATTTTGGCTGAGCTCCGAGATAACCAGGATCCAACTTCGGCAAGGGTATAGCCTTAACATCCTCGTGGCATTCTATGATATATTGAGCCACATGGTACAGTGTGGTTCCTTCTGTGGTAGGGTCGTTGGCATAAATTTCTAAGCCATACTCTCCTCTACCTGGAGTGGTGACATTAAAATAGGCGGTATTTCCTACACAGCGATTCATACAATAACCTTCAAGATCTGTATCTGATCTGCCATTTTGTTTCAATTTGGCCATGAATTGCATTTGTCGTGGAATACGAATTTGTAACTCGGCTTTTCCATCTCTCGTTAAAATTATGGCTGTCTGTTGATATGATTTAAGGCCATATTTAAAGAATGCTGACCCAGGTCCCCAGTTGGTGTAAGGGCACGGTGGGAAAGGCTGTGGTTCTGGACTGGAGACATCTTCTTGCACGATTTTATATTCACAGACTTGAGCGTAAACATTGTCCTTGTTTTCAGGGAGATCTTCCTTGGCATAAATGTACAACATATAAGATCCCCTTTCTGGTAGCCTAAGGCGGAATGAAGCGATGCCACCCACACTTTCCTGCATACCGTATTTATTCAACTTAACGCCCCTGTACTCTTCATCTCCATTTTCATACTGTATTGTGAAATTAAAGGCCACAATAATCCTGTGTGCTGGATACCTCAATCTGACGTTAATTTCCCCACGGCCGTATATCACTGCTGTTCTATGGCTGACAAATTCTAACCCATATTTGAAGAATTGTGGTTTCATGTGTGGCATATTTTCAAATTCCTCAAGGTTGACTTGACGTTCCAACAATTGCCATTTGGGATCATCTGGGAAATGGGTGTAGATCAGCTGATGTGGATCAGGAAGGAAGAAATACTCATCAAGCTGATAGTGGAACTCTTCTGTCTGTGCCTGTTTGCCGATAATTCTACGGGCGGCCCAGTGGGCATCTATTAAACACCATGTACCGTAAATATAAACAGCGTTCCAGGAGTGTTGATTTGATCCGGACGTAAATTTCTGTCCTGGTTTGTAGTCAGCTCCTTTAGCAAATCCACTAATGATTTTTGAATGTAAACCAGCAAAACTGAAAAAGAGAAAACAAGAGTTATTTTCAACTGTATGTCTAAGGGTCAGCATTATAGTAAGGATTCAATAACTTAACATATTGTGAAATCGTTTATTTTCAAGTATTAATTTTTGTGGTTCTAAGAAAAAAGTACCATGGGGTAGTAAATTTGTGGTTTGTGCTTACTGTTTAAGGTATTTCTGTAATGTACAAACCATTTCACTGTCATGAAAATAAGTTCATTAGTCCGGCTGTCCATGAAAAGAACAAAATTTAATGATATCACTTTGATAATGATGACACTCATCTTTGCACTTTGGCTGCCTGGCACCTCAAGCAAAAGCCAGCTTATATTTTATGCATTCAAACTTGGCCTGCGGGACTTGACCAAGGTATGTCTTGTTTAGTTGGGGGATAATAGATTGTTTTATTATGTCATTTGACAGTTTCTAATGATGGACCCATAGTTCTTATACCCTGAAAATCACAAATCCAAACTGGTCACAAAACAAGACCTATTGTCCAGGACGTATTTTGAAGAACTGATATTTATAAAACATTTAAAATGTTACTCACTTGCACATGGTGTCAAACACCATAGCATAAGTTGTTTTTCCTGTTTTCAATCCCATTAATACATCTTCTGGACTGCCTTTCTCCACATTTCCAAAATCAATTTCATGGAGATTCTTTGTTGCTAGCCAGCGGAAAATAACTCTGTTAACAGATCAAACAGAAAAATTCAAATAAACATGCATACCACTATAATCGTGTTACAAATGGAAATATTTACAATATGACTGTATCTCTCTTTGATGAAACATGCAGAAGCAATTATTTTGCAATTCCCATGAAAGACAATTGGGGTCATGACCCTTGATGTGTACCAATTTTCCCGCAATATTACGTCATGTCCTACACAGGGTGTCATGTGGTCATGTGAAATACACCAATCTTGCATGGCTTAAAATTATATCTCACATGAGCAGGTATGGAAGAAATAGCGCCAAGTGTTAAAACAAATTAAAATATTTATTAAAAGAAAGAATTGTAAATATAAGAAATGACATTTCTGCTAATGGAATTTTAAGTGGTAATGCAAGATAGTGTGGCGCGTGCCAAATTCATTTTGAATTATCTTGCATTACCTCTTGAAGTATCATGAGCAGAATGTCATTTCTTAAATTTTGATAAAATCTTTTGAATTTTTTTTATTACATCTCAATAAGTCTATAAACATTGTTACATTCCATAATACTACAGGGATTTATCAGGGTCTTTTGGGAAAAGGCCCTAAACTAAAAATTGGGAAAAACTATCAACTTTTTGCTCATTTTGGGAAAACTTTGACATCATTTTTGGTGCCATTAATGATTAAATCTAATGCTTTTAGTGTATTGAGTTGATTGTAGATTGAGAAAAGCAGCCACATTTATGACCAGACTTCAGCTATGTATCTGGTACAATTTTCTAATTGGGAATTTTCTCAGCCCATTTTGGGAAAAAATCAATGTTTTTCCATTGGGAATGGGGCCGAATTTCGGCCCTAAATAGGCCCTTGATAAATCCCTGTACTAAGTTTTGAAAATTTTTTCAAAACTTCTGAAGAAACGATTGATTGATTGATTGATTGAAGAAGTCAAGAATATCTTACTTATATAAAGACATCACCAGCTTTAGATGAAGTGACAAGACTTTTTTATCTCTGCAGCAGACACAGAGCAATGTGCAGGAGTGGGTTCTTTAGTGTGTCATGCCTACAGTGATATGGTGCATCAGTTTTTAAGGTCTCATCGGCAGGACCTGTAACTTTCATTTCTAAAACAGAGCTACAGTTACTATCAAGACTTGGTCAGATCTAGCAAATTTTTAAACTAAAAACTTCCTAATATGAAGGGGTAAAACTGAAAATTTTTCTTATTGAGGCGGTAGAAAGTATTATGTTGAACTTACCTGACTTTTTCAATTTCATTTGTGATATTTTTGGAATAAATCAAATCCCAAACCAGATCTTTGAAATTACGATGTTCAACTTTGGATACCTGAAATAAAACAATATACAATACATGTCAATAGAGTAATTTATGGCTACAAGTATTTCAGCATTTTCACTATTTAAGCTAAACATTGTCATGATTGTATAGCCGACTGATGTTGAATGCAACATATGCATCATAGATTCTGCTTAGTATAGCCACAGAAAAATTTATGCAACTAACCTAAATATATAAATAATCGAAAATGCCTCATGGGCCAAATCAATCGATGCATACATCGGATAGAATCTGTGTTTAGCAAAGAACCATTCATTGTGCAAGGTATTGTAGTGGATTGTACAAACATCAGAAAATTTGTAAATAATTTCATTCATGTTACCTCTTAATATGTGAAGAGAACCATTTGTTTTCAAACCTTCAATATAATGCTCATTGATAGCTTTGACAACTTACTTATGTTTTTGCTTTATAAAACTCCCTAAATTTATCATAATAAACTCCTTTATAACTCAAAAATTTGACTTAACAAATAGTGGCAATGAATCAAGGTTTTATTGTATTTTACGTAATTGTCATTAAAAGCCTATTACCGGTATTAGAAGCCTATTAAGCTTTTACGTTAATAAGTTCAGAAGTGTTATTCTCACCTGAATAGCGTGGTCATCTACAGTGTTAAGTACTTGTTGATCCATGGCCTCCAGACTGGGTTTCTGATGTGTCACAGCCACAGGTGCTGGTGGTGGCGACTTATCTTGTTCTGTTTTAACAGGGATCAGTTTAAATGTCTCTGGGGCTGCAGGTGGTGCCTGTCCCATGGAGCGTTTCTCCACCTGTATGGGGGTACTACTTGGTGGAATGTTGGACACACCTGCTTTCTGCGGTGGAGGCATGGTTACTTCTCCTGCTCCTGGGGTAAATCCAGCCACACCCTGTCCTTTTGGATAAGCTTGTTGGTTGTATAAAGCCTGTTGACGACTGTCGGGAACAGTTCCGTACAGGTATTGTTGTTGTAACATCTCTGGAGGGGGTGGTGGGAGGTCGTCAAAGTCCACATCTACCTGGACACCAGGGCCACCTTTCATCTGGACATTGGCCATTTGCTGTGTTACCTAAAATGTCAAATTAAAAAATACATATTGACAAAAAATATTAGTGTATAAACTTTTAAACAATTTTTTTAAATTTCAAATTAAACTTCAAAGACAACAAAAAAAACTTTTTAACTTTAGGAAATCCCTTTAAATGCCCACAGTTTATTGACATGCTATAAGTTTATATCTTTAACATAACAGTAATAATAGCCATATATAAAGGCAATACAAATAAAATCTGGTGATCAAAGTACTGACAGTACTGAAAGAAGGCAAATCTACCAGTACCCATTACATGGAACCACTGATAAACAAGAGGCCCATGGGCCTGATACGCTCACCTGATAACTAATGGCTAGCTGATAGATTTAAAGAAAACATAAATACTAAACCCCAATGACTTTTTTCTTTACATCATAATGACCATTGTATCAATACCTACAACATTCTAATATACATGCCTATACAAAAAGTTTATAGTTTTCAAGATAATTAACTATTTCAGTATTGTTTCGTATCTGTGACCTTGACCTTTGAACCCATGACATTTTTCTATACATCAAAATGATCATTGTATCAATACCTACAACATTCTAATATACATGCCTATACAAAAAGTTTATAATTTTCGAGATAATTAACCATTTCGGTATTGTTTCACATCTGTGACCTTGACCTTTGAACCCATGACCTTTTTATATACATCAAAATGATCATTGTATCAATACCTACAACATTATAATATACATGCCTATACAAAAAGTTTATAATTTTCGAGATAATTAACCATTTCGGTATTGTTTCACATCTGTGACCTTGACCTTTGAACCCATGACCTTTTTATACATCAAAATGATCGTTGTATCAATACCTACAACATTATAATATACATGCCTATACAAAAAGTTTATAGTTTTCGAGATAATTAACCATTTGGGTATTGTTTCGTATCTGTGACCTTGACCTTTGAACCCATGACCTTTTTCTATACATCAAAATGATCGTTGTATCAATACCTACAACATTCTAATATACATGCCTATACAAAAAGTTTATAGTTTTCGAGATAATAATTAGAATCAGAGGTAAAAAAAAAATTAGGTCACGACCTTCACAATTGCCCTTGACCTCATTTTGAAGATACTAACAAGAAGACATCAAAACTGAAAACCCCATGTCATTATCTGGTCAAATAGTCAAGTTATAACAATTTGAAGCCATTTTATGATTTTTTCAAAATTAAACGCAAAAACGCGTAACCCATTTTTCGACCGAATTTCACGAAATGAACAAACTACAGGCTTAAGACCCTAAAGAAGCCAAATATCACATCAGATTTTTTCTCCCATCATTGGTTTCAGAGAAGATGATTTTTCAAGATTTTTGCACCCCTAGGTCACTGTGACCTAGTTTTGGTAGCCATGAACAAATCTAAATTGCACTGACCCAGACATGCTTCTGACCAAGTCTCGTTGCAATCTGCCAAGTACTTTCAGAGGAGAAGTCGAAAATGTGTGTTAACGACGCACACACATACGCACGCACACACACACGCACATACACACGCCGCACCATACCATAAGCTCACATGACCTTTGGTCAGGTGAGCTAAAAATACTGTAGTGTAAGTATTAAGCATGGTAATATTTTGTGGTGTTTTTATTTTTGCTATTTTCATGAAAAAGTGTGGTTCTATGAAAATAAAAACATGAGGGGAACTTTAGTAAGTGTTTTAATTTCTATACCATGTTAATAAAATAATGAGAAAACATTGAGCATAGTCAACCTTGAAAATTTGATACCATGTAAATAAAGCATTATATAGCAAGGCTTTTTTTTTTTGTTTTTTTTAAATTATCATTTAAAAATATGATTTTGCATTAATTTGGGGACTATTATGGTGTGTGGGATGTTAAGAATCATGCAAAAGTATGGAAAACACATCTGTTTTGTTGTGACATATGTCTCATTTGCAAATTTAAGGCCTAATCAGAAGGACAATTTTATAAGAAAAACATTGGTGCAAAGACAATTAAATCAATAAATAATTACTTGCATGTCCATAGTAAGGACACTTGAAGTGGGGATTGATCTTGGGTGTTCTGGAGGGCCAGGTACCTTTAAATCGCTCATTTCAATGTATCTTATTTATTTATTTATTTATTTATTTTGATCAGTCTATTCACAACCATTTAATATCAAGACCTAATTGGCATAATTCAAGGGCTTTTTAGAGCCTTCAGGATAAATTCCAAGGGCTTTTTAGGGTCAGACTTGTTTTTAAGGTCTTTTTAGGGCAAACCTCAAAATTTAAGGACTTTTCCAGGCCTGTACGAACCCTGTTTACACTGAAAAACTGCTAAAAATTCTACACCTATTGAATGAGTGACCAAGTAGTCTGAGGTGTCAGCTTCTAGATCAGTGCTCTCACCACCCAGGTTTGAATCCTACTTGCAACAGATCTATTCCTGAACTGACAGTCTCAATATAATTAAACCAAAGATCCTTGACTTGGATGTAAAACAGGCAAAATTGAATCAAAAATCCTTAATTGTGATGTAAAAGACCTCAGTATAACTACCACTATATCCTTTTCGTAAGTGCAAATTTTTTAAAAAGAAAGCTTCAGGTGAAAGCCCTAAAATGAAATATTAGATGACCTCCCTCATCTGCTATCTAAATCTAGGTATAAAAATAATTTAAAACTCAGCAATTTGAAAAGAGTCCCTAAACAATTTACTACAAATTGACTTGATCTGACCTTAAAAACTTAAGTAGCAATATAATGCATCCTTGTAAATAAAGATCTGACCAAGTTTAAAGTTTAATTACTTATATATGATAAGTGTCTGGTAAACATTTCTACACCTAGCTGATAATTTTAACACATTGTATCCAAAATTTTACAACAAGCAGATGAAGGTAAAATCCCTAACTATATCAAACCTGTGTTTATCCACCCTGGAATGCTGTAATAAAATTTCCATTACTTTTACTGATAAACACCAGAGTCGAATTTTGTAGTATTTAAATTCTATGGCTTAAGACACAGGAAATTATTGACAAGCCATGAGTAACTATTAAGTTATGTATGTACACTAGAGAGAGAGAGAGGGGGGGGGGGGCAGTCATTTAATGTGTAACATTACACAACTTATGTATTTAGGGTAAACATGAGTTGAGTGACTTAAAAATGTAAAAAGTGCACCGAATCAATTAGTAACTGATTTATCAAGTGTTTAATGTTATATGATTTAATTAAATATATGGAATGATTTAATGAGATGGAAAATTTCTCTTTAAAAACAAAATTGTTGTAAGCTAATTCACTGCAAAATAAGAGTGGTCTAATGGGCTGGCTTACAGATCAGGGTGCCTCTCACGGGCTCAAATCCTGCTTGGACAGGTTCTTAGTGTAGGAAAAGTTGTCAGTTTCAATGCCAAAAGTCAGTTGTTTTCTCCAGGTATTCTGGTTTTCTTCACCAGCTCATAATTGACCATCTCCATAGAAATGAAAGAATTCTGACTGGGGCATAAAGCACCATTACTTCACCCCCCTACCCTAAAACATTTGTTCCTTAATATATATACTTTCAAAACACAATACTGTAGGGAGTATGGAAAATGATGTGCATTGTATACAAGATAAGGAGTATCTCTGTACCATATCATAGGGGTCTACAACCCTGTTTAGTGAAGCATGGGCCTCTCATTGCCTAGGGATAGATTCTACTGGGGGCATATCCTAAAGTCAAACTTTGTCAGTTCACTTGCCAAAGGTCAGTGGTTTTTCTCCAGAACTTTATTCAAGAAAGTGTGTCAATTAACTTGCTAAAGTTTGGTAGTTTTCTCCTAGCACTCTGGTTTCCTTAATTGACCTCCACTTACTAATGATGATTGTCAATTATCAATTTTACATGCTTAACTGTATTATTTTAATGGATTTATAAGGAAACAGGAATTATCTATCAATTTATCAAGTAATTGTTAGCTGATTCAGGAAGTGTTTATCCCCTAAATTTCATTTTCACTCTCCATTGTTATAATACGAGGAAAATGAGACAGATGGACCCTCCACAATCAATCAATGACAATCTCTACTTTCTAAGTAGGTCCCTATATGACTGAAGTGTCTAAACATGACAAGTGGGTGAAATCATGATTTATACACCTCTGTCCCATAATTTCACTTGTATTGTATTTGTCAGTTCAGAAATGATGGAGGAAACCAGAGTATCCATAATAAAAACATTAAACTTTTGCAAGAAAATTGACTGACAGACACAGTGCGGTTCAAACCTAGGCTGGTACATTAGATCACTTGGCAAAAGAGGTCCCCAGCTAATCATGAGCTGTCAACAGAATATTACCGGTAATCTGCATATCTCAGTAGGCAATCAACAAACATGAATTATGAAAAACTTTGAATATTTGCCCATTAAAATTTTACTAAGTCCTGTAAACTGGAGTGGAGTACTGGTGTTTAACATCACAGTCAAGATTTTCTCACATAAATATCAATCCTGTCAGTTCAGGGATGGTAGAAGAAACCAGAGTGCCTGGAGAAAAAACAATTGAACTTCAGCAAGTGAACTGATAAACTTTCTCAACCTAGGATCTGTCCTGAGTTGGAATCGAAACTAGGTGGTTAGTCACAGGCTCTGTGTGTTTTTTAAATGCAAGCTTGAGACAACTCTGCCATTAAGGCCACCTTGTAAAACTTGAAATGACACTAAAATAGATGACACATATTCAAACTCCTGCTAAAATAATAAAGTCCCTTCTCTAGCTGCCTTACTTGCAGACATATACCGACCAATCAAGTCAAATTTGCTGTAAAACTTTTTAATAAAAATTATCCTTTAAAACTGCATTAATTTTACTTACTTTATCCATTCTTTAAGAATTTAATTTTAAAATATTCCACAATTTAATGATATTTAAACCTTCATTTTAAACCTTTAACCTATGCACTTTGTAAAGTTTTTAAAAAAGTCCATCTTCTTGTGTGTGTCTATATTCATGAAATAAAGATGCCTTTTTAAGTCTTAGTTCCTTATTTAAAACTTGATATGGTCACACTCAACAGGGTTATTCACTTTTATTCAAGGCTGAACAATACCCAGGAATTTTTTAGCCATGAATAAAATGTACATGTACTATATAATATATATGTATATGTATACATACACCGGTAAATATTCAACCTACATCTAGCGCTAGCTGGGGCTGGGGGGACACAGGTGGCTGTCTACTTATCATATTGCAATCAATAATTGTGTATAATAAATATATATACTACTTATTTTATAATATTGGTGCGACAGATGATGCAGATTTAAGCATTACTAACGCTGTAAATAAATCACTGTAACCAAAAACTTATTTACATAACATTTATAAGTGTCAGGATTTTGGACATTGTGATTGGGGTTAACAATGACAGATTGGGTATTTTGCAAATGTTTTGATGTTGCAAGGGTAATTCTTTGCCAGCTGCGGTTTCAATAGAAGCCAGCAACCAGCAAAACCTGTCGTCTACTTTGGTATTTCTACACTTTGTCTGGTGCCTACTTTCATTCATCAGTATTACATTTATATAGAGTTACAACTGAATTTGCTGTCTACTCCAGAAAACTTGTCGGCTACTTTAAAATCTATTGAAAGGGCTGAGATGTAATTTGTCTAGCTAGACAGGAGGTGTTTACACTTCCAGAGCACCCAGCCTAACTTCACTTGAAGTTAAATTATTTAACTTAATTTGTCAGTTTTCAAAGTTTTAACTTTGCTTTTGGGATTGTGATTTGGACATGGTATGTTTGTGTTTGATTATTATGATTACTGTATGATTGATCTGCAAAGATGTCTGGTCAGGGGATAAGAAGGAAAGAGTGAGTGTCTAGCACTTTCAATGACTTAAAAACATCGTTACCTGAATAGGCATCTGGATGATTGATGCCTGAAAAGTATGGTGTTTAGCAATTATTGTAATTATCTTTGTTAGCTGTATGGTATCAATAGTTGGCATATTTAGCAAAGTTTAAAGTTTTTAAATGTAACATTCTTAGACTTGAATTGTGAGCCACATCTTTCTTTATTTAGCAAATGTTGTGACTTGGAATGCAGTAAAACCTGCTATATTTATCACTTATGTAGAAAAGCAACCTGTCTGTACAGTAAAACCTGCTATATTTATCACTTATGTAGAAAAGCAACCTGTCTGTACAGTAAAACCTGCTTCAGTTACGAACACTGTTAAAAAACATAAATCCTGCTTTCGTGACCAACTCTATAGAAAGACCACCTGTCTATTATGACCAGTGTTTTATGGTTTTAAACTTCAGCAAAACTCAGACACAACTAGTCTTTAAAATTAATATTTCTAAGGTCCCTTGGGTGGTTTTTATATACAGGTTTTACTGATCAATGTTTGAATCAATATGATTTATCTAGTCTAACCCACCTTAAAGGCTACCTCTATATAAGGGTCACCTGCTTATAAAGGCTGATTGAATTGTATCCCAATTGTTTTTTATTCATATGAATTAAACCTGTATAGTCACTTGTACTGCTTTCCCTTGAGTTGCTTTTATAGACAAGTTTGACTGTACATGTATTGAGAAGCCTGGCTGAATTGTTAAAATGGCAGACATTAGCATCGTGATTCAAGAGTCTTGGGTCTAAATCTGCCATACTGCACGGTATGTCCTTGAGAAAGGGTATTGATCATGTGGTACAATGGTGAATCCCATTGTTATTACCCTATTATAAAGAGCAACATCTCTAATAATAGCAATGATACTCTTTGATCAGCATTAGTATTACATTTGGCATTCAAATTGACTTTCTCAGTTAAAATGGGGAGCAGCCAGAAAGGAGTGTAAATTATAATGCCATCAAAATTATATTTTCATCTCTTTAAAGTTTAAAGCAGGGCTCCCATTTCAAAAATAAAGGGGTTGCAGGTACTTTTGAGGCAAGAGAATCCCTTGTATCAAAATATGGTGACAGGTATGTGTAAAAAGGAAGTTGCAGGTACTTTTTTAGGAAGACAACCCCTTATATGTCAATAGGGTATGTAAGTCTTATCTAAATTCTTTGATTTAGTACCCAGAATTGAAAGTAGTTGACAAAATTTGACATTAGAGAACAGAAGTTGCTGTCAGTTTCTAGTCAGGCCAATTTGTACCAAAAATGTAGATTTGTGTCTGCAACATAACAAGACTTAAAGACCCTATCATACCCTATTAAATGGGATTGGCAGGGGGTATTTTAGTATCAAAATATGACTCACCCCAGCCGAATCTGGGTTGTATCTGCCATTAACCTGGGCCTGGTCCGGTCCCCTCATGTATCTGTCACCAGCCTCTTGGTAGAAGGATTTAGCCTGTTCATCTGGTGGTGCATAATGTACAAAATACTGACAGATATGTGTGTACGTGTCACCATCTTTTGCTGGGTCATTTCCATAGATTTCCAATCCATACTCTCCTTTCTTTGGAAGATTTGCAGAAACAACAATCTTATCTCCTTGGTCAGCCTCGCTGATGCATCTTTCCAGCTCGTCATCTGACATTCCTGGTTTACGCAACTTGCATAGTAAATATGCTGGACGATTTTTCTTGAATTCTAAGTAGACTCTGCCATCACTGGTTGGTATGACAGCATTCTTGTTGCTAGGCTCCAGACCCAATTGATGGACTGGTAGTCCAGGACCCCAGTTGCTATCGGAGCAATTTGGTAGTGGGGCACTATCGCTTGAAGGTTGATCAGCAACCACTTTATATTCGGCTGAGGCTGTGAAGACATTTTTAATTCCAATATCTCCCGTCAACAACTGGGCAAAAATGGTGAAGTAGTAGGATCCTGACTTTGGAGCACGGAGAATGAAAGTGGCTGTATTATCTCCGGTCTCTTGAAGTGCAAAATTTTTCAGTTTCTGACCTTGATACATTTCTTCACAGTTATCACTGAACACAATTTTATACGTAAAATTGGTCGGTTTTACAAATCCAACAGTAAGCGCAATTCTGCCTTTCTGGGTATTGACGACGCCCTTCTGATGGGACCTGAAGTACATTCCACATTTGAAGAAATACGACTTGACCAGAGGTAGGTCTTCAAACTCGGCTAATGTAAGTGGCCTAGAGAGAAGCTGCCATTGTTGTTTCTGTGCCCAGTGACTGTAAATCAGCTGTTCTGGATCGGTCAAAAAGTAGAAGTCATCATATTCATACACCTGAAAAAAAAACCAAAAAAACAAATACAAGATGTATATATAGTGCAAGAATTTACAAGATCTCTAAGTTGGTTGCATGTTGTCTAACATCACATCAGCAATTTTTTAGTTATTCCTGACAAAACCAATTATGTCACAAGTGTGTGCAGTTTTTGTGCAAGTATTCTGATTTGCTTTTACCTAAAGCAAACTTGTGGCGACCTCCAAAGTGCTAACCTGCAATCTGGCAGATAACAATCAATAAAGCCTATGACAAGGAAAACCTCTTCTCAATTAGTCAACTAGTTTAAATCCCCCAGCCACTGTAGCCCCTAAATCCATATAGTAATTTTGTTCACAGATATTTTAGGCTTAATTCTGTCATTTTTTGGGTTTTTCTGTAAAAACTAAAATACCTGTATCTAGCTTTGGAAGTTTCTACAACCATGGCAATAAGACTTGCAGAATTATCTCCCATATAGAAATAAAATAATTTACAGCTTACTTCATAGAATTATCTCCCTTTAATCATATTTTGATTTTGTTACAATGTAAAATATTAACAAAAATGGCTAAAATTTTGCACTTTGATCCACAAATTATTTTTATTTTAATATGGATTTTTTGCATGTTGGATGAAAAAAAAACAAGAAGAAGAAATTTTGCCTAAAATTTCTGAAAAATCTTTTAATTTTCAGTTTTGCATCAAATTCTATGTGTGTGAGGAGCAAAAGTAGAAGGTTTATCCAACATACCAAATTTTCTGGCATATTCTTCTCGGAGATGAGGTATCTAGTCGCCCAGTGGGAATCCACGAGGTACCAGTTGTCATCGATGAAGACGGCATTCCAGCTGTGGTTATATTCGGTTCCTTTAAACTTGTCACCAGGACGGTAATCTAAACCTTTAGCAAATCCAGTCAGCACTACACAGTACAGACCTGCATAACTGAAGTAGAAAAGAAATATATAAAATGCATGATTAAAACAGCAAAAAACCATCGATGATAGAAATTCTTAATACACTGAATAAAAAGAAGATCTATTTAATAGGTAGCTAAGCAGGTCAGACGTCCATTATTGAGGTTTTCCAATAAAGTCCCAGTTTGATCCCAAGAAAAATATTCATTCAATATATGGCTAGTAAAAGTGGGTGAGTACATTGGTAAAACTCTTTTAATAATTTAAGTTTTTTTTTTGTATTTAAGTTCCAGTATGGTAACTAGATTTCTGTTCCGTTATTGGACTTTTAGTGAGTATTCCTTTTTCGTGTTACAAAAGAAATGTGGGAAAGCTTGCTTGATAGCATTGATTAACTCATTTCTTCACTGTAATTCATACTTTGTGAGTAATTATATCTATGAGGCTACAGATCTAGTTTATAAGAACGATCTTGATTCTTGAACACAGACCAGACTTCATTTTTATTGCTCTATCGAGAGGAACCCCTCCTTGTGCCATTAATCCCAAAATAAAGATACATGCCCAAAAAACAACGACAATAGGCCAACCAATATAAAATTTTTCCACTACCTGTTTTTCTTTAAACCTCACTGATAATTAACACTTTTTAAAGATGACATGATACCATTTGCAAAAAGTGTAGTTGTATGACACCAATATTTTTTAATAAAATGGATCAATATATGCTATAGTGTTGTACCCTTTTTCCAAAATATTATCCCAATTATTTAAATGCCTGGGCCAGAATGATCCCACTTGGGTTAGTTCTAAAATTAATGCTTTTTTTATATCTTAATGACGGGGCTGGGAATTATTCACTAGAAAACACAAATTCTGCTGGAATGACTATTTTATATCGCTCGAGACAATGCATATCGCCTCACTATACCAGACCTTAATTAGATTGGTCTACCATTGACTAATTATTGGCTAGTATAGGGTTTGTAATTACATCAATAAAATGATTTGAGAATGGTCCCACATAATCATCAAAGTGTTTTCATTGATTATACAGTGTAAGGTTTGTATCAAAGCATTAACTTGATACAGTTTCCCCTAACATAATCACGAAAGTGTTTGATTGGGAAAATTGTTGGAAGACTGTATCAAAGCATTAAATTGATACAGGCTGTCCCTTACTTGATCATCAAAGTGTTTGAACAATAATACAGTTGAATGGTTATCTTGATATAGGATGACCAACCTGGTAACACTTAAGTGGAAAAAAGTGAATGTCTAGATGCTCAAGTTTTGTGCAGATTAAAACTTGAGCAACACTTGAATTTTATTCCAATCAGCACCATGTGTGGGTTGAATATGAATAGTTTGCAAAATAATGTTGCTTTTTTGTGCACCGAGTATAGTTTTGAGTGACATTAAGTTTTTTTTTTACTATAGAGTTGAGTTGGGTAATACCGTTTAACATTCCAATCAAGAATATTTCACTTATATCGAGATGTTGCCAGGTTAACCAGTAGGCGAAGGTGCAGAAATTTTACCTGTGTGTTGCGCTGATGGCATTATACAGCAGAGCTCTTTATCTTACCATGCCTACTCTGACACAGGATCTTGTTTATTTTAAAATAAAGTTCCCATCCAAAAGAACTGTGACTTTCATTTTGTAATGCCAAGTGCTTTCGTAAAGTCAATACCAACTTTCAAGTCTTGGGTCAGACTCGGTCATGGGTTCACACACACAACCTCCAACTTATCAAGCGAGCACTCTACCAACTCTTTAACTACAGACACCATGGCTAGGTTCAATTTGCTGGTATATACTTACCCACACAATGTTTCAAATATTCTGGCATAGGTTCCTTTCTTATTTTTAAATGACACCAGTACTTCTTCTGGAGATCCTTTTGGAGCATCCTGGAAACTGATGTTGTACATGTTCTTTGAGGTCATCCATCGGAATATTACTCTGTAATACACAAAACACAGATGATAATACAATACCAGAGGCTCAGTGTGGCTGAGCCTGTATCGCTCACCTGCTTTTAAAGCAAATTTGTATATATGCTTTTCCCATAGGGTCCAATGTAAAACAATGTTCTCCGCTGGCAGCCATGTTTTATGGCAGATCAGAAAAATTTTGGCAATCTATGTAAAGGACCTTCTATACTTTATTCCTGTAAAGTTTGGTTCAATTTGCTTCAGTCATTTCTGAGGACATAGTCAAAATGTGTTTTTCCCATAGGGTCCAATGTTAAACTATGTTCCCTGCTGGCAGCCATGTTTTTAGGCGGATCAGAAAAATTTCGGCAATCTTTGCAAAAGACCTTCCATACATCATTCCTGTAAAGTTTAATTGAATTGGCTTTAGTCGTTTCAGAGGAGATAGCCAAAATGTGCGTTTTCCCATAGGGCCCAATGTTAAACTTTGTTTGGCCCTGGCGGCCATTTTTTTTGGCGGATCAGAAAAATTTGGGCAATCTTAGTAAATGACCTTACATACATTATTCGTGTAAAGTTTGGTTAAAATCGGCTCAGTGGTTACAAAGAAGATAGCAAATATATGCTTTTCCCATAGGGTCTTATGTTAAACTATCTTCTGTGCTGGCGGCCATGTTTTTTGACGGATCAGAAAAATTTTGGCAATCTAAGTAAAGGACCTTCCTTACACCATTCCTGTAAAGTTTGGTTAAATTTGCTCCAGTCACTTCTGAGAAAATAGTCAAAAATGCATTTTTCCCATAGGGTCCTATGTTAAACTATCTTCTGCGCTGGCAGCCATGTTTTTTGGCTGACCAAAAAAATTTCGGCAATCTAAGTAAAGAACCTTCTATACATCATTCCTGTAAAGTTTGGTTAAGTTTGCTTCAGTAGTTTCAGAGGAGATAGCCAAAATGTGTTTTTCCCATAGGGTCCAATGTTAAACTATGTTCCCCGCTGGCAGCCATGTTTTTAGGCAGATCAGAAAAATTTCAGCAATCTTTGCAAAAGACCTTCCATACATCGTTCCTGTAAAGTTTAATTGAATTGGCTTTAGTCGTTTCAGAGGAGATAGCCAAAATGTATGTTTTCCCATAGGGCCCAATGTTAAACTTTGTTTGGCCCTGGCGGCCATTTTTGTTGGCGGATCAGAAAAATTTGGGCAATCTTAGTAAATGACCTTACATACATTATTCGTGTAAAGTTTGGTTAAAATGGGCTCAGTGGTTACAAAGAAGATAGCAAATATATGCTTTTCCCATAGGGTCTTATGTTAAACTATCTTCTGTGCTGGCGACCATGTTTTTTGACGGATCAGAAAATTTTTGGCAATCTAAGTAAAGGACCTTCCTTACACCATTCCTGTAAAGTTTGGTTAAATTTGCTCCAGTCACTTCTGAGAAAATAGTCAAAAATGCATTTTTCCCATAGGGTCCTATGTTAAACTATCTTCTGCGCTGGCAGCCATGTTTTTTGGCTGACCAAAAAAATTTCGGCAATCTAAGTAAAGAACCTTCTATACATCATTCCTGTAAAGTTTGGTTAAGTTTGCTTCAGTAGTTTCAGAGGAGATAGCCAAAATGTGTTTTTCCCATAGGGTCCAATGTTAAACTATGTTCCCCGCTGGCAGCCATGTTTTTAGGCGGATCAGAAAAATTTCAGCAATCTTTGCAAAAGACCTTCCATACATCGTTCCTGTAAAGTTTAATTGAATTGGCTTTAGTCGTTTCAGAGGAGATAGCCAAAATGTATGTTTTCCCATAGGGCCCAATGTTAAACTTTGTTTGGTCCTGGGGGCCATTTTTGTTGGCGGATCAGAAAAATTTTGACAATCTTAGTAAATGACCTTACATACATTATTCATGTAAAGTTTGGTTAAAATTGGCTCAGTGGTTACAAAGAAGATAGCAAATATATGCTTTTCCCATAGGGTCTTATGTTAAACTATCTTTTGTGCTGGCGGCCATGTTTTTTGACGGATCAGAAAAATTTTGGCAATCTAAGTAAAGGACCTTCCTTACACCATTCCTGTAAAGTTTGGTTAAATTTGCTCTAGTTACTTCTGAGGAAATAGTCAAAAATGCATTTTTCCCATAGGGTCCTATGTTAAACTATCTTCTGCGCTGGCAGCCATGTTTTTTGGCGGATCAAAATAATTTCGGCAATCTTAGTAAAGGACCTTCTATACATCATTCCTGTAAAGTTTGGTTAAAATTGGTTCAGGGGTTTCAGAGGAGATAGTTAAAATATGAAAAGTTTACAGACGGACGGACTGACTGACTGACTGACTGACTGACAGACTGACGGACGACGGACGCCGAGTGATGGCAAAAGCTCACATGGCCTTTAGGCCAGGTGAGCTAAAAACCTCAATTCATTGCCACCATTTCTTCATTCAAATTTTGGCGTTATAAAGGGATTTGGTGATAAATTGGGGGAGGCAGATAAAGAAAAACATAACCAAAATGGATTTTGGGACCTCGAAATAGTGTGGCGCTTAGCGGGGTGGCAAAGTTATCAAGGGACATTATAACAAGGTTTTACTGTATAGGTTGTTATGTTATTTTAACATGATATCAGGAGTTTATTAACTACTGTTTATTGCTTTATTTTCATGGTGTCAAATTTTTGCCGTTTGATGATGACTAGTGTATTCGCAGTGTCAAATTTTTGCAGTCTTCTAAAAAACATTACTGAATGCCTTAAAATGCTGTATTCTGCGACAGTTTTATTTCCGCGATAATACACTGGACTGCGAATATAGCGAAAATTAAACCACAGCAAAATATAAGCATTATACAGTATTTATTCTTTGTGATGAGATCAAGTTTATTAATCCATAAAAGATTAATCTAGTAACAGCTTTATGTATGTTTGAAATGTTTGAGTGTGTTTTATGGTTTGTCATGTACTAGGTCACACTCAGGGTGAATTTAAGGTGCTAGCTCATTCAATAAATGCACTGCAAACAAGCATGCTACTCCTACAGTGACATTACACCGACAATGGATGAACCATTTAATACTCTACTTTCTTAATACTGCATGCCGGTAGAGAAGCAGTATCTTAAATTTTGAAGTCTCTAGTAAGACCAGGCGTTGGATTTGCTCTTGAAGTGGACACTAATAAAATTGAGACATTGAGGTGGTCCAGTAATAACTTGGACTACCGTATCTTTGGGGCAAAATTCTGACTACCATATAGGTAGGATGAAATAAAATAATGTTTTCTAAATAAAGTTGAATTAAAATTTAAAAAATCACATTCAAATAAGACATTGCTTTTGAAAAAAATAACTTCTCATAAATGTAACTTCTCATAAATGTAACTTCTCTCACAAATGTAACTTCTCATAAATGTAACTTCTCATAAGTTTCAGAATTTCTCAAGCAGCACCGTATTGAAATGATCTTGATGACCCTACAGTAGTCTAAAAAGTACCAGCATAGTCAGGTGTCCAAACTAAGCTGTCAATAATCTACTTAATGCTCCACCTGGTGTGATTTTGACATTTAATATCTGTATACTTCTAACTCTGGTCAATAACCTTATCTACCTTTCATTACAACTAACAGACATACAGATAATTAACTTAATGGAATTTGTCAATATAAAGTAATCTAGTCTCTATGTTAAACTTATTTAGATAAACAGCCTGAATTACATGTTCTATTACCAAAGGTACTTATTTCTTTTTCCAAAATTATTTGACATGTATATACCAAAACCACAATAGTCGAGGGT
Organism: Anadara kagoshimensis; assembly: GCA_021292105.1. Taxonomy (NCBI): domain Eukaryota; kingdom Metazoa; phylum Mollusca; class Bivalvia; order Arcoida; family Arcidae; genus Anadara; species Anadara kagoshimensis. The sequence continues at coordinate 9,002,653 of CM037857.1, read as the reverse complement.
AGTTGTTGTTGCCACTGTCAATGATGTACAGTCACTATATGTCAGGCTGAAATTCCAAACAGCTAAAACAATTTAATTTCAATGTTTTCTATCAGCACAGGGAATAAAAATTTACAAGATATAACAGGATCGACAGCTAAGTTACAGAATTTGGGCCTGTAGACTATCCAGTAGCCTAAACTCTGAAATACTGGTTCTATTGGTATCCAGTGGTGCCGATTACTATTGCCCTGACAGACTCAAGTCAATCAAAGTACAACAGGTGCTTTTGTGAGTTTACAACTGATATTTAAACAAGAGGCCCATGGGCCTTAACGCTCACCTGAAGATATTGTCCAATGCAGTTTGCAAAGTGCAATAGACAATATATTAAGTACAGAAACTTTAAAAGTTTTCTCAAGTTAAGAACTCCCACAAAACTTTATCAGAAATATATCCACTCACATTTCATTTATAAATAGCTTATATAATATGCAGGAAGTAACTGTAGTGCAATGAATAATTTCCAAATCATAAATCAATTTCAGTATACTTGTGCAGCTATGTCCTTGACCTTTGAACATATATGACCTCAAAATATATATGATTGTCATGTCAATACCTACAATATTCTTAAATACATGCCTATACAAAAAGTTAATAGTTTTCAAGATATTTAGCAATTTAAGTCTTTTTTTGCAGCTGTGACCTTGACCTTTCAACATATGACCTTGAACCATATATCAAAATGATTGTCATGTCAATAACTACAATATTCTAATATACATGCCTATACAAAAAGTTGATAGTTTTCAAGATTATTGGCAATTTTAGTCTTCTTTTGCAGCTGTGACCTTGACCTTTCAACATATGACCTTGAACCATATATCAAAATGATCGTCATGTCAATACCTACAATATTCTAATATACATGCCTATACAAAAAGTTATTAGTTTTCAAAATAATTAGCAATTTAAGTCGTCTTTTGCAGCTGTGACCTTGACCTTTCAACATATGACCTTGTACCATATATCATAATGATCACTGTCTCAATAACTACAATATTCAAATATACATGCCTATACAAAAAATTAATAGTTTTCAAGATAATTAGCAATTTAAATTTTCTTTTGCAGCTGTGACCTTGACCTTTCAACATATGACCTTGAACTATATATCAAAATGATCATTGTCGCAAAACCTACAATATTCTTATATACATGCCTATACAAAAAGTTAGTAGTTTTCAAGATAATTAACAATTTAAGTCTTTTTTTGCAGCTGTGACCTTGACCTTTCAACATATGACCTTGAACCATATATCAAAATGATCGTCATGTCAATACCTACAATATTCTAATATACATGCCTATACAAAAGTTTAATAGTTTTCAAGATAATTAGCAATTTAAGTCTTCTTTTGCAGCTGTGACCTTGACCTTTCAACATATGACCTTGAACCATATATCAAAATGATCGTCATGTCAATACCTACAATATTCTAATATACATGCCTATACAAAACATTAATAGTTTTCAAGATAATTAGCAATTTAAGTCTTCTTTTGCAGCTGTGACCTTGACCTTTCAACATATGACCTTGAACCATATATCAAAATGATCGTCATGTCAATACCTACAATATTCTAATATACATGCCTATACAAAAGTTTAATAGTTTTCAAGATAATTAGCAATTTAAGTCTTCTTTTGCAGCTGTGACCTTGACCTTTCAACATATGACCTTGAACCATATATCAAAATGATCGTCATGTCAATACCTACAATATTCTTATATACATGCCTATACAAAATGTTAATAGTTTTCAAGATATTTAGCAATTTAAGTCTTTTTTTGCTGCTGTGACCTTGACCTTTCAACGTATGACCTTGAACTATATATCAAAATGATCGTCATGTCAATACCTACAATATTCTAATATACATGCCTATACAAAAAGTTAATAGTTTTCAAGATATAGTGACAAATATATAATTTTTATCCAATTCCCCACTCAGTGCCTCATAATTTCCCCATTTTGAGTCCCATGGCTACCATTTGTGCAAATCTGAAAATAGATGACCTAAGGATGTTATAAATGAAATAACTAAGGTATACCTCTTGTAGATTCAGAGGAGAAGATTTTTAAAGTTTTTCACTATTTCCCCCCTTATGGGGCCCCAAGGGGACATAACTCCTTCCTTTGTGCAAATCTGAAAGAGCTTCATCCAGGCATGATGGTTACCAAGTTTCATTAAATTTGGCCCAGTGGTTTTGGAGGAGAAGATTAAAATGTAAAAAGTTTACGCACGACGGACGACGCACGACGGACGAAGATGGATAGCAATAGCTCATCTGAGCTTTCAGCTCAGGTGAGCTAAAAAGTGAAATATTCTTGACCGAGGCCTTTACATCTGACCAAGCAATCAATCAGATAGTCAAAACTGAATCGTTATCTATAGTGGTCAGGTACTATTCGAGGCATGTAAGTGTTATCAAGAAACCTATCAAAATACTGATATAATATCTGTAAGTGCAGAAAGGTGAACAGCAGGATCTGCACCTATAAACTTGGTATTCAGGAAATTACAGATAAATTTTGATTCTTTATACCTAACTTTCTCCAATAACATGAATCATTATTATCCAAATAATGTATTCATCCAAAAACTTTCTCTATGTCAATATTAACTAACTGGTATAGTAAACCCTGTATGTAAAGATCATCAACCCCCAAAAATGGATGTTATAGACAGGTGACCTTTTTTGGGGTTAAAAATGAAACAAACTGACCTTAAAACAGTGTCATATAAGGTGGTCTTAATATAGAAGTGGTTGCTATAGCAGGTTAAACTGTAGGTTGAAGGTCACTATAAGGGTGCCAATAATCAACTAGAAATTGTCATAATGTTTAATACATGTATTCTTGGTCCTTGATGTCACAACTATGACTGCTCTGTTACCTTGACCTTTAAGATATGACCTTGAAATGAGTTGGTTCAAAGTCACAAAAAAATCCTCACACCAAGAAGATCGTTTATGAGATGTGAATGTTTCATATATAATTGTGAGAAGTTTTATTAAATGAAAGGGGTTTGGCAATAAATCGAAGGAGACTTGCACAGAAAATCATTACAGAAATACTTCTAGGAATTTTAAAATATTATATGATATGTGAGGTAGCAAAGTTACCGAGGGACATTATATTTTATTGTTTATGAATTAGAAAACATGATTATATGAAAACTGTGCAAAATGTAATAAAACAGTTCCAGACTTTGCCAAAAGCTTTGTAAATTTACATAAAATCTGTACTTAGTTTCCATAGCAACCAGAACAGAGAATGCCAAAAGTTTGGAGTTAAGACACGTTTTATATGTTTGTGAATTTTTCATCACACACAAGAGAGAATAAGTTGGTGATAAATTCATAATCATTGTTTTTGCCCCCAGTTGCCATGGCAACAAATGTGATAATATATATAGATTGATCAGGAAATGACCAACAGATAAGTTATTTGGCTTTGAAATGAGGCAGAAAATAATGCATCTATCAAGACTAAAACCCAGGTCCCAAATTGCACATATCGATCACGAGACTGTTTGATCTCGAATGTGTTGAACACGTACACATATAAACTTAACAGCAGATGATATAATAATCAACTCCACTTGGAATTAATTACAATATCTGTCTGTCATACAGTAATAACTTGATGAAAACCTATAAATTTTATCTATTTTTATGCATGTTTTCCATTTTTACCGATGTGTTTTATACATTTTGGAAAGGAGTTACCATCCACAAAGATTGGCATTATACTGTGTTTGTTAACAACTGTATCAGCGTAATTTGCTGACAAGCGTACAAGTAATGATTCAAGGTGTTACACATAAAATACAAAATAGTAATCGTATTTTTGGGATAATTGGAGTTTTTATTTTTTCAGATTCCTGAATATAATATAGAATTTACAGCTACATCTCTTCACGGCTGTGATTCATCTTGACAGAGGTGTTTTGTAATTTCGACACTTTGAACATAATTGCCCAATTAATAAAACAATCTTAACCTCCACTTTTCTCTCTCTTTGTGCTACATGATTTATTTTTGACACAGCGGTTAATAACTTCAACACTACCTAATCTAACTGTCATATCATTAGATTCATTATAGAATTAAATGCATCCCCACCATTTTTCTCTCAATTTCCCCCTTTCTTTCTCTCCCTTTGAGCTACATGATTTATTTTTGACATAATGCTGTTCTTTACTTTAACACTACCTAGACTAATTGTCATATTAGAAACTAAATTGAATGAATCTCCACCCCAACTTCTCTCTCTCTCTCTTTCTGGAGCTAAAAACTGTTATTTTCAGACTGTAATGGTTATCTAGTTGTATCACTATAAGTGTAAAGGTACCAGTACTCCTCCACTGACTGTCACCCTCTTTTCTCACAAGATCCCTTTGATTTACACCATTATTCATGTGCAACAGGTGTGACAGTATTGTTCTTATGAACTGTAGAAAGGGGCACAGCAATTTTATACATATTCTTTTAATTTATTGGGAGAACAAGCTCCCCAATTCATCCCTTCGCAAAGATCAACAATCTATAATGCAACGCATTTTACTGGATTGTGTTGATTTGCACTTACAAGGAGTATTTTTTACTCTGCATCATCAGTACAAGATCTTTTTGGCAATGTCAGCAGAAATAAAATTTCAGAATTCCTTTGGAAAATAATCTTGTGTATTGTTGATTGCTTTATTATATATCCTCTAGACTAAGTGTTTAATTTATTACTTATCTGGGATACTACTGGTTCTTATCAGTTAAGTATTATTTTTATATTTTTTTGATTCTATTGTATCTTGTACATTTTCTACAGTCCTGAATGACTAATTAAACGCTGATGCAGCTTTAAAACTAGAACTGTCTCTTGAGAGTCAAATACCCGCCTCCCCAACATATAATTTTTTTCCCCACGACCTTAACCTTTCCGATATGATCTTGATTCAAGGTCAAGGTCATGGAGGGGTATAATTATTCACTAACACTCATTCTCACAGGAAGAGTGGAGTAATAGTGATCTTACACCCTAGTTTAGATCTTTTCACTTAATATTGAGGCAGTCAGTTTAGGAATGGTGGAGGAAACTGGAGTGCCTGTAAAAATCCACCAACCTTTGACAAGCAAACTGATAAACTTGCTCACATTAGGATTTGGAGATTTTCTGCATAGTTTATTATAAAACCATACTAGAAATCTAGTTATCTTTTTTTTCTCTCATAGGAAATAATCTAGGAAATAATAATCTTAAAATAAAACCATGATATTCTCCACTATCTGAGAATTTCCACCAGTGTTATATAACCTACCTAGCTTTTTCCAGATCAGATTGTAAATTTCTACTATAAACAAGGTGGAAGATAAGATCCCGGAATGTTTTATGATCCGCCTGCGACACCTGAAATAACAAAAACAAAATTTATTTGAAAAACTCATATAAGAAGAAACTAAAATATTATGCCTGGAACACCTGAAAAAACAATGAAGAAATTTATTTGAAAAACTAAAAAAAAAAAAGAAACAAGTACATGTAATGTGATGATAGAATCCATGTTGATATCAAGTAGACTAATTCAAATGCTGCATGTTTTCAGTGAACTCTTTGGGGAACAGTCCCTGTCAGGAATATGTTCTTGTGCCAAAAATTCAAATTAATTTTTGTGTGTATGGCACATGCTTATTGTCTTGCCTGAAAAGTGAAAGACATAGTAGTCATGTGTGTCATGTGTCACAAGTCATAGGATGCCATCATAGTTATAAATCATAGGGCTGGACATCATTGGGATGAACTGAAGCCCCCACCCCATTGCCTTAGTCTTAAGAGAGACACCATCACTTTGACTTTTATGGTGCCACCATCTTTATGGTTTCTGTCATCATTATGAGTCATAGGATGCTATCATCACCATGAGGCCCAAGTAAGGTTGACATCATTGCTAGGATCCCTAGTCTGCTGCCATTGTCAAAATTGTGCAAAATCTGCTTTTCAGAAGATACATATTTTTTATTAAAAAAATTTTGATTTACATTTTTTGACAAATGATCGCAAAACCCCTTCATAACACAAAATTCTGACTTAACAAATAAATTACATGAATCATATTTTTACTGTAATGTAGTTTGGACATTTGTTTGGTCTACTTCAAAGAATCATCAGAATTAGCACCTACATACTGATATTCTCCAACAAATGTTCACTTGGAAGATGGTTGGGTGTAGAAATCTGGAATCCTGACTTTTGACCTTTAATCCCTTTTACCAATCAATCATATCAAAAGTTGGCTTGGAAGATGGATGGGTGTAGAATCTAGAATCTAGAATCTGGAATCTTGACCTTTGACCTTTAACCCCTTTTACCGATCATTTGTATCGGTACATGATAAAACACGAAGTACAAAGTGTTGACCTTTTATAGGAAATGGAAAGTGTAAGTACATTACAGAGTACTTGTTGAGATGTGAAATCAATTACACCTTCAAAGTTAGTGTTATCATAGTACTGATGGTGTAGAGGAGTAGGTACTACTATCTCCTTATCTATATACTGTATAAAATACATCATTACATGACTTGAAAACATTCCAAAAATTTGAACACCATTATAAAACATCAAGGAATTGTAAAATCACAAAATAATGTTTGTGGGCGATTGAAATTTCGCTAACATCACGATTTAGGATTCTGTAAAATCACAACATTGTGGAAGATTAAAAAATTTGTTATTTTGATGGGTTATTGGTAGTAAATACCACACAATTTAATGTCAATGAAAATTTGTACGTTACCAAGGCATAAGGGAATTTTTTTTCACCAAACACAACTTTTTAAAATTACAAAACCACAAAACTTAAACCCCTGAATATTATTATAATAGATTAACAAGCTACACATATTGTTGCTAAAACTTGTACATAAGCTATATATATAGTGCATGGTCCTATTTTTAGAATGTTTACTGTTTTCAACATCCATTCTATTTTGATAAGAAGTTAAAAACAATCTTAGCTGTTTTACCTTTACCATAACAATACTAATTACATAGAGTCTGCATATCTATTTATCTTTTAGCTATCTCAGCGAAAGTTTTACAATGATGATGTAAAGCCAAAAAATCATCTAATGGTATTCAACAGCTTTTAATTTCAAGGATTTTGATTCTAAACAGGACTTCCAGTGGCATATGACGACCAGCTTTTAAACTCAATGGTCAAGAGTGGAGAGGAATGGAAAAATGAAATTTTATGCCCCAGTCAAGACTCTTTCACTTATATCGAGGCAGTCAGTTTAGGGATGGTGGATGAAACCCGAGTGTCCTGTGAAATCAGCTGATCTTCAGCAAACAAACTGACAAACTTTCTCACAATAGGATCTCTCACAATTGGGGTTTGAAACTAGGCGGTGAGATTTGTTGCTATCCATAACCATGCCCTGAGTCACCTCAATGGTCAAGAATTATAATGCTAACCAGTTCTTGAAATTTTCAAGAGCTGATTTTTAATCTACAAATGCCCTCATAATATAATTTAAAATCTTTAGGTACAATGTGACACTGAGAATATATTTCAGAACACAAATATGACAAACACTTACTGTGACAAGTAAACACAAGTCTTGCATGCCAATGGCACAATATAGGTTGTGATATAATTCAACCAATTATCATGGTAAAAACTTGGACCAAACCTTCCAAAAATTGGTTGTTAATTTCCCCCAAAAATAACACAGAACTTGCTTTTGAAACCTCTTATTGCCTAGGTTGAATGCCACTTCTTGACAGTTCTAGTGTGTGAATGTTTGTCAGATTGCTTGCCAAAGGTGGTGGTTTTCTCCAAGCACACCAGTTTCCTCCACCATCCAAAACTGACCATCTTATTTAAAATAAGTGAAAGAATCTTAACTAGGGTGTAAAACGCCATCACTTCACGCCACTTACTATACAGAAGAAATTAACAATGTGTCAATCAATTTGTCTTTCAGACAGGAAACTAATCAATTTCATATATTTATGTAATAACAAGTCACACAGGATATTCAATCAGATTGCTGTCAATTCTCCTGTAATTAAGTAAGTCGCAATTTGACATACAGCACAACCTAATAAGTTCCTTATATGATAGTTACAGCACCAATACAATCAACTCTAGTGACTTGTGTCATAACATAACACAATTTAATTATAGCTTTCTCATAAGTGAAATCACAAACACTTGTGTCTCATGTAATTTGGAAATTGTCCTTTGTCAATGCTTTTGATACTTCACAGACAAAAATGTGTTTTTATAGTTTTTCTGGAGTAAGACGCAATTTGTCTAGCAGTTTTAGCTAAAAAGAATGGTAAAAAGAAAGTTTTATCTTTAAATATAGTATATCCAAAAATTGTTGAGTAACTTCAAACAAAGAAATTCTAGGATGCAGATCTTATATTTGTTGCATGTTGGAATTAATTGCTAGCTAGGATAAATGGACAGATAGACAGGCAGACATACAATCAGCAAATAGACAGACTTGTAGACATTAATTTGGTGGTGGGGAAAAATTGATAATTCATTTATACCTGCACTGCATGTTCATCTATAAATCTGAATTGTCCGACATCTCGGTAAATATCAAACTTCCTGTATCTTGATCTATTTGGTGGTGGAAGTTGTTTTTGTTGTGCGTTCACATTTATCGGGTTGAACTGACCAGGTGCCTGCATCTTCTTTCTTGATTGTTGCGGCTTCAGTTCTGTAAGTACAAAAAAATGAAAACAATTTTTAAATCAAAGTACTGAAGGTACTGAAGCATCAGCTAAACTGAGCAATTTGATAAAAAAAAATATGTGCACTTGAAACTGAGATTTGTCTAATGAATCAGTAACAAATGAAAATCATGCAAATAATAGATACTGTGATCGGGAAGCTTCTAACAACAAGTCTGCTTTTTATGCAAGTTGTTAGGTTCTAACATATAAATATGTTACAATGGTCAAAATGGACATGCCACGCAATGTTTATCAATTGAGTAAACTAAGTAATTCACATAAATATAAATTTTCAATTTTTCAAAAACCAAGAGAGGCTACTAAAGACCCGACCCCAAATCTGAGTGAAATATCTCAAGCGTAACGGAAAAAGTCCAGAGAAACCATCATTTTGATAAAATTCACAGTGAAAGGGGCATAACTCTACTAAAATGCAGTTGACTGGAAGAAAACCCAAACTGGATCTGTAATCACCACCATCATCATCATTATCACTCCTCATATCACATTTTGATCATCAACATGAAGATATCATCATCATCATCTTCGTCATTAGCAGCAGCAGTAGAACCCATGCCATGACAATCACCACCACCATTATATTAATCATTTTCAGAAATCCTCATGTTACATCATTAAAATGGTCACATCATCATCATAGCTCTTCGTGTCACATAATCATCATCATTATCAGCAGCAGCAGTACTGAATGTCATCATCATCAGCATGAAGACATTGGCTTTGTCATCATCATCATCATCATCATGAATTATTATCATCATAGACAGCAGCAGAACTGAATGTCATCACCATCATCACCACCATCTTCTTCATCATCATCATCTTCATCATCATCATCATACTATCGGCAGTGCTCAGCAGTACTGAATCTCATCATTGCCACCATCATCATCATCGGTAACAACAGAACTCATGTCACCATCATAATCATCATCATAGTTTGTCAAGTCACATCGTCATCATCACCATCATCATTTATAGCAGCAGAGCTTATTTTCATCACCACCATCACTATCATCTTCTTCATCACGATAATCATTATCATCATCGGCATCAACAGAACTCATGTCATCACCATCATCAACATCATTATCATATCTCCTCGTGTCACATCATCATCATATCTCCTCATGTCACATCATCATCATCATCATCATCATTATATCTCCTCATGTCATATCATCATCATCATGGTGACATTATCATCATCATCGGCAGCAGCAGAACTGAATGTCATCATCATCATTATTATTGTCATCATCTTCACCAGACCATCATGCCACATCATCATCGACATAGTGTCATCATCACAAAAAAAACTTTCACCATGACCAGCTATTTCCCTTGACTTGCAATTGACAGATTAACTATTGATGATGTCATTAATTTTATTCATTGAATTCACAATTAATTTGAAAAAAAATAAAAATAAAAATAAAACCTTTGTTTTAGAAATAATTTAAATGTATTTAAAATTATTGTTGAATATATATAAATTGTCCAAGTGAGCTTCAAAAGCCTGAATTGGTATAAACCATCCTGACACATTAAGCTAATAATCTGTACCTCCCAATTACAGAATGTGTCCAGGCAACTGTCTCTTTCAAAAAAAGTTTGTTGACAAGAATTGTGTACAAAAGGGGGAAATATTTCTGAATACGATTAATTGAAAATTAATTGATAATTATTTAAACAACTAAAATGTTACAATAAAATTACTTTGAATTTAAGAGAAACTGTAAGAGGAGTTGAGTTCACAAAGTAGGTACCCCCATTCTAATACTTGCTAAAAAGTGACCAAGTTTCAAAGTCTGGAAAAATGGAGAAAAAATCTTGAAATGTTTCCATAAAGTCAGGTGCACATCTTCAATATACATGTATATATATAAACATGCTGTGAAGTTTCAAGGCTTTTGGTTGAAAACTGTAAGAGGAGTTGAGTTCACAAAGTAGGTACCCCCATTCAAATACTTGCTAAAAAGTGACTAAGTTTTAAAGTCTGGAAAAATGGGGAAAAAAATCTTGAAATATTTTTATTAAGTCGGGTCACATTCTCAATATATATTAACATTCTGTGAAGTTTCAAGGTTTTTGGTTGAAATCTGTAAGAGGAGTTGAGTTCACAAAGTAGGTACCCCCATTCTTATACTTGCTAAAAAGTGACTAAGTTTCAAAGTCTTGAAAAATGGGGGAAAAAATCTTGAAATATTTCCATAAAGTCAGGTGTACATCCTCAATATATATAGAAACATTCTGTGAAGTTTCAAGGTTTTTGGTTGAAAACTGTAAGAAAAGTTGAGTTCACAAGATTGGTACCCTATTTTTCCCGCCCTTAGTTTCTGTTCTACTTCACCAACGGTGCTCTAGAAATCGGAAGAACTTAAGAAAGCACAATAACAGTTTTGTTTATGTTTTCCGGCATGTCCAGTGGCCACATTTTATGTGAATAAAGTAATATGGCTTCATGAAAAGAAATTAAAGGTAGTAAAAACCATGGATTAAACTACTGACATCAACTTTAAATCGGATATCCACTGTAAAAACGATCTAATAAGGACTTGTAACAAGGTAAATAAATTTTATCTTAAAATTTTAACACATCGTTTTTTCAGTTTTGTTTAGATTTTGACTTCAAGTTGTTCTTTCTTGTCGATTTATTTTGTTGATTCAAAATAAACAACTGGAAAAGGTATTTAAATGAACATTGATGATGAAATTGTCTGTCTTCGGAGACATATGGTGAGAAGTGGAGTGTGTGCGGAAGATCGGAAGTATGTGGCAGAGATTCGAGAATAAAGCATGTCGTTTTTATATTAAACTGATAACTGAAAAGGACAGGGTGTCATGATCATTTTAAAAGGGGCAAGGGTGTACTGGACTAAAAAGGTCGGTCACTACGCTATGTGAATACATTTGAGCAGGGGCATCGGGTGTCAAATGCAGGCATGTCCCCAAACACATGGCTAATTTGCATACGAACTACGGTATCGATATCCTACATAACTTCACGAGTCACAAACGATTTATCAACATAGCCAATAACTTGTAAATAAACTTCTTCTTTCAGTTTCGTATCACATTTTTGGGAATAATCTTTGATTTCTACTTTTTTGTTTTCTTAATTCCGCTACCGGCAAACTGACAATACCCAATGACAGCGGGAAAATCCTCGTGACGTTATGATGAATATTAATGAACCAGGTCGGGATATCCCAAACACGAAATATTATTGACAATAAATTTTTAAAAATATATATAATTTACCATCAAATGTGATCCATGTTTAAAGTTATTTTAAACTTAAAAACTGTTTAATGAGCATACTTTATGTTTATTTATCGATGTCACTTTGCGTAAATTAAAATAATCCAATATGGCGGCGACTATGTACAGCACTGTAGGTCAAAAAGAAGAACGTCGGCGCGAACTGACAAGATCGACATTTTTGTTGGGTTTTCCGAGGGGCGTATACTTAATGGATTTTTATGGTTTTTATCTTAAAATTATCATACAAAAGTGAAGAATTAAAATATATATCCAGCAAAAACAATTACGGACTAATACGCGTATGAATACATTTGAGATCATGATGAAAACATTGCTTTTGTAACTTTCCGGGAGACCCAATCACTCAGATTAGAGTTTATACATACCTGGGATACCGTATATGGAAATTCCCGTAATTTCAGTCGAAACGAAGGATTTGATTGGCTGTCAAGGTGAAATGAGAGCGGCGCTAAATACGAAAAAATCCAACGATCGCTATAAAGCATTCAGCATGGCTGATGCTTTAAAAAAGGTTTAATAAAACAAAATAAAAGGAAGACTGATTTCCTTAACAAATTATCTTGTATCGTGTCAAAATGGTCATCACAGGGTGGTCAATATTTCCTTGTTGTATAACCCTTCTAGTATACATGAAATACCCAAGCACTTATCATCAACTACAAATGGGGTTTGTCACTCTACGACGTGACCAACACCCTTTAATGTTTGTACGGGATGTTTTGGAAAATGTTTACGTTGCCAATCGCCGGAAAAACATAATTGTTATGGGAAAATGATAACCGACATGATTTCACATCCAATGGAAATTATAGTTCCGCATAAACAGTAGTTAGTATCAAATTGTACATCTGTCAACTCCGTTTAGAGTGGAATGTAATGAGGTAAAGGAGTTCTAATTCTTTCCCTTATAATGAGGCAGTCAGTTCTGGGATGATGGAGGAAACAAGAGTGCCCGGAAAAAACCAATGACCTTGAGCAAGCAAACCTTCTGGCACTAGTTTCTACCAGAGTGGAATTCTTAACTATCTGTGATCAGTTAGCCAAGATCATTGGAAATATTATTTCAAAAAAAAAAAAAAAAAAAAAAAAAGAAGGAATTATCACAGAGCCATTTCATCTATAATCACACTTTTAATATTTTCCCACAGTAAAGTAATTAAGTACAGGATGTAAAACAATTCATGTTGCCATGGTAACCAAACCAATAACTAATACTACTATAAAGTACATTCCAGATAGGTTATCTTACCAGTATATCAGACATACACTACTACAGCACACAACATGTACAAATTAATAATTGTATTAAAATGATCAAAGAAGGGTGAACTGGAGTACAATCTCTCTGTATAAAGAATTCATAACATCATATCAATAAGCTAGTACATCAGGGTTAGAATGATATAGCCCCCATATCATCATACCAATGATATGGAAGAGCTAGTACATTACGGTTTATGCTCCTACCCTTTCATGACAGAGCACAGTACATGGATTGGAGTGTAGTAATGATGTTTTATGCCATAGTCAAGATTCTTTCACTTTTATCAAGGCGGTCAGTTTTTAGACGGTAGAGGAAACTGGAGTGCCTTGTGAAAACTACCAATCATTGGCAAGCAAACTGACAAACTTTCTCATGCTGATTATTATTATTATTTGTTTTAGCAATATTTGTGATTAAAACATTGCCATTATCTTATTGATATATATACCTCTTCAAAACACCTCAGCCCAAAATTCTAACCAGAGCCACTACCACAACAAATCAACGAAATAACTTCTCCCCACAATAAATAAAACAACCTGTCTATATCACACTGAATTCCTAATCTGTGAATGCTCCCAATAAAACACTTAATATTTCCAAAATCATCAGAAATCCAACAGAATCAGTTTTTCACACCAGACTGCAGTCTTATACTACCTATACATCAAACAGCCAGAAATACCAACTAACAGTTTCGTTAATAATGGCTAATGGTCGTAAAATGTTAGAAATGTGTGAAGTTATTCTAAATACCAATACTCATTCCCAAATCATGCCAATACTTCCTGTAACTATCAAATGTTTTGTTTTTCTGGTATTAGTATAGTGTAGTTATTGAGAAAGTTGTAGAACAAAATCCTGTTTAAGCTTCGTTACATTTCCCCCCTCACATAAAATTCATTCTGACATAAATGCAAGCCATTACAAATTGTTCTTATTGTCTATAACCACAATGATTCATATTAACAAAATTTTCTAAATATTTCTGTTGTTTTTCTGATAATTTGTATATTTCAAGAATCTTCATCATGTTTACACAGCTGTGTTAAAGAAGTTAAATTTATAAAAAGTCACCAAAATGTATGTAAAGTAATAAATTGTTTTTAAAATGTTGTGAAGAAAACAAAAATAAAATAAAAATAAAAAGCACTCTATAAACAAATTTAACATTCTTAAAATTAAATATTTTATTAAATTCAGATATAATCTTGACCGGGATGTAAAAACCTCATACAATCACTCAAAATTATTTTAAATTCATAGAAATTTTGAGGTATTTACTACGAGTAATACAAAATCAGTGTTCATTTTAGAAGGGGCCATGGAGCCATTGATCCCTTATTTTGTCAAATGACCCCATTTTAAGGTCTAATTTGGGCCATTATTTAACACAACATGAGAGCAAAAATATTGATGTTATGGTGTTTAAGACATTTTTTAAAAATGACTCCCAAGATTGAATGCTGCAGAAAAGTACATGTGTTTCTTTTTGCTGACTGTTCATTTATTAGTAGTGCACTAGTTATAAATTTAAACTTTCTAAACTTTTCAGCTGAGACAAATTGATTTTTAATTTAAAAAGAAACTCTACTAAAACTTTATTATTAAAATGTGCTTGGTACCAGAGACATTTTTAAACCTTTTAAAAAATACCTTAAGTGATAAATGATCAAGAAAACAAACAATTTTAACAGGTGTAATTTAATCATAAATCAACAAAAACATTCAACATATCCCAGTAGTTACCAAGCAAGGCAAATTTACAATACAGTAAAACCTCAATTCATCGCCACCATTTGTTCAGTCAAATTTTGACATTATAAAAGGGGTTTGGCAATAAATTGGGGGAAGCAGATAAAAAAAACATAAACAAAATGGATTTTGGGACTTCAAAATAGTGTGGCGATAAGCGAGGTGGCAAAGTTATCAAGGGGCATTATAACGAGGTTTTACTGTATTTACAAAACACTCACTTAATCACTTTCATACTGAGCTCAGAGTGTAGCTAACAGGCCTCAGTGGTTCAGTGGTCTAATATACAAGCTTCCAGGTCACCAGTGCCTCTCACTGCCTAGGTTTGAATCCCACTGGGGGTAATATACTAATGTTAAAATTTTCAGTTCATTTGACAAAGGTCTTTGGTTTTCTCTTTGAACACTCTGGTTTCCTCTTCCATCTCATAACTGACCGCCTCAATATAAATAAAAGAACTTTGACTGGGTTCACGGTCTGAAACACAATTACTCAACTCATAATACATTACTGCAATGAAATGAAGGACACAATGCTAGTGTAAGTCCAATGACACTAGGCTATCCATGTGGTACAATGTAGTAATGGAAAGGAATAATTATCAAATTTTTCAAAAATTGAAGTTCAATTTCTGACACTGTACACTATGTAAGATACATGTACATGCAATTTTAATACACACCCACCTGGAATTCCAACTATGCCAATGATTGTAGATATTCACTAACTCTAACCTTACAGCATCTATTATACCTTATAACAATCGATTTATACCACCATATCCAGCATCAAACGTCAAAATATTATAAACCTAACTCTTATTAACACTCCAAAATCACAATATATCAAAAATACCCAGTCACACGCAAGAATTTTGTGGTTTATTCAATTATCGCCAGTATTAATCTTTTTCATCTTCCGATGATGATCGTAGTTACAGTTACGAGGCTATAAATAGCCATTGTCGAGTTTTGCGATATAAAACTCCCAGAATGATCAGATAATCAACTACTACATCTGTGCAGACATAATCAATATGTATAGCTTTCTATGTTCTATATAAATACCAATTGAAAAATGCTAAGGAAAGCATTATTTTGTATAAGGTGAAACTATAGAGTTTTATAGTACATGTACAACAATATGTTAGAATGTCAGACAGATGGGTTTGGGTTGTAAAAGAGTTTGGCCAGAAGGAGTGGAATGCAGTAGTGGTGTTTTATGTCTCAATCTAGAACTTTTTCACTTATATCGAGACAGTCAATTCTGTAATAGTTAAGGAAACCTGAGATTGCCTGAAGAAAACTGTCAGCTTTTATCAAGCAAACAGACTAACTTTCTCACACTAGGATGTGCCTGAGTGGGATTCGAACATAGGCAGCGAGAGGTGAAGAGCTCCAGTTTTGTAAAAAGGTTTAGCCAGAAGAAGTGGAATGGAGTCAATGATGTTTTATGCCAAAATCTAGATGCTTTGACCTACAGATGTGGTCAGTTTAGGGTTAGTGGAGGAAACCTGAGTGCCTGAAGAAAACCATCAAACTTTGACAAGCAAACTGACAAACTGTCTCACACTATGATCTGCCTCAGATCTGGGATTCAAACCTTGGTTGCTGAGGTGATGTGATTTGAAAGATCATTAGTGTATGAAGAAGGTTAACAGTAAAACTATTCTACCACACAGCTGTGTTCAATGTTATAATATAAATGCTGTTAGCTGTTAGTGAGATTGTGGAGGAAACCAGAGTACCCAAGGAAAACTACCAGTCTGTGACAAAAGAACTGACAAACCTTCTCACACTAGGATTTGCCCAAGGGGCATTAGGACTAGGCAGTGAAAGGCATCATCATCCCTTAGCCTGAACTTTAGACCACTTGGCTACTGAGGCCATCTTGAACTTTGAAACTCTAAGTTAGAGGCATTGCAAAAATGTTTAACCATTTTTACTGTGGTGAATGCCTCCTGATTGATAGATATATCTATTTATCAGTCAATTTTGATTATAAGTATCTACTAGTACATGTGTGAGTGAAGCCATGGTTAATTTAAAGGATTGGAACAATGTCGTTTAACACAGTAGTTGAGACGTTAACTTATATTGAGGTTGTCAGTTCTGGGATGGTGGAAGAAATAACCTGAAGTAAACCACAAACTTTTGGCAAGTGAACCAAGACACTTTCAAACCAGGATCTATAAGAGAGGGATTCCAATTTACTTAGGAAATCAGAAGCACAGTGGTGTATAATCTTTAAAGACTTACTCAAAATTATAAATTATCTAAATTTCATTCTGAAAATTAGGAAATTTCTGTGTCAGTTAATTTTCATAAAACATCATTTCACGATATATTCTATATAAGTTCTATTTCATGTGTTCTTACTACTGTCACAAAATTATGTGCAACACTGAAAATTTCCCAATTTATAATTATTCATTTAAATCAATCATGAACCATTTAAAAAAAATTAAATGTGACATTATTGTTTCTAAGAACCTTACAGGTATTTCAATACATGTATATTTAATAATTATCTTACCCGATGCAGGTGTAGCCCTATGTGATTTTTTATATCCATTTTTTTTACATGTCCGTTGGACATTTGGTCTTCCTCCCGCTGTACAGGTTTTCCTTGACCACTGCCCATTATTTCTAAAATTGACCAACCACTGACCAAACAACACTCAATTTAATTTTACCAAGGTTTAAAAAGTCTCTTGCTGGTCCTGATTAATAAGTCCAATTACAATTAATTCATTCATTTTTTAGGAACGGAATTACAAGAACTAGCTTGTATCCAAATGACTAAAGACTTTTACACATGCAAACTTTTCACGTAAAATATCACCTCCTAAATTGTTCAAATTATGTCCCTTGCCCATAATATTATTGAAATTAAAGGTAAAATGACTTTTTATTATATGAGGTATTTAATGAAATATTTCCAGGTATGTGGCTTCGGACACCGAGACCCTTGTTTGTTAAAACATGTGTTAAACAAATCTTTGGTCGATCATGTTTCATTATTAAATTTTATTAACAATAATTTGATATAAACGGCCAATTGAGTTTGAATAAGAAAACAGTTATATAAACATTATATAAGAGTATTGTATGAGGGAATGAGAATCAATTTTGATAAATGAACCACAGTAATGTGAAGATCAGTATCTCAAAGTAAAGGTATATATTAAATACCATACTATGGTAATTCATATACATGTAAATAGCACAACAGTAATGGTAAGTCCAGGATACTGGACACAAGTCCAGGAGTAATAATGTGGCCAGAATACTGTTTGAGAGCTAAGTCAGATACAGAACACATAAGTTACTCTCAGGGTGGACTGGTTAAGTCTGATAATGAACAGTGGTCAATATCTGTAAGTACAGATATATAGTATATACCATACTATTGTAATTTATATGTACCGACACATGTACGGTAGTACAACAGTAATGGTAAGTCTTGGATACTGGACACATTTCCAAGTGTATTGTGTCAGAAATATTGTGTCCAGAATACTGTTTGAGAGCCACGTCACGTCAGATACAGAAGACACAGGTACCTCTCGAGGTGGTCAAGTCTGATAGTAAGTTCAGGATACTGTTTGAGAGCCACGTCAGATACAAAACATGTAGGTAACTGTCAGGGTGGTTAAGTCTGATATTACGGACACTGGTAACTCTGATAATGGACAATCAAGCCTGATACAGACAGGTAATTTTGAAAATGGACCATTTAGTCTGATACTGGACAGGTAGTTTTGTGCATGTTGATGTGGTCAGCATTTGGTCAATTTTGTGGAAGGCCAAGACCTGACCTTTGTGAAATATGGACACATTAATTCAAGCATTGATTTAGCTGCAAGTCATACAAATCCACTTGAGAAGACCCTAATATGAGCCAGTTTTCTTTGCAAAGGTCAGTGTATTTCTCTGTTCATTGTGGCTTCTTGCATCAAAGAACTTAACACCTTGATGTTAGTGAAAAAAATCTTTAAAATACTATTACTCCACTCCACTAGGTCAACATTTTCTTTAATGCAATGAAAGCCTCTGTGGCCAAGTGATCTAAAGTGTACACTTATGGAACGCAGTATCTCTCACCAACTAGGTTCAAATTCCACTCTGGACAGATTGTCAGTTCGCTTGCAGGGTACTACAATATCCTCCACCATCTATGAATTGACGGATCGCCGGCCACGCCCACGATGTTCCGACAAAGGCCGCCATCACGGTACAAAAGCAGCATCACGGCAACTAATGACATACTTGTGTCAGTGACATCATTAAACGGCGCAATTCAGGTCGAGTTTTCATTCTTTTTGCATGTAATTCAAGCATGACAGACCTTTGTCGGAACATTGTGGGCGTGGTCGGCGATATGTCAATTGGTTGCCTCAATATAAGTGAAAATATCTTGACTAGGGTGTAAAACTCCATTTCTCCTCTCCACTTAGTAGCTGCAACTCTCACTTTAAAATATCTCAAACCGTAAGAATTTGCTTGGCATTCACAGACAGACATTTTCTTCAATTTAACTGCTAATATTTTTATACTATTCTGATTTTTAGCTAAAAATAGTTATTTGTGATGGGAAATATAATTGAATGCCAGTCATTTTGACATTGTTTCTGTAAGCTATATAATTATCTTATTTACCGTCTGTAGATCTTCCATCCATTATGTGTAAAAAAAATTTCCTTAGCTTGCATCTTATTTTTAAATCTTTGTAGCTTTTGATCTCAATTCTAACAAAACAGATTTTTAACCTAAGTTAAATGGTGGATTTGGTACAGTCCAACCTGCCTTAAAGGCCACCTCTATATAAGGACCACTTGCTTATAAAGGTCAGCAGAATTGTATCAAAATTGTTCTTTATTCATATTATTTGAACTTGTATATAAAGGCAACCTGCCCATAAAGGCCACTTTTATTGGTACCCTTGGGTGGCCTTTATAGACAGGTTTGACCATATTTTATAGCTCAGTTCAGGAATGGTGGAGAAAACCAGAGTATCCAAAAGAAATCATCATCATTCAGTAAGTAAATTGGCAAATTTTCTTACACTTTAATCTGCCGGAGTAGGATTTAAAACAAGGCGATGAGTGGGGCATGATCTATAATTGCAGTGTTTTAGACCACTCAACAACTGGATGCAAATAAGAGCACCCTATCCCAAAACATGGAGTTATGTTCAAAGTGTGGCAGCAGATTCTATTCATGCATTTACAAGTTTACACACTTGTATACATACACATCCACACTTTGCCATGAACTTGTGGCAATTAAACAGCTCATAAGAAGCTCTGAGACCTTGTATGACCCGATGACCTGAAAAATATTATACTTCAAATATCACATGCAACATAACTTAATAATATAACATGATATGGTTCTTGATGAAATACAATGACATATGGCCTCATAGGAAGGTCAATATTCTGATTTAACACCTGATATCAAATACAATACAGTATAGCCCTACAACCTGATTTCACTTAATACCATACCAGTGTAAGTAAACAATCATGTCTAGAATACTAATATTTATTATTATTTCTTTTAAATTAAAAGGACAAAATTGGCACGACCTTATGGCACACAGATTAATTGATATAAATTTCATATCAGCTGATAATATCAACTGATGTTCAAGGTTGGGGTGAATAAAAAAAATCTACAGTTTACTTCCATCCCACTTTCAGATGGACAGGGGGCACTAAGTAGCCAAGTGGTCTAAACATGCCAAAGTGCACACTTACACATCACAGCACCCCCGCCTCTTGGGTTTGAATCCCACTCGAGACTGGTCCTAGTTGGTCCTAGTGTGAGAAAGTTTGTCTGAGGTTTTCTCTGGGCAATCTAATTTTCTCTACTATCCCTGAACTGACTGTCTTAATTTTGCAGACTTGGGTTGGAGCTGTGATTGGAGATTGTTAGTCTCTAAGTTCAGATTTTGCAGATCTGGATAGGGGGTATGGCTGGATATTCTATTAAATTATAAGTTCAGCATATGCAGAGTTGAGGAGGGTTTGTGTTGTGGTAGGAGATTCTATTAATTTAAAAAATTTTTAACAGAGTTAGGGATGGGCTGTGGCTGGAGATTGTTAGCTAGTCTATAAGTTCAGGATTTGCAGATTTGGAGAGGGGTAAATTGTCCATGAAAATTCTGTTAGTCTATAATTTCAGAGTTAAACCATCCCAATCTGAATAAGCAAGTTAAAAACAACAGTTATGTACTAATAAGAGTTACCGATTTATCTACTTCAGTTATCAGATATATATCAGACTAAATCAACACAGTACTGACAAGTATATTAAAATCCCCGTAATTATTATCCTATCCTCAGCATGAACTCCTAACTTACAGGTGACTGTCTTATAACCACAGACCTATAGTGTTTACTCAATGTGAAAATATGCGAATTTTAATACTGACAGTAGAAAACAGCAAGGTTTTAACTTGAGTAGCTAAATTTTATTAAGAATTGACATGCATGATAGTTTTTTGTTGTCTTTTTGTTGGCCAAGAATCAACCACAGCCCTTTTAGGTGATAAGTGAGGTGTACAACAAGGCTTACATATCTGGACCAGAAAGTCTGGCACTAAAACGGCTAGCTACATGTGTATGCTATACCCCTTCCCCAAATGTCTCTTAAGATAAGACCTTGAAAAACAGTGACACAGTAGGCCTTACATGATAAAGAACCCTCATTACACTTTGCTCTAGGCACACTGGTACAAATTTCTGCCTATAGCTGATAATGTCTAGATATAAGTGAAATATTCTTGACTGGGGCATAAACCTCTGTCTATTATCCATTGCAGCCATTCCAAGTCTCTTCTGTTACCAAACAGACAACTTTTACTATGTTACCGACAGCACATCAGCAAAAAATATCTGCCAACTTTTCTGGAGTAGGCCGGTACACGTACAATACAATTATGCAAGGTTCTTGGTATTACGATAGCATTAAAAATATTCTTAACAGATAAAACTATATAACTTGTTATACACATGACCTTGGATTTCGATGTTTTTTCCCTATTTCTCTACAGGTAAAATGTTTATAACTCTTTTTAAGTAAGAAAATTGATTTTCACATCACACACAAAAGATCTGGTGACCTGGCAACAGCTGTAAGGGTAAAAAAAAGTAAGAATGTTACAACTAAAATACCTCTTAGACAAGACTTATTCTTAAAATTTCTAACATACAAGAAGTGAGAACGAAGTCATGTGGGTGTGACCTTGAGTTGTCAGGTGTCATGTGGGTGTGGGCATGAGTCAATAGGTGTCATGTTGGCATGGCCATGAGTGATGAGGTGTCATGTGGGTGTGGCTCTGAGTTGCCAGGTGTCATGTGTATGTGGCTCTGAGTTGCCAGGTGTAATGTGGTTGTGGCCATGAATTGTCAGGTGTCATGTGGTCAACAGGTGTCATGTGAGCTTGGCCATTAGTTGTCATGTCATGTTGGCATGGTCATAAGTTATAAGGTGTCATGTGGGTGTGGCCTTGAATCTTGAGGTGCCATGTGGGTGTGGCCTTGAGTAATGGGGTGTCATGTGGGTGTGGCCTCGAGTCTTGAGTTGTCATGTGGTTGTGGCCACAAATTGTCAGGTGTGATATTGGGTTACAGCCATGAATTGTCAGGTGTCATGTGGATTGCAGCATGAGTCACCAGGTGCTGTGAACAATTATGTGCAAAATTTCATTATGTAAAGTTTTTCAAAATGCAGCAGCTCTATTTATCTTTTATAATCACTTCACAAAACAGCCATGTGACCCTGACCACAAGACGTCAGGTGTCATATTGACAGGATGCCAGGCATCGTGAACAATGTGCTAAGTTTTTGATTAATTTTTTTTTATTTATACTATAAATCACTTCACAAATCATCTATTCAATACACAAAAAAATTTACATTCATATGCTAATAAATTGAACAAATACTTTTTGCATCATCAGCAAAAAATAAACAACTCTTGCGTAATTTTGTTTACATGCATAACACATGCACTATGAATGGCAGATAAAATGTAGAGACAGCTATATACCTGTACATTTTCACACAAGCATTCAGGTAAAAATTTTCAACTGATCTTAACAACTGAATATAATTTAACTGATCTTAACAACTGAATAATTTTCAACTGATCTTAACAACTGAGTAATACTGTAGATCACTTATTTTTCGCAAGTAGAAAATTTCACGTCAAGATCATCTTGGCCTTATTCGCGAATACTTGAATTCGCGTTTTGAAACTTATTGAATACAATATATGTATGTCAACATAGAAATATCTGTGTGCTGGAAATATTTGCGTGATTATTGAATTCGCGAATGGGATGAGTCGCGAACTTACGCGAAAATAAATCTCTCGTGAAATAAAAGTGATCTACAGTACTGGTATTTATGCCTGATGAATTTATTCATAACTACTTCATTCAATTGAGATTTATGTCTCAACAAAGAGAAATCCACTTATATTAAGATATCACCAGCTAGACATTAACATCTAATACAGGGGTGGAACTTAACTATGGTATTTCGAGTTAGGGGACCAAGATCACTTCAGGAAAGAAGTTGTAATGGTAATCAATAGCTAAAATGTATATACAATTTAGGGCACCAGACTTATTTTTAGGACCAATGATCTCCTGCTAATCTTAATCCCTAGTTCTTATCAGGAGGAAAAATCACTTTAAATAATCATCTAAATATACTTCATTAAAGACATTATTTTCTCTTGTTTTCATAAAAAATTAAATTATGCAATGCTTACCCCACCCAACTGTCTATCTGGAGACAAAACATTTAATATGTAATCAAAACAAAAGTAAATATCTTGTGTTTTTTACTTCTATAATGATGTAGGCGGGCAGGCACCTTTAAACCTTAATCATAGTCAATTTTCAAACATTCCAAATTAAACAGTCATAACAAAAAACCTTGTTTTTCTTTATAACAAAGTCTTGTTTAAATCTGAACATAGCTGACAAACACTTAAGTACAGTACAGACCTGTCAAAAGTTTAACACTGAGCTTACGAAAAGGAGTCGCTCACTGTGTGACCGAGAAATGGATAGCGAGTAGCCTGAAAGCTGTTGAAGTGTACTGTGTAGATAACACAGCTGTCTAAAAGCTCTCTAGATATAAAGCAGAGAAGCCAGGATGGGCTACTTATTGGGTACCAATTCTTTAGCATATTGTTAAACTTTCGACAGGTCTGTACTGTATATAATGATAATTGTCTTTTATTTTCCCGACTTAAAAAAAGCACCTGCAATTTGTACATAAAAGTGACTCCTTTTAACAATAGACAAAATTAATGATCTAAAAATTAATGACAACATGTAGCTATATATAGTCCGCGGTCACAGTTGGTGTACTAAATGTCTCCATCTATGAAGAACAATTCTGATACACATGGCAGTCTCTAAAGTTGGTTGGCTGCATTCCATTAGAAATGTTTCCAGTTTCCAGTTGGTCTGATGACAATTTCTCTCACTTGATAATTGCAAGGCATAAAATTGTCTTCTAGTGGTGTTGCAAACACTGCAAAGTTGAAACATGCAGAGCTCTTCAAGTGAGACTAGCTATCCACAGATTTCAAGTTTATGACCTTAATGTTAAGCTCATTGTTTGCAGATTTTGTACTTATAAGCATTTATAGTCTGCTTTGTACAATTTCAACACAATCTGGTAAAGAGAAGCCATTTAAATGACTTAGACTTTGTATCCACTGTCACATACATGTACATAATTTTCAAAACCAAAGAGTTCCAACAAAGGGCACTAGGGCAGTGTACATTCGAGGAGGGCCATTGGCACCTTATTTTGCCAAACAACCCCATGGTTAATTTCCATACTCACTGTACTAAACATAATATGAATGCAAAATTATTGATAGTGTGGTGGTGTTTCAGACAAAAAGTTTTTGAAAATTGCTCCTTCTGAAAAATCCTAGATTGAACTCTAAAAGTGGAATGATAAGCAGATAACTTTGGAATGCAACTGAGATGGTGGTGGTGGTTGAAAAGTTGCGTTTTTACACATAAATCAAGATAAATTCACTTGTATTAAGATGGTCAGTGATTTCTGGATATAGTGGAAGTGGAGTATCTGGAGAAAACTACCAATTTTTGAAAACATTCTCACAAACGTGATATCCATACTAAATAAGAGGCAATGTGATATGAAAATCATACCACTGCAACACTAAAGCCCTTACCAATAAACAAAACAACTTAAATATATGAGAGAGAGAGAGAGATAGAGAGAGAGAGAGAGAGAGAGAGAGAGATTTAACATCAAGCAGACAAACAACATATAAATGTATAGTACTTTGTATCCTGTATGTTGTATAATTAATAGAGATTAACAAAAGTTTATATTACAAAAGAAATACTGTACTAAAAGTTCAAACCACTTAATTTTAAATAAACACTATATATATATAGTGCATAAAATGTTACATGTAATACACCAATAGCTACTTGTATAATATCTAACACTGTATTATGACAAGCAAAATGTCTCTTACTGCCAGGTTTGAATCCTATACCTGGTCAGGTCCTAGTGTGAGTAGAGTGTGGTAATATTTTTTACAACCAAGTCAAGATTCTTTAACTTATATTGAGTCGGGCACGTCAGGAATGGTGAAGGAAACTGGAGTGACTAGGAAAAGCTACGGATCTTCATCAAGCGAACCTACAAAATTTCTAGCACTAGAATCTGTTTCGGGTGGGATTTGAACCTAGATTTAGGTGTTAAGAGGAGCTGTGATCCATAGGTGCAAGTGTTATACCACTTGGCCATAGACATTCCCTTAAATGCTAGTGTGAGAATGTTTGACAGTTCATTTGTTAAGGTGGATGGTTTAAAATTGACATTGAAGTTGTAACCAAAATATGAAGTCCTACATCTTACAAAGAAAATAATATTTTACATCCTTCTAAAACATTTGCATGATGGTGTTTATCAATTCTGCATGTCACCTGCATATCCTTGCCAAAATTAGCAATAACTATAACAACACAGGCATTTGATAAATATAGAAATATTCCTATCCAAAAGAAGAGTGAATATTCATTTCAGTTGAACATAAATATAGCCCACCTTGCTATAATAATAGCAACATAGATTGTGGTAAACTTACAAAAATATTCTCATCCACAAAAAAGCAAATATTCATATTAATTCAACTAAAATATATACAGAGCTATATAATAATAGCAACATACAAATATGGTAAAATCACTAAAATATTTCTACCCAAAGAAAACAAGAGGCCCATGGGCCTGATACGCTCACCTGATAACTAATGGCTAGCTGATAGATTTAAAGAAAACATAAATACTAAACCCCAATGACTTTTTCTTTACATCATGATAACCATTGTATCAATACCTACAATATTCTAATATACATGACTATACAAAAAGTTAATAGTTTTCAAGATAATTAACCATTTCGGTATTGTTTCACGTCTGTGACCTTGACCTTTGAACCCATGACCTTTTTCTATACATCAAAATGATTGTTGTATCGATACCTACAACATTCTAATATAAATGCCTATACAAAAAGTTTATAGTTTTAGAGATAATTAACCATTTCTGTATTGTTTCGCATATGTGACCTTGACCTTTAAACCAATAACCTTTTTCTATACATCAAAATGATTGTTGTATCAATACCTACAACATTTTAATATACATGCCTATACAAAAAGTTTATAGTTTTCGAGATAATTAACCATTTCAGTATTGTTTTGCATCTGTGACCTTGACCTTTGAACCCATGACCTTTTTCTATACATCAAAATGATCGTTGTATCAATACCTACAACATTCTAATATATAAGCCTATACAAAATGTTTATAGTTTTCAAGATATTAACCATTTCGGTATTGTTTCGCATCTGTGAC
This sequence comes from Anadara kagoshimensis, assembly GCA_021292105.1. Classification (NCBI taxonomy): domain Eukaryota; kingdom Metazoa; phylum Mollusca; class Bivalvia; order Arcoida; family Arcidae; genus Anadara; species Anadara kagoshimensis. Next base: position 8,975,589 of record CM037857.1, on the reverse strand, counting down.
CTTGACCTTTGAACCCATGACCTTTTTCTATACATCAAAATGATCGCTGTATCGATACCTACAACATTCTAATATACATGCCTATACAAAAAGTTTATAGTTTTCGAGATAATAATTATAATCAGAGGTAAATAAAATTAGGTCACGACCTTCACAATTGACCTTGACCTCATTTTGAAGATACTAACAAGAAGATGTCAAAACTGAAAACCCCATGTCATTATCTGGTCAAATAGTCAAGTTATAACAATTTGAAGCTATTTTACGATTTTTAAAAAATTAAACGCAAAAACGCGTAACCTATTTTTTATCCGAATTTCACAAAATGAACAAACTATAGGCTTAAGACCCTAGAGAAGCCAAATATCACATCAGATTTTTTCTCCAATCAGTACTTTCGGAGAAGAAGATTTTTTAAGATTTTTGAACCCCTAGGTCACCTTGACCTAGTTATGGTAGCCATAGCAACGCCACGAACAAATCTGAATTGCACCGGCCCATATATACTTCTGACAAAGTTTCATTAAAAACTGTCTACTAGTTTCAGAGGAGAAGTCGAAAATAGGTGTTAACGACGCACACACGCACGCAATGCACATACACACACCTTCGGTCAGGTGAGCTAAAAAGAGTGAATATTCATTTCAATTCATAGTTATTAATATTATTCATGTCAATTCAGCTAAAATTTTATTTATATGGAAATTGGTTTTTATGAAAGTTTGGAATGTGAAAATAACAAAATTACAGCTTATGGAAAAGTAATTATTATTTATCAAAGGTTAAATTTTAAAATGTAATATCAATTTCCATAACATTTATCATGTATTTATCATATGCCATTCAGAAATGTGTTGATAATGAAACTCATATGCAGACAAACCACACTGTAATGGAATTAAACCTGCTTTAACAATAAAACTAAATTGGATCTCATTTTCTACAGTGAAACACCGACAACTCAAAGTACACTGGACTTTTGATATTGAGCTTGAAGTCCCTAATATTCATGGCTTTGATGTTTTTGGAATTGACCTTTAGGTTCTAGATATCAAGACCTTGACGTTCTGGATTTGAACTTGAGGTTCCAAAAAAGCATGACCTTGAAGTTTTGGATGTTGACCTTTAGGTTTCAGATATTCATAATCTTGATACTTTGGATGTTGACCTTGAGGTTCCTGGGCGAGATACTCATGATCTTAAGGTTTTGAATATTGACCTTGAGGTTCTAGATACTCATGACTTTTGATGATTTTGATGTTGAACATGAGATTTTGGATAGTGACCTTGAAGGTTGAGATATTGACCTTGCGGTTCTAGAAACTTTTGATCTTGCAGAGATTTTGGTTATTAATCTTGAGGTTCCAAAATCTCGTGATCTTGGGATTTTTTGATATCGACCCTGAGGTTTTGGATATTGATCTTGAGACTTCAGGATGTCTAAGTTATCAAATTTTTAATCCCACTTTATGACAAGGGGACCATGGTGGAAGAGTGGTTAAGGGGTTAGCCTTCAAACTATCAAACTGATGTAGATATGTGTGGTTATAATGAAATCTGATGAAAGGAATTCTACCATAGGTGGTCCCTGCCTGGCAATGAAATCATTATCACATCACAAATTATCCTCGTATGATAAAATCCAAATTTACCAGAAAAAAAGTGATGAATTGAGAAAAATCTTATAAATAACTTGAAGCTAAAAATAGCTTAGAACAGATTTAAATTATTCCATCAAGGTAAGGATCGTATCAAACCTGAAAAAATAAAAACAGCTCGGGAGTTTTAATTTGAACAGGTAGACATGATGAATGACATTTAATATCGCTTTACAGATAAACTTGGTAAACGAAAGTAAAAATCCACCAACAGAATTATCTAAAATACTTCAATGATATAAATGTTACAGGTGCTTTTTAAGTACATTGGAGGTAAAATACTGTTCCAAAATAAAAAACCTAGTTCTTGGAGCACTTTCTCCACACGCAGCATCTCATTTCATTTCCTTTTTCTGAACCTAAACCCAAGATATTGTCTGGATTGAAACAAGTATTCGGTTTACACTGTCTGCTATACAAACTTATTGAATGATTGAATGGGGATCACAGCACATGCCACTCAGGGCAGATCTATGTGAGAAGTCAGGTGGCTGCTATACAAACAGGTGATTAATTGAATGATTGAATGGGGATAACAGTGCATGCCACTCAGGGCAGATCTATGTGAGAAGTCAGTCCGCTTTTAGAAAGATCAGTGATTTTCTCTGGACATTCCTGTTTCCTCCATCATCTCTGAATTGACTGGTTTGATTTTATTGAAAGAATTTTGACTTGAGCATAGCAAACTTCTCATGCCAACTGCAAACACCTTAAGTTGTAAAGACTATTCAATGGCAGAAGCAGAGTGCCGAATGAGCAAGCACGAGAGATATAAAACATATCTTGTATGACCCAGTATGAAAAATTCCCCAAATATCACCTGCAATTGATTAATTATCTTCCTACAAGCAATACATTTTTCATCAAAAGGCTATCATAGTGCACCTGTACTTAGCACGTTTCAGGAAGTCAGGTTTTATTTTTCGCCGTTTGATGTTACATGGTATAACAAATACAGATGGTTTGTGTACCTGTTATCAAATGTACAAATTTATCTTCACAAAATCAATACACATTCTGTCTGTTTAGGCAAACAAGAGTGACCTGTCCGCTTGACCTTTTGTTAGGAATATTCATAATTTTATATACCGATACAACAATCCACCCAATACACATGTAATGTTAGGATTTGCAGTTATTACAGTCAGACCTGCCTTAATGGTCACCTCTATATAATGGCCATCTGCTTATATCAGCCAGTAAAATTGTATCCCAATTATTCTTTTTTTTATAGTTTTATACTATTTAAACCTGTATATAAGGTCACCTGTCCATTAAGGCCACTTTTACTGGTTCCCTTGGGTGGCCTTTATAGACAGGTTTGATTGTACATACACAATGCACATTCCCCCATGATATAGAAGGAATAATCATGTGTGCTCTATACAATAATGTACTGGCTCATATTAAATATTTAAGTTAAAGGTCAAGTGAACAGGTCAATGTTGTTTGCCTGTACACAATATGATTTACCAGATAAGAGTTCCATGCCAATCTGGAGCTTGGGGATATGCTGTAAAAATTTTCAAAAAGATTTTTTGGCCCTTAAGTACCATTCAGACTAAAATGAATTACTATCCATATGTACTTTAGCACTGATAATAATGCCCAATGGGATGGCTAGTTAACCAAAGAAAATTCCAAAATACCTGTGTTGCAATGTGGCAGGAAGGACTTCCATTTGTATACCATCCAAAATTCTTTATTTTTGACTAAAAAAGCCTTAACATTTTTCAATCAAACCATTTTTAACATTTCAATAAAAAAGTAAATTTTCAAAAAAGTTTTATAGGGTACAAAAGAAAGTTCTTCCTGGTGGTATAACTGGAAATATAAGCAGAATTGTTTTTTTCAAATTTTGCAACACAGTCCTACAAACAAGTAGAAACTGAACCCTGAGACTTGAATATTCAACTTGACCCCCTCCCCCTCTCTCTAGACCTCAGTTGCCTGAAGTGTGCATTTATGGATCACCAAATCCCAAAGGCATATCCTAGTGAGAAAATGTGTCAATTTACTTGCCAAAGTTTATTTATATGGGTACTCTCTTGACCACCTTGATACAAATGAAAGAATCTTGACTTGGGCGTGAAATAATATTACTCCACTCCACCTTCCTTCACCCTCCATTTCAGACAATGTCCTTTGCAGATCTTGTTATCTTCTCCATGTCTGACCTTGAAATTTGTTAAAATCTCAGTATCAGTAGCTATACCGTCATTATTACGTGTAACAACACTTCACATAATGAGCTTAAATCTGAGGAGTATTTAAGATGACTCTTCCTGACAACTCAATCCAGATGACGCATAACATTTAGAAATTCTAAAAATTTAGATGCTCTTACAGACTTAATTCCCTCCCCATAACAATTATAACATTAATAGTGCATTGCAAAAACTAGTCCTAAAACATCTGCTGCTAAAAAATTCAAGCAGAATCTTTCCACAATGTTCAAGTAAAGAGGCACCTCGCAGCTACAACCACTTGACTAGTAGTAGCTGACTACTATAAAATATTTCACACTGAGCTTTAAGGCCAGACAATGAAGTGATTCAATTTCTTCTCAGCTGCTGGTGGATTAATTCTGAAGATTTTGGGATAGTGTTTAACAGTCTGCTAAATGTGTCATTGACCAAAATAGAATTTTCATAGTTTTTGCTAAAATTTTAAATTCTGCTTAATGTGTCAACAGCCAAGATGAATTTTTTTATATTATTTGCTTAAATTTAAAATTTAAATTTTTAACAATCTGCTAAATGTGTCAACAACCAAGATGGCATTTTTATGTTACCGGTATTTGCAAAAATTTAAAATTCTTATTTTCAAGGCCAATGCACGGGTTCTTTAATACAGCATTCAAAATCCAAATCATGTTTTACAACTTTACAACTTTTTATATCACTTGTGCATACATTTGCATTTTCAATCAAAATAACACAGGAAGTCAGCTGCAATCAATGTATGTGATTTATGTATTTAAACAAGTATTATATGGCTGCAATATATTTATATTTTCAAGGACACTGCATGGAAAATACAATTCTTTTACTCATTTATACTCAGCAGGCTCACTAAATGGATGATTGGATGACAGTTATGATTGCAGCCTCAAGATTCAAAGGTTAATATGGGGGAGACTCAAATCTCAGAGTTTTGTGAATGAGCATGGCTGCTGAAATTCAAGATTCAAAGGTGACTGGTATGAGTCAAGTTGAGTAATGGTCTTTAACATCCCAGTCAAGAATATTTCACTTATATAGAGACATCGGCAGCTATAGACGAAAGTGCAGAAATTCTGCCTGTGTGTTGTGCTGATGGCATTATACAGCATGGTTCTTTATCGTGCCACTCCTTCCACGACACAGGACCTCAGTTACGGTATTTTAAGTTCCAATCTGAAAGAACAATGACTTTCATTTCATAATGCCGAGTGCTTGGCGAAAGAACAAGGTGACTGGTATAAGTCTCATCTATGTATTAGTAGCCAAAATTGCCATTGCTTACTTAATTCTGAGAATTAATGTATTCTATATATATATATTACGGTAAATAAACCTGTATTGAAGACATTTTCGTGTGGGTAAACTTTTCATGGTAATTTCTTTAGCGCAAAATAAATGAAAATTTTACCTGCACAACAATCTCCATCATTACAGTATTTACAATACTACTAATGCATGTTGCAATAGGAATACAAAGACCACATGCACGGTACACGGTACTAGAATGTGTGAGGCGTCATTCTGTGATTTGAAGTGGCACCTTACAATGCAAGGTTTTCTGTGATGATGGTGATACATAATGTATGAATCCATTACTGACAACAGTTAACAGAAATACTGTTAGGTGCGTAAAACTGACATTAACAAAGGTAACAGTTATTTTTGGTAGATTTTGTGGGTTATTTTTAGACAAAAGACAAAAAACAACATTCTTGTAGTAGCTGTGATTCAGAATAAGAGATGACAATACATTCTGGATATCTAGGTTCAGCTAATCAGGAGGTGCTTACCCCTCAAAACCACCTGCTTCCCTTGTGGCAGCTAATTCACATGTTTAACTAAATTTGCCAGTTTTCAAAGTTTTTACTTGGTTTGGGATTGTCATTTGGATATGGATTAGTATGTTGGTCTTTGTTTTCCACAAATTCAAAATTATAATTAGCCAAATTTCTTAAATTTGTATAAAGAATAGTTCTTTTTGAAGTATTTTTTCACACATTTGCTAAGAAATTAGTAGCCAATTGCGATATACAGTAATAGGTTAAATACATTACATAGGATATCCAATTATCAGGGGTTCAAAATTCCCTGGGTCCGAGGTCCGGGACCTATTGATTTTACCTTGGGACCATTAATATTTAAATTGTAAAAGTCCGCTGAACCTGCCATTTTTACCAGAATAATTCTACTTTTTCAATATAATTACATAATTGCACATGGGTCTTTCAATGTTGATATTGGATTTTCAAAACTTTATGTGGGACCTGCCAAAAATAAAGGCAAAAGGTCCTGGACCTTCCATTACAAAACATAATTTTGAACCCCTGAATTATACAGTTCATACTTGGTCAACAAAGGATGGTATAATATAGTGCATTACTAGTACACAGTCATTATTTCACTTTGCTGTGAAAATTAAAATGGCAAAGGTGAAAAATTTTGTTATAACTAAAGGCAACTTTCAAAATGACATTAATTTGTAAAATAAATATCATCTTGAAATTGATCTTTATTCCTGAAATGCCAAAACTATGGCTTTTGAACAGTTTTGGTATCAAGATTGGAAAGTATTGTAATGCAAAGCCATCAGAGGAAAGTATAGCTTGTTGGTTAATCTAGTCCATCAAACATTTTGGACAACAACATTCGTGCAAGACGAGTACCGGTAGATTTGAGTATAATTGAAGTTTATGTCACAGGCAAGAATTAAAATTGTGGTCAGTTACAATGTATACTATGTTTCCATTCTTGGTAACCAAAATCACCATTGGCCATTTATTTAAAAAAGTAACCCATTTCAGCAAATTTGTGAGAAAATTCTTTAAAAAGGACAAGATTTTCACAAAGTTTTGAAATTTGGCAACTAATAATTTCAAAATTGTGGAAACCTTAGTTATGGGATAGTGAAGGAAACCAGAGTGCCTGTAATGTATCTTACATGTACATGCACTTAAAATTAACAAATCACAAAACAATTCCATCCTGAATCATAAAACAATCTAGTTGTACCACCTGACCAAATATAGCTTGAGTTCCATACAACAGAATTTGGTAGATGAATAATGCATTATGAAATTCAAGCTAAACAATTTACCAGTATTTGGCACAAGTAAACCTATCTTTCCTCAATAAACAAACCACTGAGGTAAAAAATACCACTACACAGAATTTGGCCTGACAACAGCAAATTTTACAGCAGTCTGGCAGAGTGTTTTATTTATCAATATTGTAGTTCTACATGATGGAACTTCAATCAAACAATAAGGCCAAGGAAAAACAATTCTGTGTTTCTGGTAAAATTATTCAAACAATGTTGGTACTGATAGGACTTGTTATCCTTGATTTAACTTTTGCTTGTAAAAATGCAAGATACACAATCGATTCATGCAGTCCCCATTGTGTCGTCCTTCAAAACCTAATTGTCCTTCACATTCATAACAAGTTTCCATACAATTTTTTTTTCAAAACCATTTTTTGCCCCAAAACTTTAAGTGACACGGAAATTTTTTTTATGTGAAATATACAAAAGACATAGCACACAGAAAGTGGGAAAAATGACGGCCCTGACCTCACAATAAATTCAGCACCTTACAGGTGATACTAATGATCTGTGATTGTCTTGTTTTATAAATTAAGGACAATTTTAATGAAGCTGAATTTATAAATTTAACTCTGTTACAAACTTAAAATTAAAGATAACATATTTTTTCAGTAGGCAAAAACCAGAAGTACTTCAACTCTAAACCAAGACGGTTTGAATTTTGGAATAGTTACTACAAAACACAAATCTTTTTTCGTTTGGTCTTAAACATGATGGAACTCTATCAAAAGTTACAATTCAGAAAACGGAAAATGGCTAAGTCATTATAATCTTTATATAGATAGAGATGATAAATGAATGATAATTTAATTACATTTAGATCATTGCTGATGTAATCTCAAACACATATACACACATATATATAATATATATACATATCTATATCTGTAAAAATGTGTTCTGGGCTCTGCGTTTTCATGATGATTCCTCGACTTTTAAGAGATCTTAATAGCAACGTTCTGGGGATCATTTTTATGCTAAGTAATTTTAATATTCTGTATTTTTCCATCCAACAAACTTAGAATTTCATTATACGAAAAAGATAACATTTATCAAAAGAGATATGAATTTCCTTCACAGGTGTAAAGCGTGGAAAAAAAGCAACAAAGAAAAAGCATATACCATTAAAAGAACTATCATATTGTACAAGAATGTAAAAAGAGGAAGAGACACCAAAAGAACTATGTAAAAAAAAACCACTATAGTCCATTTTTTTCCTGATACAAAATGTTTTTACATGAGTATCAATAAACAAGACTATGCCAAAGAACTTTTTTTCTGGTACAAGACAATTTTACATGTATTTATCAACAGAAAACAATGTAAAAGAACTATCAAAAACCACGTTTTTTTCTTGGTACAAGACAATTTTTATATGTATATCAACAAAGAAGGACATGTAAAAGAAACATCGTATTTCACTTTTTTTCTTTCCTGGTACAAGACGGTTTTTATGTGTAGATCATTCCTACAAACACCTTAACACCAGTAATGTGTCACATCCAATGCTGATTTATACTGGTAGACTGTTAAATCTGGACATTAGTGACTTGACCATCATGATGTACATGATGTATATAACAAACTGACCCATGTTATAACAAGTGTTAGCTGTGACAGACCATCTACTACAGTATATATACATATAACAAATGCTTTCCACTTAAACCTTGATTCATTGCTGTAATTTGTAATTTCGAAAAGTCACTAGCTATAGGTGAAGTGGCAATTTTTTTTTATCTTTGCAGTGTACTCAAGATAATGAGCAGGGAGAGTTCTCTAACAAGCCATGCCTGCCATGATGCTGGGGATGGGTTTTTCATGTATCTTCTGAAGGACCCCATGACTGTTAGTTTCTAAATGCTGAGTGCTAGCAAAAGAACAACCGAAACCTATTTTTAAGCCTTGCTCATATGCAAGCCAAAAATAATGTGGCAATAGGCAAGGTGGCAAAGTGCTCCTTGATATTTAAACCAGGTTTTATTGTATGTAATGCATTTAAAGATATGTAAAAACAAAAATGCTTAACTTTACACCTGAATAAATATATCATAATAGAATATACATCAACCACATTGAACTGTTGTTTTGACCTTTCATTAGGGATCTTCCTATGTGTGGATCCTCTAACTACCGGTATATGGGTAGTGTTAGGATTTGCAGGTAATATATGTATATGTATGCACAATACAAGATGTAGAAAAAGTAAACAGTGGTGTCACAAATACATAAGTGCACTAGTCCATAATACATACTTAAATTAAAGGTCAAGCAGACATGTTAACTTTGTTTGCCTACACACATATTGAGTGAAGCTTGTGGCAGATTCTGAGTGACAATAACCAGACACCCCAGTTTTAATGTCTGATGGGTAAGGTTATCTGTAAGCTTATCTAGTAATCAATGTTTCAGAGTTTGATTACAGTACAGATAACCACACAACTCACTACACTTCCCCCCTCCTCCGTAAATAATATACGGTAATCAAGTTCTGGTGGATATAAAATTTGTCTCCTTTTAATTAGATATCAGCAGGATTGCTGCAATATTCCTGCTGTGGTTTATCACAGTTATGTACAGTGAAGAATTCCAAAAACTTTCAAGGCTAAATAAAAAGAGTGCGGGAGTAGAAACATTGTATCATAAATTTTGTTTAAGTGCAAGATACCTGGAGTCTCGGTGACTTCATACTTACTGAAAACAAACTATACAGTTTAATGGTAAGTTGGTGTGGAGCGGAGTAATAGTTTTTTCATGACTAAATCAAGATTGTTATATCAAGATAGTAAGTTCTGATATAGCGAAGGTAACCCGAGTGCCTTGAAGAAAACCAGCAAAAAATACTGACATTTCTCACATTAGAATCCTCAGAGTGGGTTCAAACCTAGGTGGTAAGAGGCGCTGTGAGTCATTCATGAGCTAAAACTTAAGAACACTAAGGCCCCAAATGGTGGGTTGGAATGGTGTTTAATATTCCAAGTCGAAGACATATACATCAAGGCAGTAATAATGGAGGAACCTGTGGCAGCCTGATAAAACAAATTATGTTAGCAATTTTAGCCGATACTGTCCCATACTACAATAACAGAACCTGCCTTGCATGTCAAATTGATAGCCAGGTAGTTTTGTTTGTATTGTGTACCCCTGGTATTGGGAACATTCAAGTCCCAGTCTGGTCTTTGCAGTTTTCTGTTTCCTGTTTACACTAACAAATAAAATCTATACAAATCGATCAGATTATGATATACCAAGCAAAACCCCAATTTATCCCAACCTATTGTTCAGTCAGACTTTGGTGTTATAAAGAGGTTTGGTGATAAATTAAGGGAGACTTTTAAAGACAGAATAATTAAAGAAATAGACTTCAGGTTCTCAAATACTATAAAAGAAAGAGGAGATATAAGAAATGGAAATTGGGTCCTCCAACACTGAACAAACCAATAGCCATAATTAGCCAGATGGCAAAGTTATTGAGTGGACATTATAATGAGGTTTTATTGTCCATTGTACTTTACATAAGGCAGACAAAATTATTTTATAACTAAGGGTTCACTCATGTAAATATTATTTATTATCTAGCATAAAAGTTGATCACAGATGTGAACATATTATATTTAGAGTTAAATTCAGGTACCAATTTTTATCATTGTGTAAAATGAATACAAAATACACAAATCTATCAATGTGCCAGATACAATTTATTTACCTATTAATTTTTAATAAAAGAATTGATGAACAGGTGTTCCAGATGTAGATAAATTTAATATGTAACATTGTTCATTCTTTGTTAAAGTTTATGAGCATGAGCAGTCTGTCCTTAGCCTATAGGCACATCAGGGCTGGGTAACTCAAAGCTAGCTCTCTTAGACATTATGGACTCTTAATGCCTATGTGTTAAAGTGTTATATAGGTGTTAACTGTTGGTAACTGCTAAGGTAACTTCGGGTTATGCAGCCCAGGCTGGTGGGACCTTGGTTGCCAAGTGGTCTAAAAGTAAGCACTTACAGATCCTAACCCCTCTCACCACCTGTGTGTGAATTCCACTGGACAAGATCCAAAATGCGAGGAAGTTTGTCAGTTTGGTTCTGTACTGGACTGTAAACACCATTACTTCTACCACTACTACATCAGGCTGGTGCTGATCCAAGATATAACTGAAAGTAAGGGCTCCTCCCTGGATAAGAACTCACAACCCTTTGAATCTTGTGTCTGCAGCCTTAGCCATGCATCAATTAAATCATTCTTATGTGGTGAATACTATACAATTATGGACTTTTTAGTGGTTGTATATGGTGTGATATTCACCGGAAAAATAAATATTGATCGAGGCGACAGCCGAGGTCAATATTTATTTTTCCGGTGAATATCACACCATATACAACCACTAAAAAGTCCATAACTGTTTTATTATATAATTTAGCCACTGTGGCACTCCGGTTGACAATGTTTTCTCAAACCTTGACCAGGCAATGTAACTATTTTACCGATGTTAGATTTCCCTGTCAACCCTGGTTGATCACACTAAAATTATTCCGCATTAGTTAGCTCAATTTGACTTTTTAAGAAAAATAAATGACATTCCGGATGAGACACAATTAATTACACACTACATTGTAAATTGATAATGCCATAACGTCAACGTTCTATGAAAAAAAATAACAAGACACAATCACTTGCGTACACTTAATTGATGACGTTCTAATCATTTTACGGAGAACGTCGACAAAAATCGATGACGTACACCGAATTTGATATTCACCGGAAAATCCATGGTATATGATGTGAGATCCAATGGTCACGTGTTACCGTTTTAGCCAATCATTAAGATGGAATTGATTAATTATATAATAATTTGCAATATGTATATATACCACACATATGTTTAAGAAGTTGCTAAACCCAAAGCTGGTGACATCTCAACATCAGTAAAAAAAACTTTGATTGGGAAGTAAAACCCAATTACATTAACATGACCATAATAGTACAATCACTGGTGAAAGATTGTCTTGTTAGGTGCATATTGGGAAGAACTTCTGCTTGTACCCTCCATTCAAATGTCCACCAGACTTTTTCCTGTGTGCAATTAATCAACATCTTCAAGGTAACACTAGATCATGTCCACCCACCCTGTAGATGTAAAGGTCCATGGTCCAGATATTTCAACCCACAAGACTTTTTCATGTAATTAATCAACATCTTTAAGGTAACATAAATAATAAACCATAACCCACCACTGGAACAGAATGTGTTAATACATATATAATGATGTCATGCTAACTTCCTCAGACATTCAAATGAATGTTATCTGCCGAGTGTAAACATTTGTTCTACCACAAATATACCAGTAAGATACACCTTACACAAATATATATTGATTCTGGCTGGAAAGGTCTTTGTTCCTGTGACCTCAATATGAGGTCATGCCTTATAACCAGGTAATACTCTCAATTCATACACCCACCCACAAGTCTGCACTGCTAACAGTTTCAATAAACCTCTTATCTCAAAAATAAAATAAAAAATCAATCTAAAAAATCTAGATTCTGTTTTTAAATTTTATTATTTAATTTACCTGTATGTTACTGTGGTTTAAATTGTGTGACTGATTGTGAAAAGGGAAAGACCCATATCCTGGGCGGGGATGAAAAAATCTTTAAATATTTATAACCACTTGAAATATTTATCTCTTGAGCTTAAAACATATTTATAAATGAGTTGCATATTACATTGTAAATATCAAAATGTATTTTTATATAAAATGGAGTCACAGAGACATTTGCATTTTTTGTTAAACTTTTGCATTTCCAGTATTTCCAAAAAAGAGGGCTAACATAAATACATTTGTAAATACAATTTAAAAATTTAAAAATGACGTCATAATGTCAGTTCACCAGAACTTTTGGAAATTGTTTATGCTGTGTTAAACTACAAACATTCATTGATAAAGATTGAATTTCAAATCACCAGGTTTTTTTTTTTTTGTACTACTGTATATACCAGTATATCCAGCGAAAACTGAATCATCCAGCTATATTTATAATGCCAAGGATGAGTGATTTTTCTTGTATTGTGTAAGGTTAAAACCTGTTGTGCATTATAAGATGTGTCTGTCACAGCCAAAAGAGAATATAGCAATGTCACAGCTTGATATAAAAGGCATGCCTTACAAATTTGGAATTTAATAAAAACTTTTATTAAAAAGTGTAAAGTTTCAGAAAGTCTTGCTAAATGCAGAATTTCTTAACAACTGTAATAAATTGTACAGTGAAATTTTATTATTTCAATTTATGATCAAATTATTAAGAAACAGCATCTAATTAATTTAAAAGTTGTTGGTCTCAAACAGAGTTATTGTGAATTTGTCAAAAATCATTAGAAAATTCTTCAGAGTAATGTCTGTTCTTGGAGAATGAAAATAAACATGCATTCTCTAAAATCTTTCCTTCACAATATTTTCAGCTGCACTGTGTTACAACCAAGAATTCCATTCACACTCAACTACAATTTGTTTTACCAATAACCTCTGTGTTGCCTTAATTAACTAATTAATTTAATAATTAATGATCATGTCAATAATCCTTATTGTGTGTACATTACATGCACCTGACAGTAGACATTAAGTGTGGGAGAGAGGGCTTGATGGGTGGCCGGGTAGCTAAGTCGGTAGAGCATTCCACTAGTATCGGTTAGGTACCAGGACCCAGTCCCAGTTTGGCTACTGCATTTTTTTCCTTTTCGCCATTAGAGAAGGATGTTGATTTAATTTGAATTAAAACAAATGTGTATTCAGCATAAAGACCATCCCAAAAAACTAGACACCAAATAAATGAATAATGAATAAATTGATAGGCAAATTAGATAAATTCGCCCCATACATTAATTATTTATTTCCTTCACCAATTTATTACAACTGACAATATTAATCAATATGAATCATTATCAATCATGCATAAAAAATGTGCATCTTATCAACATAATCCAGGTCAAATTTAAATATCTTCATAATTTAAGAAAAATCAAATTTATCATTTTATTTCAAGACCTCTAAAAATTAATTTTACAACTGTTGCAGACGATGTCAGTCAAACCAGATTCATCAATTTCATCGGAAACTACCGGTTCTCCAAAAAAGGTCAATAAGATTGAAATTGGAAACCGGAACTCAACTTTGAAGCCCAAACCGACTAGCATCTTAAGACTCTGCAATAATTTTTAAGAAAAACATATGCATGAAAAAGCAGGTATTAATTCGATAACAATAGCTATGGTCACTTACCGTGTCAAAAAGCCGCGACACGTCCACTAGACAGGAAAACAAACTTGCCGGTAAATAAATGGAACCTGATCGGACGCTTTGATGCCGGTTGTTACTGTCCCACATGCGCAAACGCGGAAATGCCAGAGTTATGACAGGTACCCGAAGGGAAGTAACTCTAGCAGAATTACTGAGTCATACAAACAGTGGCAAAGTTAAAGACAAGATGCGTTTTCTTTTTCACTTTTAAGCTGACTGATAAAAATGTGTGATGGATAGATTATGTATTTTAACTCAACCATATCCAAAATTACATTCACAAAAACAAAGTAAAAACTTTGAAAACTGGCAAATTAAATTAAACACGGGAACTTTAACCAAGGAAGTGGGACCGGGTGCTCCGGAATAGTGAACACCTCCCGTCTAGCTATGTATCTAGCTACCACATCTAGATTAAGGGGCTTAATGGGTGCACTATGGAATCTTCAAAAATACACGTAGTGTAAATACATCACGGTTAAATATGTAGCTAGACATCCCATAGTGGCACACCCGTTAAGCAGAGAAAAACACTGAAATATATCCATAATTCATTTAAATATTTATGGATATCATTAATTTCAATTGTGTGGATATCCACATTTAATCGGACAATGCACAATTATTTAGACAGTATAGATATACCAAATTATTTATAAACATCCAATTATTTATAGATCATATCCATAAATCTGTATCAGGAGGAGGAAACGCCTAAAAAAACCCACTCAAAGTCCTGAGGATCGAACCCGGCCCTCCCTAGTGAAAAGCGAGCGTTCTACACAAGCGGCTATAAGAACCGGGCCAGAAAGTTTGGCAGTAAATCACTCTATTATATCTACTATATCCAACGCAACTAGTTCAGCCCGACTACAAATCCATTCAGGCAGGATATTCATAATTCAAATTAAGGATACCTTTAATAAACCAAATTATGAATATCCGTATATAAACAGATTTATTAAATTCAAAACATCATTATCCGGGTACTCAGGTTTCCGCAGCAATTCCAGAACTAACAACCTCGATAATTGTGAATAAATCCTTGAGTGGGGCGTAAAGCTCTATTACTCAACTCAACTCAACTGAATTAGCGTTAAATAGGTTCACGTGTTTAACTTAATTTGTCAATTTTTAAAGTTTTAACTTTGTTTTTGGGATTGCAATTTGGGTAAATACTCCGACAGATAAAATAATACAAAACATTAGCAGTCGTTTTACCGCCTCCATTCGGCCGAAATGCAGATTACTGTTTTCGGTGATTTAGTTGTAAAAATTCGAGCATTTCACTTTGCAGCTATCTGAACTCAATCTGTTGTTACTAGACTGCGAAATTTATGTTCAATGAAATGGATAACAATCACTGCCTGGTTACATCCAGACTGTTGTACACACGGATGGATCTAAATCTAAGAGGGAGATGGGACTTCTCGAATTATCCCATACTTCATGAGTTTTATCGAATTTGGTAATGAAAGGGCAACAATTAATGAACTGTAATGAACACAAGAGATCAGTTGAGAACTCGGTGGCCCAGTGGCCTAAAGCGCATGGTTTTGGATCACAACGTCTCTCATTGACTAAGAGGGTTTGAACCTTGAACAAATTTGCCGGTATATCCAGCACCCTTTTATTTGCAGATGTGTCACTGTGGATTATCTAAATAACGTTGAATTGAATGCTTATCTCATTGACGCATCACTTAGCCCGGCTGGAACTCGGATCCAAGACCCTTGAATTACACTGAAGTCCATGACCATGTCTCCACCACGTTTGTCCACGCCAGGCCGAAATATCTGCCCTGACGTTGGTAAGTTACTTTTGATGTTGCCACCATCGCACATGGGATAGTTCGACCTATCTGTAAATATATTCATTTGTATTTTATTTCCTAATAAAATAAAATAAAATAAAATAAAATAAAATAAAATAAATAAACAAATAAAATAAATAAATAAATGTATAAAAAATCATGAAATAATAAAAAACAACCACATATTTTATCCAATCATAGTTATTAAAAATATAGTCAGATCACATATCTAGGACAATATATTGCACATATATTCTAAGTAGAAATATCCATAAAACGTACTAAAATTATATACAATATACTTTACATATGAAATAAATGTATGAGGTTTTGTGGATTTTAAAGGAACATTTCAATTTAAAAGGAGTTAAGTTATGAATTTATATGCGAAAATTGACCAAAAGTTACTAATATTTTCATATTTAGGAGCCATTTGGACGCCATCTTGTATTATCCAATTGTTTAAATAATGTTGAAATAAAGTGAAATGATTTAATTGGAGATAAATATACGAGTTTATTTGCTAATTTTCAAAAAAAAAAAAATATATTGCATTTCTTTAACAAACTCTGGCCCCTATGCACTAGAATGTATTTTCATCATTGATTGGTAAACTTTATTTTAAACTTTGTTCAGCCATCACAACAAAAACTGTTTTGCCGCGGATGACCTAGTTGTTTATGAAAATGCATTATTTCAAAGATTTTTCAATAATGATTGCAACGTTATGTTTTTCTGTCCTTAAGTAACATACCTCATCATCATCTTTATTTAATTCCTCTACATTAAAGGAATACTGAAGTCTGGCGGATTATGACCAAAATCGATAGGTTTGTTAAAACATGCCCTAAAAACTTGAGTTGTATGGTCGTCATCACAGTATTGTTGACAAGTTTGATGTCTCTGTGTCAAGGATTGCCCTGGATATTTTTGACGTCTCATAGTTTCATGTTCCTTTCACACAATTTTGATTACACACGTGGCGGTAGCCTTAAAATATGCAGTATCACGCCTGGTGAACGCAGTTTTAGAAGAAAAATGAATCATAGACGACCTCGCCCATACATTATCAAATTATTCTAAAACCTCACATTTCTTTTACAAACTCTGGTCCCTCTGCATTAGATTGATCTTTTCCTCATTGATTGGTAAACTTTATTTTAAATTTTGTTCAGCCATCACAACAAAAATTGTTTTGCCGCTGAGGTCCTAAAATGTCAATTAAATCCATATTATATGTACAAATTTCCAATTTTTTTCTCAAAAATGATTTCAGATATGTGGTTTTCTATAACTAAGTAACATATCTATCTAGTGGCATATTAATTCAAAAACAGGTTTATATATATATTTATTATATAATTAATAAATTCCATCTTTATGATTGGCTAAAACGGTAACACGTGACCATTGGATCTCACATCATATACCACGGATTTTCCGGTGAATATCAAATTCGGTGTACGTCATCGATTTTTGTTGACGTTCTCCGTAAAATGATTAGAACGTCATCAATTAAGTGTGCACAAGTGATTGTGTCTTGTTATTTTTTTCATAGAACGTTGACGTTATGGCATTATCAATTTACAATGTAGTATGTAATTGATTGTGTCTCATCCGGAATGCCATTTATTTTTTCAAAGAATTTAGACTTAAAAAGTCAGATTGATTCAACTAATGTGGGATAATTTTAGTGTGATCAACCAGGGTGGGCAGGGAAATCTAACATCGGTAAAATAGTTAGATTGCCTGGTCACAGGTTTGAGAAAACATTGTCAACCGAAGAACCACAGTGGCTAAATTATATAATAAAACAGTTATGGACTTTTTAGTGGTTGTATATGGTGTGATATTCACCGGAAAAATAAATATTGACCTCGGCTGTCGCCTCGATCAATATTTATTTTTCCGGTGAATATCACACCATATACAACCACTAAAAAGTCCATAATTGTATAATATATATATAATATGAAAATAGGCATTGCCTATCCCGGGAAATGTCCAAATTTATTATCGTGTTATTGTGCACACACACCCAAAAAAGGGATGGCACACATTGTTTTGTCTCACCAAATACTAGTGGACTGACTATAGTTAACTACCGCCGAGTTCTTGCGTCATCTTTCAATCATATAACTGAGTTTTGGTATGATCTTTCCAGGGACACAAAAGGCTATTCAATTACCCAATATAGTGAATATACTAATCCATACCACGACAACATTCTCACGTTGTAATGTCTTCTCATCTGGAGTCACCTTTTACCATACCATGTGAATAATTTAATCTACTGATTTATGGATTGCATAAATAACTACTCCTGTTTCTTAAAACAAGATGTGTATCATATCACAGTTCAAGATTGTCCCATTCAATTAATGAAGCAGTTATACCAATGAAAAACAAACATACTAATCCATGTCCAAATCACAATCCAGGAGTAAAGTAAAAAAAAACCTTTGAAACTGACAAGTTACTAAAAACGCGAACTTCCACCAGGGAAGTGAGACCGAGTTTTCTGGAAGGATAAGCACCTTCTGTTAGCTAGCTACACCGGCCACGTGTGTAATCAATATTAAGTGAAGGGAACATGGAACTAAAACATCCAGGTCAATATTGGACACAGAGACATCAAACTTGTCAACAATACAGTGATGATGGCCAAAACTTTTTGCCGAAGGCCATGATAAGCCTAGGCTTGCAATATCCCTTGGTCAACAATCTATTTGGTTTGTGACCGCCTTGGTTGCTCAGTGGTATAGCATCCTCCTGGAGAGTGGAAGGTTTTTGGTTCAAACCTGACTTGTGTTATACATGACAATACCGGGGTACTTTAAAATTTGAGTTACTGCTTCCTCATTTTGCAAGCCACATTTGGCTTAGAGGATAGATTATCGACTGGTTATAGAATTATATTAAGTGGGAGTGGAATGCTTGTCTGTGACTCTGTTAGGCAGCACCTTTAACCCACAACCCGATATTAATACAGTGGTATGAGGGTAAGCTCCTCTTACACCTTCAACATTCACAGGCATATAGTACCATGATGAGAGAATTTTCTAAAGCACATACCATTGCAAGTAACAAATGATATGATTAAAACTTGACAGGCTTGTACCGAAATAATGTTAATTTTAGCCCAGTTCCTTTAAGTTTCACTGCATGAAGAGCCCCAGCCCCGGAGAGTTGAAAATGCTTTTTCACTTATATCGAGACGTTTAATTCTAGGATGGTGGGTTGGAGTTTTTTTTTTTACCCCAGTCAAGATTATTCATTATTCGCCTAAATTGAAATGAAATATTCTGGGATGATATACTAGAAAGATGGTGCATTAAGATTTATATTGAAATGGTCGCTTATGTGGATAGTGGAGTGGAAATTGGCATTTATTCACTTATACCAACTTTTTTTTTTTCGAGAACCAAGTCTGTGATATTGAAGAAGGTAATGTTGATTTTATCCTAGTTAAAATTTTTACTGATATTCATTCCAAGAACTAAATTATTGAAATCCCCTGCCAGCATCAGTAGCCCAGTCGCCATCCCTGAAGGTTTTCAAGGAGTCAATTCAGACCTTACCTAAGTGGATCTCAACTACAGTCAGCTGCTAAACTCAACATGAATGTTTTATTGTTATTTTCATCACAACTTTTTGGGACTGCGGTCCATCTCATTGCACAACATGTACAGTTTCCTCATCAGTTATGTCCAAGTTAGATTTTTGATGAGTGCAGCCATTGTAGTTGAAGTCAGTTCTAGTCAGCACCTTAAAGTCAAACTGGTCCAGCTCGATCAGCTGATCATGATATCCACGTCACATGTAAACAAACAAGAGGATTTGTCAATATTTACATTAAATTCGGAATAAATTCAATAAATTTTATCCGTATTTTCATAAAAATGATTATTGGGACGAACTGTTAATTAATTCTTTTGAAAAACGCATTTTATTATTTTTCTTAAAAATCGATCGTTTGTGAAAACGTCTTTCCCGTTCTGACGAACGCCATTTTTGTTTACACTGTATTCAGCGAGGGTCACAGATGCACTCAAAATTTTGATTCAATTAAGTAATAATATGTGAAAAAGAGTTACCGTAGAAGTCGTATACTGTGGTTATGCTAACCTCGTGAATAGTTTTGTGTCAGGTAACTATGGTTATCGATTTATCTAACTTGAAATCGGCAAATTTTGTATCTTCCCGCATTGTATACTGTGTGATCATGGTTGATGCACGTGGGAAAGTCGGTCGCTGATTGGCTTGCAGTGGTTATCGATCTGAATTGAACTTTGACCCAATCAAAAGAAATCACGTCATCGCGAATCTTGAAACGCTACACTTGGAGATCAGCCAGAATGGCGAAAGAAACGTAAATATTTGGTACTCGATCAACCTATTTAAATTATTACTTGTTTCAATGAATAATTATCACGATAATCGTTTCTTGGTTTCATTTCTGATGTACGAGACGGGCGAGATTTCCCCCCATATGGAGCTCACTTCCTGTCGATTTGACCCCTTCAATGGCCTTGAGAAAAAAAGTGAAAAGTGGTGCACGCGCGGCGTCAAATGATTTGGACGTACGGTCTATAGAATTTTTACACAATTTTCTATGACGTCATAATACATACGTGTTACCTATAGACGGGAAATTCCCGGCGCTTCGCGCCGGGACATTTCCCGTATGAAAACAACATAAACATGCTCTACTTGCTAAACCCAATTTAAATCCCCCTTAAGGATTATGAACAAACCTAAAAATGACGGGAAAAGTGCTTTGAATATTTCTGTAAAATCGCTTAACTTTCGTATTTTAATAACATTTATATCATTTATATTTTCCGAATGAGAAAGCTAGTATTTTGTTTGCAATTTCCACAAAAATTGAAAAAACAACATTTTTTTGTTTTTAGTGGCAAAATAAATTTTTCAGTTCCATGCGAAATAACTCTTATAACATCTAACGAAAACCAGTCTCGATTATCTCTCTTTGTTAATGAACTATTCAGGAAAACGAAATTTTCTAATAGTGATCCAAATGGCAATTGAAATTGTGCAATTTTTACCACCCTGTTATGTTGGTAGAGTGCTCGTTCCGTAAGTGGGAGGCCGTGGGTTCGAACCCCTACCGGGTCTGACCCAAAACTTGAAAGCGGGTAGTGACTGTTCGTTCGCCAAATTCTCGGCATTACGAAATTAAAGTCACGGGGTTTTCGGATGGAAACTTAAAATAAACGAGTTCCCGTGTCGCGGAAGGCGTGGCACGAAAACAAACCCTAGGCCTGTTGTATATTGCCATTAGCGCAACGCACAAACAAAATTTCTATATCTTCACCTATATCTGGCGACGTCTCGATATAAGTAAACTGATGCTATTCTTGACTGGGACGTTAAACAACATTACTCACTCACTCACCATCCGGTTTATAAGGTATACACAATTGAAACGAGACCATTTTCTGAGGAATAAGGGGTTCTATGTTGTAGAGTAGCATAAATATAAATGGTCAAAACCTGAGGTAGTCTGATCTCAATCCTCAGAATCTTATTTTCTATCATGTATAAAATTGTTGGAGAAAAATTCACGCGTTATTTACCAGTGTTTACGCACAAAATAAGCCACACTGTACATGGGGATTATATACTATACAATTATAGCATGGTGATGAGGCCCATTATGTTTTATCGACCGAATGAAATTTCTTGTGTTGAGTGGCACAATAAATTTTTCAGTACAATGCGAAACAACTCCTATAACAAATATATACTGCTTTAACAAAAATCAATATCTTGTTTGTATCTCTTTGTGAAAGTAATGAAATATTCAGGTTTTGTTGATCATGATGCGATCCAAATGACAATTTTGCCGAATATTTTACCATCTGGTCACGGTATACGCAGCTTAGAGAGACAATTCTCAGTCGAATAAGGGTTTCTATGATGTAGAGTAATGGAATCAAAATACACAAATATTAATGGCTAAAACATGAATTAAGTACAGTCAAACCTGTCTATAAAGGCCACCCAAGGGAACCAGTAAAAGTGGCCTTTATGAGCAGGTGGCCTTTATATACAGGTTCAAATAATATGAATAAAGAACAGTTAGGATACAGTTCTACTAGCCTTTATAAGCAGGTGGTCCTTATATAGAGGTGGCCTTTAAGGCTGGTTGGACTGTAATGTTTCATCTGAATCCTCGCATTCTTAATAAAATTGTCTGGGTAAAATACGCGCGTTATTTGCAAGTGCGGAGGCACTCAGGGGAAACACACAATAAGACACATTTTACATGGGGATTATATAATGTACAATTATAGCATGGTGATGAAGCCCATGTGTCTTTATCAACTGAATGAAATCAATATTGACCGAGCACATTATTTTTTTAAAATATATGCAAAAAATACAGATTTTAAAAAAAGAAAATACGAAAAGCCTTCCATTAATCGTATAATAAAACGACGACCGCACTCGAGAAGAATACTAGTATATGTTTTCCTGGGATGGGAAGGACATCCATTTGCATCCTCCACTATGTTTTTAAGTTATATGTATAGAGTTATAATTATAATTTTGAATTTAGTAGGTCGGGTATGCAAGGAAGTCTGTCTTAATGGTTCTGAAATGGAAGAGGAAATCGGAGTTTCTAAAGAAAATCACAAACCCCATCGAATGAACTGTCAAGGTTTATCCCACTGACTAAGATTTTTTCCAATAGGATTTCAACTAGGTGGTGAGAGGATTTGTGATCGGCAAGCGAGCGCTTTGAACCACTCGACCGCCGAGGCAGTCCGTTCTAGATCTGGGACGGTAGAGGAAACCGGACTACCAAGAGAAAACCAACATAATCCGACAACCGAGTTTACAAACGTTCTCACACTAGAATCTGCTCCTTAAAAATATGGAAACATTTAGATTCGTGTACAGTTTATAAACTGGTATGTGTGTTCAAACATATATAGATACATGTATTTGATATAATGACTGTGGGGCCTTGTTGAATAAGTATCATTACCCCTAAATTCTTTTAAATATTTCACAAAAGATATCGACGGAAAATTTTAACATGCAAACATAAATAAATATATATTTCCAATATTTTTTGTCAATAAATCCACTAAACATTGGTCCAGTTAAAAGATTCTAAAATTAATTTGAAAATCCAATCAGCGCAGTTATCTACTGGAAATATAGCCGAGTGTTTGGTTAACACCACGTATTTGTTTAAACATTTACAGAATAGTACATAATTAAATGGTTAGATAAAGTATGTTAAGTTATATTTAAACTTATTTGTCTTAAGGTCCAATCACACATTATCTTCATTATTGAACATTTTAAATGGTATCTGTAAAACCCATCAGTGTGTATAACTTGTAACAAATATAACGTCTGTGTCAAAAACACAATCCATATTCAGCACTTGAAAATAGGGGTTCGACAGGGTGATCAGCTTTGTCCGTATTTATTAATTTATTTACTTTCAAATTAATTTTTAATAAGTTTTATAAATTTTTATAACTAAAATGTGAAATTTTAATAGTTTTTGTGAATAATTTTTAAAATTGCTAATATTTATGAAAATTATTTAAAATATTCAATCTTGAGGACATTTTGATAACCTTTGTCACACCCTAGCTCGACAATGTTAATGTTTTAACCCAGCACAAACGAAGACATATTGGAATGGATACTGATTGAATTATGACCGACTGTTTCTGTAAATCAAGAGGATATTGAATACCACATTTTAAGGTAAGAGTACAATTCAATTTATCACTGTACGTAATGCTTTTTTGAAATGTATCCACCAAAACGTAAAATAGTCAGACAAATGATGTCAGACAAACTCGTTCAAAATACAAGCAAGGATTCAATATCATTATGTCATATACTATTTTTGGAATTTTATGAAACAAAGTACTAGTAATTAAAAAACTGGTTGTCATGTACCATTTTTTAAAACCATGTACATGTACATGTATACTTTATTTTATTAAAACTAAAAAATAATGCCGCAAGACAATTATTTAAATCTTAGATAAAAACTCTGTTTCAAATACAGTAAGACCTCGATGTATTGCCACCCTTTGTTCTTTCAAATGTTGGCATTATAAATGGGTTTGTCGATAAATCTAGGAAAACTTATAAAGAAGATTTTTTTTGAATTTCAAAAGCCTGTGTTGGCAATCCAGGTGGTAAAGTTATCGAGGGGCATTATAACGAGGTTTTACTATATAAATAGAAATATTCTGGTAGACGTCATTCAGCCAACTAGTCACTCGATTGAAGCTAATGTAGGAGAATCTCCTTATATTTTTTTGTATTGCCGTTTTGTTTTGTAAATAAAAAGTGAGGTTTTAAAACTCAATTTGTGACCAATTTATTTATGGTATGTGTGGGGAACATGGGCGGAAGAATTGACCACATTTAAAAACAATAAGATTATTCATTATTTGACAGTCATTATGCTGTAATTTTTGTAAAATTGAGTAAATACACTGTATTAGAAGTTAATTTATTTCCTGATACCGGTAAGGTTGGCACAGGTCTGATAAGCTTTCAACCAGTAATGGCTAAATTTTATGTCATATATGCATGAAACTGAACTAGCTAGCCTATAGTACAGATCTGTCGAAAGTTTAACACTGCGCTGACGAAATAGAGCCGAACCCGACAACTAAAGTCTATGTACTCGAGATAAAGAAATTTAGTGATCGAAAATCTGCCGAGAGAAAGAGAGCAACTGTCGAAAAGATATAGCTTATGAGGGATCGAAATGAGCTTTAGATTCGGCACTTATTCTTTAGTTTAAGTTTTAATCTGTCGGTAGGTCTGTACTGTATATTAAAGGCGAATCTTTAACTCTGTCTTAGTGCTTGTGTACTCGTTTTAGTTGTAAATTAGTGCAAATGTACTTGTTTTAAATTGCGAGCTTCAGCTGGTTGAAAAACTCTTGCAGCCATCCTCGTTTGGTTTAAATCATCATATTTATCAACATTTGAGTTAGCTAACACCGGATACGTATTATTTCCGGTGTCTTTATTAGAATACTACATGGATATGGTTGATTTAAAAAGATGTTACAGACTTTTTTGTCATAATCCTAACCGAATTACCAAATGGAATATTCTACAAAAACGTCAAAGACCTTCTTGTTTCGTGCGATTTATTTGACAGCCATGTGAGAAGCCGATGCTTAAATACTGAACGAACATAAATGGATATTGGGTGATATGGTGATTTGACATGCAATTCCCTGATTTAATTACGGTTCTGCATCGTAATCTTCAGCATCAGAATTTTCTGAGAATACACACTGCCTTTTCTTAATTCATCTCGACGCTTCAGTGGTAGAGCCTCCGCTTCTAAAGCAAGGTTTGTGGTTTCGAACTCTGCCCGGTTCATACGTGACTTAAATATAACATACTGCTACCTTGCCTGGCGTTAGGTATTAAAAGGGCAGGGTATTGACTTGTTTGCCCGGAGTGAACATAATGTCACTGGGGGATTGATAGGCTTGCCCATGGCGTGCTGACTCTTAAAGTAGTCCTGCGTGCATGATAGTATAAGACAGACCATAAAACACACTCGCACATCTCATGCATACATGAAATTGTTTTTAGATTAACCCCTAGAAATCAATACACTTCCTGTCGTAGCATATAGTTAAAAATTGTTGATGTGACATTAAACAACATTACAACCAACCAACCAAAAAACCAACCAAACCCAAACAACCCACCAACCCAACCCAAACAACCAACCAACCAACAACGTTTTCTTATACGAGATGTGACACGATGAGAAATATCCACTAAGTAGCACTATACTTGACATCATTCTACGTCCTAAACTCTTAAACATCGTAATGCTGGGTGACACAAATTGTCCTTTATGGGAAGACAACATTAAACAAGGTTTTTTGTAACTGTATTAGTAAATGCCCCCAACGAACCCTATCTGGGAAATCCCTTTCCCCCAACTATGTGTATAATCAAAATAGGAGTTTCAAATGACACATCCACACCACCTAAGGATTGTTTATATGAAGTTTCATAAAAATCTGTTAAATAGTTTTAAAGAAAAAGGCGGGAAAATGTTGTCGGCAGAAATGGAGTAAACTATATCTCCCCGACTTCGTTAAGAGGGACATAAGCAAGAACAAACATACTAATCCATGTCCGAACCACAATCCAGAAGCAAAGTAAAACTTTGGAACTGACAAGTTAGGTTAGACACGCGAACTTCCACCAAGAAAGTGAGGCCGGCTGCTCCGGCAGGGTAAGCACCCCCTGTTTAGCTAGCTACACCCGCCACGTGTGTAATAAAAATTATGTGAAAGGAACATGGAACTATTGGACGTCAAATATATCCAGGACAATCCTGGACACAGAGACAACAAACTTATCAACAATGCTGTGATGGCGGCCATAAAACTTTTTGAGGGCCTTGATAAGCCTAGGCTTGCAATATCCCTTTACAATGTGTCATTTTGAGAAATATGATTTTAATCGTTTGTATGAGGATTTCAAGGAAATCAGGTCGAATTGTTAATAATTTTGAATTTTATTTCTTCCCCCCTTTTGGCAAGGATTACCTCTTGTTATCACAAGCTATTAAGCACATCCTAAATCAAATTGGTATAATTTGTGTCTTCAGGAGATCAGAGCTGAACGTGTAACTTATTGTTGCCGTACTGTTTTTTTCATGCTGGTTGGCACATTTTGGAAAAATATGTATTATTTAACAATAAATACTTGAACCAAAGTAAAAACAACCCCTTAATTCATTTTACCAAGGGCATAAAAGGTATTCGTTTCTGGTCAGCACATTTGGAAAATTTTTTTTTTTAACAATAAATACTTGAACCAAAGTAAACAAAATCTCTTAATTCATTTCACTCAAGTGCATAAAGGATATCCGATGCTGATGGCAAGAAAACTAGTAATACAATAGTTAATAACTGGCAACAACAACAATATTGATTCTAAACTATTATTGAACACGCAAGCCCTTGCCACCTCGGGGAATTAACACACTTGAAAATATTCTGCTGATAAATATGTTGCACTTGATGCGATATTCTTACAAATTGCCGTTTGACAGACACTTTTGAAATATTTAGGTATGACATGTGGAAATGTTTGAATTTCTGAAAAACAATTTAAAAGTTACAAGTTGCCATGTCGCAATTTCTTGAATATTTCTTTCAGAAAAAATGACCACATGACTATATTTTGTTATTGGGGTTTTTGTTTTGAAAAAGTTCCTACCTTAAAGTGACCTTTTATCTTAATTTCTGAGTTTATCTTGTTTGATATTATAAAAAAAACCCATGGCATCACAGTTTTCAAGCATGGAGTTTTTTTCGTGCCAGTGTTCGTATGATGCACCAGATTTCAGATATCGTTCTTGCTTCCATATACTACAAGTATATTTGAATGTATACGCAGTAACAAAGCAGTGCGTGGCAGTGTCCTACTAAATACAGGGTGATCATAAACAATTCTCCGTATTCCATGAATTAAAGTGGTGCAGTGATTAGCTATTGATTATCACACACACTGGATTCGGGTGCAGTTCCCCACTGTCGTAAGTGAGGGTGTAACCCGGTTCAACAAGTGTATTCATTGTTGTCTCCAGAAACAGTTTTCTCCGTGTTCCATTAGTGATTAGCATAATTACACCATCTGGATCAGAACTCGAATCCCAAGTTTCGTGAGAAAGTATGACGAACCAGGTTCAACATGTGTTTTTTTCACTTGCTCATCCTCGAGATTTTCTTCCCTGAACAAGAGCCAAAACTTACACTAGAATATGAACTGCATGTACTAGTTTATTGTGTATCTTGTTGTGTTTTTAAATCGCTGTGAAAGTATTCAAATTTTATTTTATCATTTTTATTCAACAAGTGACATTGTGTTTTCACTGGTGTCTGCATTTGTTCAACCACAAGCAAGAGGTAGTAGGTCGTGCACTGGAATGTTAACTAAGTTTACTGTTAAATTGTTTTTAGAATGGCTTTATTCTATGATCGACCCCCTTGGAAGGGCTGTAAATAAATATGGACACCCGATAAGACACGTATAAATAAAGTTCCTGCTAGTTTTCGATAATAGTAAGATAGCTTCATAATACAAAAAACACTTTATGAGCACTGGCGTTACAGCCATAACACAAACGTATTTTTATACAGTCCTGTCGAGAATTTAACACTACAAGATTAGTGCACTGAAGAATCAGCACTTCAACCTGGTATTTTTTCGATAGCGTTTTGATAGCTGCTACCTATAGCTGGACAGCTTTTTGGCCACAAGCAAGTCATATCTCAGTCGCCAAAGCTTCAAATCCTTTCGTTGGTTTAGTGTTAAACTTCCGACAGGTCTATACTATATTTGAACTGTAAACAAGTTGCTTTGGTCAAAATCCACGAGCATGACAATGGTCGGGTCAAATGTTATGTGAACTAAAGGCCTTGTTTTGAACAAAATTTAAACATGCGTATGATTTAATTAAATGCGTGCCAATTCCAATTTTCTTTCACTCGCTCGAACAGTTCATTCAGTCCAACATTTAAATTTATGACACCATGTATTTGAAAAAAAAACCACAATGCATTTACATGTTAAACTTAATTTGTAAGTTTTTAAAATTTTTGCATTGCTTTTTTGGGGTATTTTTTTGTATTTGATTAATAACCTTAATGGAAGAATCATTGTTTCGTAAAACTAATGTTTTTAGAGAAAAATAAAAGATGCTGATGCAGATTCGGACATGGATTAGTATGTTTGTTTTTGATGTCATGTATTCAAAATTACCCTGGATTTTTTTACGTCCCATAGTTCTATGTTTCTTTCATTCTCATTTTTGATTACACACGTGGCGGGTGTAGATAGCTAAACAGGGGGTGCTTACGCTTTCGGAGCACCCGCCCTCACTTCCGTGGTGGAAGTTCACGTGTTTAACTTAATTTACCAGTTTTAACCGGTTTTTGTCATGTTTCGTCTTACCTGCTTGTTGTGATTCAGCTTGTTTGTGTCGTGTTATTTGTTGAATTGACTTGAGTTAAGTACATGTTTTTCAGCTACTGTGAAATTGTTCATCTTCATGGCTCTAAAATACTTTTAACATGTTTTGCCTTGTCTACTTGTTTGTATTCGTTTCTTGTTTTTGATTGAATTGGCTAGAGTAAAGTGCATGTTATTCTGCTTCAAACCATAATGATTTTATTTTAATATACTGTAAAATGATTTATTTTCATAGCACAAACATACTTATTTGGCATTTTATTGTCTTGCATACTTGTCTTCTTGTTTCCATTGGTTTGTTTCTTGTTTTGTGGTTGGATTGGTTATTTCAGATTGCATGTTTTTCAATTACAAAATCATAATGATTTTATTTCAATTTACTGTGGAATGATTTCTTTTCATGGCACTAAGAAAATACTTTGAACCTTTTTGGCATTTTTTGTTTTGCATACTTGTTTCCGTATGTATGTTTTTTTTTATTTTTGGTCGGATTGGCTATGGCCACGTAAATGTTTTTTAGCTTTAAATTTATTTCTATTACTTTTGAATTGTCTATTTGTTTTGGTTCTAGAAAAACTATATATATTTTTTGGGGTGGGGTGGGGGTTGTAAATTTGTATTCTGAGGTTTCAGTTAAAGCTATACTGTCATGTGCTACTTTTGAATGTATTATTTCATAAAGATTCAAAAGTAGCACATGGCAATACTATTTCGTTAAAATCTAATTTTGTGATTTAGGCTATACATAGAAACAACGAAAATTGGGAAAAAAGGAAAATTGATGATTTCACAGTACCATTGGTAAGGTCTAGAATAAAGGCCTGCTAAGATTTCAAACCATTTTGGAGGACATAACAATATTTTAATACGTGGATTATATCATGATTTAATGTTTTTAAACCTGGTCCCTAAAATTTTGAATCAATACAATTTTATAATAATATCTTTATAACGTGATTTAGGTGATTAGTTATTTCTTATATAAATTGTAATGTTATTTTGTCAATCTGTCATTAACATCACAAATTGTGGCACGTCTGCAGATACCCGTCACAGATGATCGAATTCATTATTTATCTAAATGTATTTTTTATTCCAATTACGTCATAATTATGTAAAAAATATCAGAAAATTTTCCAATTTATAGACGGAATCACTGGGAGATTCTCGGAGATAGTTTCCATAGATAGTGTTAAGAGATTTCTCATAGATTCTGTTCAGTTGCAACGTGTCACGGATTTTCCAAAGAAGGTGACACCAGATCGGGTAATTATGCCATGAATGTGCGTAAATGATTAATCGTGATAGACACAGCCTTGACAAATTATAATTACACACCCAGTTACTAGATGATCTCTGATCCTGTCCGTTTAAAGAGGCAAAGTTCATAACCACCCACCACGTATACAAAAATTAAGACGTGGAGCTGCAACACATTTGGAAACTACATTAAGCTTGTAAAATTAAATGGAGGCACATTTTATAACCACCACGTACACAGGACTTAATCTGAAGACATAAATTTTGAAAATACACAGTTTCAATGAAGACCTAAGGTTTTTCTCTTGACACCCAATTAGCAAAACAACCTTCTGCTTGTGAAATTAAATGGAGACACGTTTCATAACAACCCACCACATATACAAGAGTTTCGATTGTTGGTTGGTTGTAATATTGTTTTAAACGTCGCATCAGCAATTTTAAATCTATTCGCGTCGAAAGCAATTTTATTAATCTTTAACGAGTATATACATGTACGAGGGACGCGCGAGTGTTTTTTGGTCTACTCTAAACTAGCGCACAATCAGAGCGACGTTAATGGTGATAGCTCAAAGAGTCATTACACCTCGGACAAGTATTAACGTGGGGCTTAGAAACAATCACAACCTTGTGTTTTTTGGTATTAAACTAATATATATACCTTCTGCTTGTAAAATTGGGTAAACTTTAAATATACACATATCATATCAAAGATAGAATCTTACTTTATTGTGGTTGATGATGTTGTTTCTGTTGGGGTGTTAGACTGACTCATGAAACTCTGTATTTGTTTAGTTAGAAAGAAAAATCCTAAAGCTAACATTTTTCATTTTTAAAATTGCATTTGCTTCCGTTTTAATAAGGGGAACTATCTTTAAGCAAACGCAATCAGTGACATCTTAGCGATTAGAAACACCGTGTCGCTATTAGTAGTAGTGGAAGATGAACAGAATACACATATTAGTATCCTTCTACAATTTGAAAAAAAACAAGCGTGAATGAAATAACTCCATATGTAAGAGATAGCAAATATAGCTGGAAACTACCACGTTAGTTTCGTGATGTGTGCCCCATAAATTGGGAACGGCAAATGACAATCCTTCATCAAAGAGTAAGTGGTGTTGGGGAAATGTCTCATTCACATTCACCCGACAGCTATTCAAAATCAGAGAGAAGACAACTGGTCGCATCTTAATTCTTTTATAACTTTTTCCTTCGTCATTAAGGTCGTCTTACAAGTTGATTTACAGTTTGTGTTTATGAATAAAACACAACATTGTTAGCCAGTTTATAAACTTGATGACTCACTATGCCCAAGTCCCTTGCAACTCAAAAATCAATGTAATGTTCCGAATGGTTTACTCTAGTTAATGCTTGTATGAATTAGTTTTTATTATTCAATGGACATGTCACAAATACTACAAGTCTTTCGAAACTGTAAAAAATGTCAAAATATAAAAAACTGACAAAAGACCAACCCCCATGAGTTATTACATATTGAGGAACAAAATGTTGTAACAATCTTACCATTAACTTATACCATTTGTCCAAACCGTGTTCTTTCAGACGATTTCTTAATAGGCAGTGCCCCATTTAATTTAATAATAATGGTTTAAAATATCCGTATGATTTTAATGAATTATGTTTGACGTCATAACTTAAAGGTTTGGTTTAAAAATAATAGCTATTACAATGCTTTATAAACATTGTATATTTCAGATGTTAATCTTCAGTGTCTCCAATGTTTTGGGGTCTATTTCCAACTCAAAAATAAATTTAACGCATTCGATTTACAATTATGATACTAAAACTAATAAATCAACAGTCAAAACAAAATATATATACCTAATCTTTGTCTCCTCTTAATAACATTAAATCAAAAGCAAACATACCAGTTCATGTCCAATCCATCATGAATCCCAAAGGAAAGTAAAAACTTTGAAAACTGACATACAAGTTAAACACGTGAACTTCCTTTAGGAAAGTGAGACCGGGAGCTCCGAAAGGGTGAGTATCTGCTGTTTAGTTAGCTATACACGTCACGCGTGAAATCAAAGTTTGAGAGAAAGGGAAGTGGAACTCTGGGACGTCAAACATATATCCAGGTAAGTTTGGATACGGACATATGAAACATATCAACAATATGGTGATTACTGCCAAACTTTTTGTTTTTTGTTTTGAGGCCTTGATAAGCCTAGACTGCAATATCCCTGCGTCAAAAATTTATATGTTTGTACATGTAGCTTGATTTGTTATACATGTATAAAGTTCCCGAAGTAGGAACAGACTCTAAAATTCCAAACGGAAACGAATGATATCGACACAATGCCTTTCTACATCCAGGCTTTTTTAAAGAACAAAAAAGGATTCATATTCCCTGTCGGCGTCAAAAGGTCTTAACCAATATGAGTAAGTAACACAACAAAAGTCATTGACGTGCAACTACACACAACCCACTACAGAGTAAACTCAACAGAAAGAATAAACTATAGTCAATTGCTATATCTATTTGGATCTTCTCATTCTCAATTTTGATTACAAACGTAGACGGAACAGGAAACAGGAAGTACTTACCCTTTCGGAGCACCTGTCTTCAAGTAGGACAAATTATGTACCATTGGCACACTGTACATATAGGTCATGTCATGACGTACTTCAATATAATATGATCTTTAAAAAAGAAGCAGAGATACCCAAAGTATAATTTATTTAGTTTAAAATTTGGAAAGTATTTCTACGTACGTAGTTTAAAAGTCTCATCTTCGATGACATTTTAATAACCAGTATAACGAAGATACGTTGACGAAAGAACGACGTTACTATTAATGCTGTCTGTTTTTTCTTCATCTTTATAAAATATTTTCCACCCCTTTTTCACACGCTGGTATCTCTTCTAGACTTGTAGTGACGGTGTTCTAAATCTTCTTGTTTGCTAATAGATCAGTTGCACAAGGTCTACAAACTAAGTTATTGAAATTCGCTGAATTTATTTATATAATTTGATCTAAATGAAGTTTGGAAAATGAAACATTAAAAACTGAAACTTGCAACCAACAGTTTTATGAGAGATTTAATGTAATCATAGCCTCAGACATAACCTTTAATGTACATTAATATTCTATGTTCAATATATATCTACATATATATTAAATTTTTTGCAATCCTCGCCTTCAACATTAAATCATTTCTTTGAACCATGATGCGTCTAAAATGATTTTATTTTTATTATAGAAAGCTAATACATACATGTAGTTTCATTCTATTCGATTAGATGAACATATACATTGAAACCACAGAAAGGTTCTCTGACCCATCGTCCATTTTTCAGAAAAAATATTCTATATTCATATTTGGTTTGTTCCTTGGTTTGACTCAGTTATTTGTTTTAATGTCTGGGTTTGAATTATGTAGTCTGTGTCTTGGTTTGGAAATAAATCGAAGTTACGGTGACGTAAGAAGGAAGTTACTAAATATTACTCTGCCGCTTTCTCCTTTTCGCCTTCGCAACACTACTCTTTCGCCAAAGTATCTTCCTTCTTTCGCCAGCGTATCTCCGTTCTTACGCAAAAAGATATCCCTCCTTCGACGTAATATTTTTGCTCTTTCGCGTTTGGATAAAAGGAGCGAAGAAGCGCTGATTTAAACTTGGCTACTAGTACTCTAGTACTAGTGCACTTTCCACTGGACACCATTAAGGGGACATAGCCTTATTCAGCCACCGTACACACACACACACACACACACACACACACACACACACACACACACACACAATTACTATAACTTTTTCCTACATCTAAAAAGGTCGAATGTTTTAATGGGTTTGAATTGTGTCTTGGTTTGGCTAAATTTTGTTAAGTGCCTGGGTTTGGCTCGTTCTGGTTTGTGCCTGAGTTTGTATTATTTTTGGTTTGTGCTTTGGTTTGGCTCATTTTGGTGTGGGCCTGGATTTGGCTCATTTTGGTGTGTGCAGTGGTTTGTCCAATTTTGTTTGTGCAAGGGTTTGGGTAATTTTGAATTGTACCTGGTTTTGGCGCTTTCGTATAACATCGGTAGTTTTGTTGTAATAAAATAAATAGGATTATTTGAACCCATTCAACGTATATAGGATAAATAAGCTATTGGACTAGATCCAGAAAAAGGAGTTTCACAATCAATGGTTTGGATGATAGGTGATATGTTTTTTATTTCGTGTTCTGTATTGGATACTGCCAACGGCATGATTTTCAGCTATTAATTTTCATTGCAAGATCGGTGAATTGTAGACCAAGCAGGCTGATTTATGTAGATCTATCCTCAGGTTTAAATTGTTTTTTCGATAGGTCGTATTACCATCTTCTTAAAAATAGGTATCACAACAACTGTTCAAAAACATCAATACTTAACAATTCGAGAAGTTATACAAAGGCCTAATACAGATAACTATTTTTGTTCTATATTTTCACACTTTGATATATCACTGTTTAATTAATTCCAGAGTCCAGTTCTACATCATCACACATTATCAGAGTGATTGATTGAATGGGGTTTCACGCTCCAGTCAAAAAAAGTTCACTTATATCGATAGGTCACAAGCTATACGCGAAGTGGCTGAAACATTGAACGTTGCAGTGCGCTCTGAACAGTGCAGCGGCATCAGTTCTAAAAATCTCTTCCGAAAGACCCCGTGTCTTTCATTTCTAAATGCATAGTGCCTGGCAAAAGCCTTGAAGAAAAGCTACCTATTTTCAAGTCTTGGTCAGAACCGGGCGAAGTTCGAACCCACGGCCTTCCACATACGAAATAAGCACTGTTGAACCGTAAATTTCACACATACGAATACAACACTTTATCAACTTAGCTACCCTAGTGGTTAATATTTTTAAGAACCTATATCAATCTATATATATATTTTCAGATGGATCTCAATCATATACATGTACAAATTCCGGCTGTGAAGTCCGCCACATATCAGACACATATGCAACAAAACGAGTTAAAAATGGACAAATTCCTGGTGGCCGCCATTGACCTAGGGACTGCTTATTCCGGATATGCTTTTAGCTTCCGGTCGGATTACAAAACTGATCCGTTGCTTATCAACACGATGACATGGTATCCCATGGCAACCGGAACAAGCTCTTACAAGACACCCACAGCCATTTTGTTAAATTCGGATCAATCTTTCAATTCATTTGGTTATGAAGCTGAGGAAAAATACGCAGATCTCACAGAGAAGGACCTACACGAGTCTTGGTATTACTTCAAACGATTTAAAATGAAACTTCACGATAAAATGGTGAGTCTGACTTAAAGTGCTGGTGGCTTTTGAACATTAAAGGGTTTAAAAGTTTTATTTTTTTTAAATATAAAAGTGTTTTTATCACCACCAGCACCACCACGACCATCATCATCATCATCATCATCATCATCATCATCATCATCATCATCATCATCATCATCATCATCATCATCATCATCATCTTTTCTTCTTCTTCCTCCTCCTCCTTCCCCCTCTCCCTCCTCCTCTTCTTTTACTAATTAATAATTGTAGAAACCATGTAAGATTTTGTGCATATTATGTATGTGGTTGTCATGCTTTTGGTGAGCGCTGTGTTTCTCGTCAATGCATTCATGATTTACCTAGTGATATGATTTTCAAGGTCAAGGGGTTCAAACCTTCGTTGCGACAGTGGAAATTTCAGATCTTTTTTATAGATGCCTTTAACTTTGAGATGTCTTTCAGTTAAACGAAGTGAACTGAGCACCTGTATTGCTCATAGCACAATGCCAAAAAGAGTTGGTCTCCTATGATCGCTTAACATATTAACCTTCTAGAAGATACCACAAGCTAAGCTCACCAATAAAAATGGCTCTTCTTTAGTATGACGGAACTCATTGGCAGAGTGGTCTTACGGGCACTGTTACAGACCACATCATCTCTTATCGTCTAGGCTCGAACCCCATTTGGGACAAAGTTTGTCGGAAGGTAGATGGTTTACTCAAGGCATTCCGGTTTCTTCCACTATTAGTCAACCAACCGCCTCGATGTAAGTGAAAAAAATCTTAACTGGGGCGTAAAACTCAATTAATCCAGGGGCGTAGCTGGGGTGTTTATGATGTGGACGCCTAAAGAGGGCAGGGGGTTTGGGGGCCGCCCTGATGCGAATTTTCGGCCCTCCAGGGCGCTATTTATCAGAATTTTTCTTATAATTTTATGTTGTGCTGTGGTAGTTTTTGTCGTTCTTTTGAGGACTGGTTCATTCTTAAACCTGAAGACGAGTTACAAGGGGATCTGATGTTGTATGGCATAAGCACTACGAAAACAAGACACTCAATAATTGAGAAAGTCAAGTTAAAATGGGAGTTCAATTAATATAGTGGTGAGGTTAAACGGAGGACAGGAACATAATGAAACGTGACGAATGGCTAGTAGAAGTTCTTTAATGTAATTGTTAACAGGCATTAGTATCTAGGCATGATTATGTGCGAGAACAACCAGATAAAGTCACTTGAAAACATTTCCGGTGAAGACCAACGGTTTGGTATAAGAAATATATTATACTCTCTCTCTCTCTATCTCTCGTTTTTTTTTTTTTGCGAAAACGATGTGGACGTTTTTGCGTACAAACGTACGCCTGGCTACGCCCCTGTAATCCAACCTGTTATAGTTCAAGTTTTTTTGTCTAGTGCAGAATATAACAGTGCAATTCATGGCCAAATGAAATATACTTGATTATTTCAGAAGCAATCAAGAACGATAAATAAAAATGAACGATAAATAACAAATAAATGAAATTAGTAAACAAGACATGATGAATCTACTACCACAAGCGTATTTAGTTCATTATGAATAAAACAAAAAAAAAAGTCTCAGATTCTACAAGATGGCTTATAGATATTTTCGAAACTTTAAAGGAGCGCTAGTAAGGTGTTGTGAGGATAGTTGTTCTCAAAATGTCAACGAGATCTATTGCTGGGGTTTAATGCCCCTCCAAGCATACTTCATACTATTATTAGCCATTTCTCCTTTAACATAAAAAACTCGTTTCAAATTACATGAGGTTTTGAATACACAAGTGCTATATATAACCGGATTTTAATACCAAATTCAACCAATGTAATTTCACCCCGGGCAACGAAGATGAAGTTATTATTTCACATTTGTTTCTTTTGTAAATATATTATTCAATATCATAAGATGCTTAAACTAACAATTTCAATTTTTTAAAAAATAGTTTCAAAAACTGAAAAAAATCCAGTTTTGAATGAGGATAATTCAAGCCGAAAATCATATTGCCTTGTTTGGAGGGAACAATTTCATTATGCGTTGAGTAACTGGGTCCTGACTTTAAACGGTCACGTTATATCATCATCATCATCATCATCATCATCATCATCATCATCATCATCACCACCACCACCACCACCATCATCATCATCATCATCACCACCCATCATGATCATTATCATCATCATCATCACTACCACCACCATCATCATCATCATCATCATCATCATCATCATCATCATCATCATCATCATCATCATCATCATTATCATCATCATCATCATCATCATCATCATCATAATTTTTCTTCGTCCTCCATCTCCTCCTCCTCTTATTCTTCTTCTACTGTGATGTGCTGATTTTGAAATTTATGAAATAATGCATTCAAAATCAGCACATGATGTCATCATCATCATCATCATTAAATTGTATCTTATCTTCCATTACAGGACATAAAGAGAAACATGACTATACAAGACATAGAAGGCAAAGAGATGCCAGCCGTTCAGATATTTTCATTTGCAATAGGATATCTCAAAAACCACCTTGTTCAGATGTTGGAGAAAAGAAATTTAAATTTCACCAATGATGACATCCATTGGGTTTTAACAGTACCGGCAATATGGACTGATGCTGCCAAACAATTCATGAGGGAAGCGGCAGAACTGGTAAGAAATAACGGACTGTATTCAGTTTTTTTTAAGTTCTGTTACCTAAACTACAGTTCAATCTGCCTTAAGGACCACCTGTATATAAGGGTCATCTGCTTATAAAGGCCAGTAACATTGTATCCCAATTCTTCTATATTCATATTATTTGAACATGTATATAAAGGCCACCTGCCCATAAAGTGCATTTTTACTAGTTCCCTTGGGTGGCCTTTATAGACAGGTTTGACTGTAGTTGGTTAGCGAAAATGTATGCCTCCTGCATTAGGTAATATTTTTATGTCCTGCCTTTCGTAGAAAAAAGAGTGCATTTAATTAAATCTTCCTTTCTTCTTGTCCTGAGTAATTTTCCGAAACTATGGCGCACTATTTTACGAAACTTAGTTTAAAGCATCAGTATTTATAAATAGGAGATGTGCATATTTGGGTGTATTTACATGGAGTTAAACTGGCGTAAATCTAATGGATCACCTTGTGCAAAATGATCATAAAGTCCAACCTGTCTTAAAGGCCACTTCTATATAAGGGCCACCTGCTTATAAAGACCAGTGGAATTGTACCACAATTGTTCTTTATTCATACAATTTGCACCTGTATATAAAGGCCACCTGTCAATAAAGACCACTTTAACTTGGCCCTTTTATGACTGTATTTAGTGAAGATTTATTTTAATGAGCGCTATATCGCGAAAAGCGCTAAAATGAATAGTTTACAGTATGGTATGTGAAATGTTTGAGGTCAGTAGATACATATTATAGATTTATCATTGCAGGCTGGCATTCTTTCCGAGCAGGTGACGTTGGCGTATGAACCCGAAGCCGCAGCTGTGTACTGTAGAGCAATGCACACGGAGAAACTAGGCGGAGTTAAAAATGAATCCAAGAACATTTTTGAACCACCAAGAAAGATAATGGTCTTAGACCTAGGAGGTAAGTGATGTTTTATACAGTACAGATCGGTCGAAAGTTTAACACCGAGCTTACGAAAAGGAATCGAAGCTCGACTGTCGAGATACAATACAGACCCGTCGAAAGTTTAACACCGAGCTTACGAAAATGAGTCAAAGATCGGCTGTTAAGATACAATACAGACCTGTCGAAAGTTTAACACATGAGTTGTAGGTCGGCCATCGAGTGGCCGAGATATTGATAACTAGTGGTCAGAACACAACTGAGAGATATAAACCAGGCTCCGGTTTCACAATCATTCCTTAGCTAAGATTTTCCTTACCTTAAATTAAGCAAATTTTGGTAGTATGTTTTTAGAACTGTTAATAAATATGTCAAAACTTAAGGCAAATGCTATAAGGTAGATTAGATCTTTAAAATGACACCTTCAATTCCTAAATATCTTGATAATTAACAGAATTATAAAGATTTGTAATTTTGCAAAATTTAAGTTAAAGAAAAATCTTAGCTAAGGAATGATTGTGAAACCGGGGCCAGCTGACTTAAAGGTAACTTGAAACTGATTTGTCATCAATATTTCTATGTTTAGTGTTAAACTTTAAACTGGTCTGTACTGTATTAGACGATTCTTTTTCTTAAGCAATTTCATGTAGCGACACATATTTTTGCGAATTGCGTCAGAAGCTATTTTTACAAAACATCTAATGATGCAATTGGCTTTTACTTTGCACTTGATAGAATACATCGACAACCTTAAATTACAGTTTACCGTAACGTAAAAACCTTGGTGAGCAGGTGGTTTTTCGTTGCTGTGGGTTCGAACCCCATTCACGGGCTGCGTGGAAATACTTTTCCTTGTTGTCAATCAACGCAGTAAAATTACAATGGCAGACCCAAAGGGGAGGGGGTTTCCGGGGGTTGGATCACGCCTTTTGTCCATGATATAATGTATGTGTGTATCACTTGCTAAGATGACAGGAAACCACATAATTTTATGCTACATATAAAAATATTCCGGAAAAGCAAGCTCTCAGACACCCTAGCTCGTTCCTCAGCGACAACGAAATATGGAACCCCTTTCCAAAATGTTTGGGTCCGCCACTGTATCATAATAGGACTTATTTGTACTAATACTGAACTTGAACATTAGCTACGGCTTCAAGATGTTACTAATCTAGAATAACTACGACAAATTTAGGTGATATTTTAGGGATCAATTCTGGGTCGGATGAAAAACCTGAAAAAGAAATAAGACCCTAGGATATTTTAACCGGATATGCCATGTACTGTTAAGATTTGTGGTAAATTAATCTCACCTTACGTTGGTTGAATAAGGCGATATATAAGGTGATGTCATTTAGAATTACTCAATGATTGTTAATAATTTACAATCACTAAGTCTTTGGTCGATTTTCAGGGATACAAATTCCTTTAACGTAAATAACTTTATTGCCTTGCGATTAATTTATCTCATTGCACGTGGGTTTAATCCGGACCTATTACCTGAATGCGATCGAAAAGGAAATGTCCTTTGTTGGAGTCACTATAAGTTAGCCAAGGATTAGTATAATAGGATTAAGGTATTAACGAACTTGTGCGTAAATAAATTCTTGAAATAACTACTACAAGTTGTACTAGTTTCTGTTTTGCTGTTTTTGTGATATTGATTTGTTGAAATAAGTTCATAGAAAAATCAATGAACTGGAATAGATTTTGTTGTTGTTTATTTGAGACTACATTGTAGACGTATTGGGACATCGCTATTACCACAAAATTATATTTTTGCGCAAAATAAGACGTTGCCTGTGTTGAAATATCAGGATAAAAGGCTTATCCTTGTATGCATGATACGTAATACCTCACTAATGACATCATTTCCGGTGTACATACCACCTTTCTCAACATTTTAAATCCCCTTCAGCCCATTTTGCTTTCTACAGAAATATCTTATATGTTGGATGTACTTTGTTACTTAATTACAACTTGGTTCAAATAAGTGTAAAAAATTCCAACTTTATCTAAAATAATTGGATTTTCCATAATTCTCTGTCATACACGCAATGACTCGGATAGCAATTTGCGTAATTGTTGCTGCGTCTGAAAATATCATATGAAACCGACAAATATTATTGACGTGGTGTATTAGGTTAAGCCTTTATTTATATGTGCCTTATAAATATTTATATCAAATTAAATATTTTTTAAATGATGAGTTTCAAGCAGAAAAAGGTAAAATTATATAATATTGTTATCCTTTTGCCTAAATAGCAGTCATTTTGTAATTTATTTTCATTTCCTGGTATATTTGTTTTTTAATTCGTATATGACAACTATTTTTTTAAAATCAGGCAATTTAAAACAAAATGTAACATGACGGATATAGTATCCTAATAGTCTTGTTATTTTGCAATGTATTAGGCATTCAGTTACAGTTTCTGAGATGAAATGTTCTGTCGTTGCCACCATTTGTAACATTCCAACTTCAATACTTTAATGTTACTATATTTCAAATGTATTTACTTAAATCACTTATTAAAACAGTATTGACATTATTCACCTCTTTACTGTTGTCTAAATTTGCTGGAAGATATAATTTTTAATTCCTCAAAAAGAAGGTACACTCCCTCATGCAAAGCATTTACTAAGCTAAGTTTGGTAAAATATATTTTGGCCCTTTGAGTATCTTTTCAACATCTTGAAAACAATTTTGTTTTCATATTTTTGGTCTTAGAACTACTGATTAAGAATTGTATTCCGAAACGGCCGCCTAGTGCTGTAAAATTAAAACTGGTATAATATGTAAATTACACAGTGATACCTTCCTATAAAGGACACCCCCTCCAAAAAAAAAAAAAAAAAAAAAAAAAAAAAAAAAAAAAAATAAATAAAAATAAATAATTAATTAATTAATTAATAGACAGGCGTTTTATTTGTAGTGTTGTAAAACCATGTCCTTTTTACAAAGGTGTCCTTTATAGGTTTCAAGGTGCACAATAACATAATTTGTATATAATTATGGACCTTATTGAAGAGCCAATAATAATAATAATAATAATAATAATAAAATAAAAATAAACACATTTCAACTTCGCTATACGCATGTTTACATTTGCCTTCTTTAAAATGACATGTGGGTCTATGCAAATATCTACATGTAATGAGAAATAAATATGGCAAAATGAAAACTCGGATACAAGTGACAGCATTTAGTTTTACTTTCGCTCCGGCATTCATCCATTTGGAATTTGAACTTGTCTTTATCTATCACGAAAAAATCCATTCCAGAACAATTTTTGTGCGTTCGAAAAAGACCACAAAAACATTTCTATAAAATAAGTAAAAAGCAGCAACAGGCGTAAACGGAAATACAAAAAACTGAGAATTACTAAAATACCTAAAACTCAAAATGTTTGCAATAAAAGAACACATATAAGGGAGCTTGTTTAAATATTTTATTTAAGTAAATACGTGCACAGTTTATTAATTCAATACGACGTTTTATATGGGTTTCTGCGTAACTTTTATTGGATCATTATCTATTGACGCATGTAACAAATGGTATTATGCAGTTTTGCAACTTAACAGTAATCAAAAATCAATTTCGACTCTGCTCGAAGAATGAAACATCAGATTTTTGAAGATTTGTTGTAAAACAAATACCACCAATATAAATCTATTTCAATGAAAATTTCTCCATCGATCAACATTAGAATTTTTTTTATAAATTTTACTCTGCTGCATAGATTGAATTGTTATTGGTGCTTGTCAAAAGCAACATTTGTATTAATGAAATGTCAATTTTACCTCTGCTGCAAATAATGTAATAACATATCAGATGTTTGGGAATTCTGAGCATTTGTTTTTGCAAAACAAAACCTTAAATATTAATCTATTTCAAAGAAAATTTCTACATCTATCAAAATTAGTAAAAAAAATTACTCTGCGATTAACATTAAAAAAAATTACTCTGCCGTAAAGAATTATTATCGGTGCATGTCAAAAGCAACATTTGTACTAATCAAAAACCTAAATCGTCACTCTGATGCAAATAATGAAACTTTTCCTGGTAATTCTGGGCAGTTTTTGTAAAACGAAAACCACCAATGTTAATCTTTTTAAAAGAAAACACTAACCAGCGTTAAAAAATCACTTTTTACTCTTGATGCAAAAATGAACGATTATTGGTGCTTGTCAAAAGCAAGATTTGTATTAATTCAATGTCAATTTTAACTCTGCTGCAAATAATCAAACATATCAGATTTGTAAAACAAAACCTTCAATATTAATCTATTTCAAAGAAAATTTCTACATCGATTAACATAAGAAAAAAATAAATTTTTACTATGCTGTAATGAATGATCATTGGTGCTTGTCAAAAGCAAGATTTGTATTAATTCAATGTCAATTTTAACTCTGCTGCAAATAATGAAACATATCAAAATTTAACGATAATCAGGACCTTTTTGTAAAACAAAATCTTCAATATTTTATCTATTTAAAAGAAAATTTGTACGTCAATCGACAATCAAATCTACTGCATAGAATGAAGAAGTATTGTTACTTGTCCAAAGAGATTTTGTTTTAATCAAAAATAAATTTTCATTCTGCTGCAAATAAAAAAACATCATATTTTTGGTGATTCTAAGGACTTATTTATATAACAAAACCTTCTAAATTCATCTATTTTAAAGACAATTTGTACACCAATCGACAATTTAAAATCAATTTTTACTCTCCTGCAAAAGATTAAACATCAGATTTTTGATTGATTCTTTGAACTTTTTTGTATAACAAAACCTAAAATATTTCATCTTTTTAAAAGAAAATTTGTACATCTACCGCCAATCAAATCTACTGTATAGAATGTAGAACTGTTGCTGTTTGTCCAAAGCAAGTTTGTATTTATCAAAAATCAATTTTAACTCTGTTGGAAACAGAATAATAATAATAATAATAATAATAAATAGAAAATAAAAAATAAAATAAAATTTGCGGTGGTTCTGAGCAGTTTTGTAAAACAAAACCTTCAATATTATTATATCTGTTTAGAAAAGAATTTTTCGATCGATTAAGTTTCCACACTGAAAAACAGACAGGGTTTGGACTTGACTTATGTCCATCTCTCCTTGTGGAGAATTGGGCCAGATATCTTTC
Organism: Anadara kagoshimensis; assembly: GCA_021292105.1. Taxonomy (NCBI): domain Eukaryota; kingdom Metazoa; phylum Mollusca; class Bivalvia; order Arcoida; family Arcidae; genus Anadara; species Anadara kagoshimensis. The sequence continues at coordinate 8,931,205 of CM037857.1, read as the reverse complement.
TCCTCCAAGAATCTCTGTTGGCAGCTATTTTTGCAGCTTCACTCCATGTCCCGACAGGGTTTTCCTTTTGCAATATAAATGTAGAAATCTTGTAAATAAAACGAAATTAACATGCTTGTTCATAATAAAAACCCATTCCAATCGTTTTATCACGCTTAAAGTGTCAACTTTCAATAATTTCACGGAAGTGTAGTTCCGTTTACATCCGCTATTCCTATCAAAAGAGAAAAAGAGATAAAACTATTTATGGTTAGATCGAATAAACTAAGTTAAAAAAAAAACACATGCTAATGTTTGTAAAGAGACATGATTAAGTTGCGTGCTGGTTTGTCGCCATGGCTCGTAACTAATGCTTTCCAGTTAAGATTTTTAGTAAATACACTAAACATTCGGCGACTTTTCAAAACATCGAGTATATCGAACATCAAACTGATTTTAGAGGAATTTACGAATACATTTTTTAAACTTGTTTTTAATTTTTTATTTTTTTGATGAACACGTTTTATGTTACATAAAGTTTCAATTCTGAAACTTCGTTTAAGAGAAAACAGTCAAACCCCGATTTAAGTATTTTCTGTTATTTCAACATCTATGAAGTTTTAGCATATCATATTTTGTAAGAATGAAATATTACCAATCTATCGTATTAATTTATGAATTAAAATATTATCTACATGTTCTCGCAAAGTTTTTTTGATTCATAGGACAGGTTTTTAAATAAGTTGGATGGTTTGAGACAATAAAAACATTCAAAATAAACATATTTATTTATAGTTGTGAGTTCCACATATCAGAAAGGAAAGAATTTCCTGTCTCTGGAAAAAAATCAATATAGCATACACATCTTATGTAAAATGAACTTTGTCATTTTTTCTGTTTTTGAATAAATTGCAAAAATAAGAGATAGAATGAGTTTACACAAACAGATAACATTCTCCTATACATTTTTTTAATAAAAACAAATATATATTAGAGTAATTTCTCGCCTGGCATTGAATTTCCAGGAAAAAAAACAAAAAAAAAAAAAAACATACAGATAATTCACAGATCGGAGATTTTCCACGAATCTTTACACTAGCGGTGATTTATTCCGTTTGCATTAAATCACTAGTGTATTACTCCTAAAGAAATACACCACCATGAGATGTATCCCTTTTGGAAAGAATGGCTCCATAGTTAAAGAATTCACTGTTTCAAATATGACAATGTTGTTTATTATAAAATATTGTATATATTGTAGGGGGCACTGTCGACATATCTGTTCAACAAATGCAAGAAAGTGGGAAAATGAGTTTAATATACAGAGCCTGTGGCGGTGCATGGGGAGGAACAAAGGTTGACGAAGAATTTCAAAAGTTTCTGGAGACATTGTTCAACTCTGAAATTATCAAAGAATTTAAATCGAGTTGTCGCTCGGATTATCTTGATATTATGCGTGATTTTGAGGCAAAGAAAGGAAAAATCAAGTGCGATAGTAATGATTCGAAACCAATCAAATTACCAGCCGGTTTAGAAGAAATTTTGGTCAAAAACACTGGCTTTTCATCAAAGAACTAATCCCCCAAACTCGATTTGCGGATAAAATTACCGTCGTGAGAGACAAAATGTTCTTGCATTCGGACATTTACAAATCTTTCTTCACAGAAGCCATAGAGAACATCATTATGTACATGGAAGAAATTTTCATGCAACCCATATGTGAAGATTTGTTCACAGTTCTGATGGTTGGAGGCTTTTCGGAATCACCGATTGTCAACGAAACAATTAGGCAGCATTTCCCGTTCAAACAAATAAAGGTTCCAACTGACGCCGGGGTCAGTGTGATGAAAGGAGCAGTATTGTTCGGTCATAATCCAGGAATTATTACTGCGCGAGCATGCAGGTACACGTACGGTGTAGCACTGCAAAAAACCTTCAATAGGGATATTCATCCGCGAGAGTACGCATGCGATGTTGATGGAAACTTGATGTGTGATAACTGTTTTGAGAAATTCTTCACCATAATCAAATGGTCAATATAGGAGACAAGCATGCCGTAGCTGTGTCGAAAACATTCGAGAGCGAGGAACGTCAAATTAAAAGACGGAATCCTTTATTGGTCGAACTGTTTGTGTCACCTGCTTCCAATCCGATGTTTATAACGGATAAAGGATGTAGAAAACTAGGTGAAATTGTCATAATGCCACCAAATGGACACTGGCCGAAAGGTGTGGACGGAAGAGTTGAGCTAGAGATAGCCGGTACAGAAATTGTAGGACGTTTTGTAAATGATCTATCTGGTGAGGTCATTACAGGCAGGTTTGAAGTGTTGCAGTGAACACCATTAACAAATGGGTTGATATAACATCAGTTAAGATTCCAAGACAGCCCAAGTCACATAAAACAAAGAAAGAGATCTCAAAATTATCGTGCAATCGATTCTTTCACATACAGTCTCATTTTTGGGTTGTCGGAATACTGTGTATTTTGCTTTGAAAAAAGCTTCAGATTTATTTCTTCAGATGCATTCTCATTTTGGATTATCGAATTGTTTTTATTCTGTTTTACCTTTTCATTTTAAGACTTTCCACAAACAATTACAACCTGATGGTCAACCTAAGGCTGTCGGAAGGTACCATGCAGTAATTGTATGTAGTTACAGGTTTTTAATAAACCGTACCAGTTTTAACACTAGGGTTAATATAGAGCCTGTATGTGGTTTATTCTATGTTGTATACGATGTTCGTATGTTCTTAACTAAAATTTGAGCTTTTGTATCGAGCAGCACTGAATTTTGTATCACAAATCGGTGTAAATAATATCCATATTGAAAATAAATTAAAAGGCTAGTTTTGTTCAATTTGAATTTAATTTTAATTTATGCTTGTTAGTCGGGTCTCATGTTGTAAATACGTACTGTGTCATATGTTCCATGTTATTCTTTCAGACCATTAACTACCTACTAACCCATCCATCCACCCACTTCGTCCTTTTCATAGCACCTATCTCAACAGTCCTTCAGTTTGGCCAGCCCATATCTTTTATTCTTTCCAGTTCTTCTCAAGGTCTCTTTTGATCTTTCTCTTTCTTTTTCATTCTGGAGTCCAGGGCAAAATAATCTATTTATTGTTGTTGCTCTCTTTCTTTTAAAATATGACCTATGTATTTTCATCGCCTTGATTTAATTGTCTTTTAGACGATTACAGAACAATCATTATTCTTCTAGGACAAAAAAGATTTATATTCCAGTGTTATAAGAGCGAAGTGTTTATCACTGAATTTTTTTCCAACAATTACCCATCCGTATGATATCAGCTGTTATTTCCTGAATTGTCAATTCATGGAAATTGTCAATTGATATATAGTGTATAACTCAACGCCAGCCTTGTGACCTCAAAATATCAATCTGAGCAATACAAAAGTAAAAATTCTTCTTTTTGAAGGAAATCGGCGTGGGACGATATGTTTGGTCTTAAGACAGTGTTTGGTATTTTGAATACTTTATAGTTACAACAATGTAGAGGATTGCTCAGTCAAACTGATAAAGGTTTTGATCACAGGCGCTTGGGGTAGGGTATTTTTTCAATTTATCATTTTATCGACCAAGCAATGATATATTTTGCTATTTTATTATATCTGACAACGTTCTGAACTAAATGCACTAGAAATAAACTGATTTTATTTTCTTGATTTTCTCTATATAAAAAAGAACAAGGTATGCAACTTCAAATTTGTTTTAAATAGACTCATGGGGATCCCCCTTTGTTTCTTCGTTTTAAGCGCTATTTATTGCCGTTGGTGCATTGTTAAATCTAAATCGATATTATCTTTAGGATTGCCATTTCAATAACACACCAAATTAACTTTTCCTGGCGAAAACAAGTTTAATTCAAGCGACGAAACCACTTACCGATCACGGAAGTGAAGAATCTGCTTGTTTCTGTTAGAGAGGATCCAACTATATGAATATTCTTAATAAAAGGACAAGCGAATTGGTCAATGTTCTCTGCCTATACAGAGATGGATGATAGTATCATCTGTCACTGTTAAAACATATAGATATCTCACTCGTATGTTGTTTCTAGTAAGACAAAACCGGTTTTTCATTTGAAGGGAAAGCTGATACATCAATTGTACAACTTGATACCATTGCTTCATATTGGCGCATTCTGAACCCTTCTATAAAATAAATAATTACCCCCCCCCCCCAAAAAAAAAAAAAAAAAATTCGCTGAACCTGTTTTTGTGGAGCAAAAACAGCAACAACAAAAAGTTTTTAACCATAGGTTGGTTTGTCTTATTACTTCTACAAAAACGATTTAGTGCAAATATTCCTACAGGGGTAGTAAAATGCCTTGTTATTGTGGCGAGTGTAGCCAGCTAGAGAGGAGGTGCTCACCTTTCCGGAGCACCAAGCTTCACTACCCTGGGAGGAAGTGCACATGTTTAACTGGGTTTGATTATGATTTGGACATGGAATAGTCAGTTTTTTTAAAAAAAATTACTGATATTTTTTGTGAGATCAAGATGTCAAAGATTATTTATTTATAATGAGAAGAAATTGTAGCTAAAGCTTTTACTTTTTTGAATCGTGGTTTGGAGAAGGACTGGTATGTTTGTTTTTGATTTAACAGTGATAAATTTATTTAAAAGTTAATAGAATTCTGCTGAATAATCGTACAGGTCGGGGAAACGTCATCGATCACTTGAAATACAAATGATAAGTATACAAGTAATTAAAAGATGAAAATCAAGAAAAGAGACATTAACACATGTATTGCCTATTTCTCAAATAGCTTGTATAGATATGTAATCAGGAGATGGCTACCTTTCAAGAGTAGCTGGCCTCACTTCCTCCGTGGAAATTCACATGTTGAACTTAATTTGTCAGTTTTCAGAGTTTGTTTAGTGGTATTGTGATTTTGATACGGTATGTTTGTGTTTGATTTCGTGGAACCAAATACTTTACAATAGGTAACAAGTATGTATTTACCAGTTAAGAAATACTAATCCATCAAATAATTGCGTATTCAGACATAATTTCCTTGTCTAAATTTATTTGTCAATAGATTTTTGTCTTTGCGGATAAGGAAACAATAAGCAATAAGCGCTGCGCAAATTGTTCAATCACGATGTAAAAAAGAGTACAATTTGGAAAAATCATAGAAGCTAATGGAAGTAACATTATTAGAAAAGTGTTTTCCATGGCGTTATTAACCGTAAAGACTAGCCATATTGCAATTTTAAATGTAGGTTGTGTTACTGTAATATTTTATATGTAATTTTATAGCAGAAAATTGCACCTAGATGAATCGATTCATTTTGCAACGAACAGTTATTTAGTAGAATTGACTTTAAAATGAATTTTGTAGGGTTTTTCGTAATTTTAGAAGCCAGTATAGTAGCTTAATTAGGCTTCGTTACAGAAATGTTTAAATCGTCAAGACTATAAGAGTGTTTGAGGAGATAATAGTGTTTTATGGAAATTTTAAACAGTTGTGTCGCTAGTAGAGATGTATGTTTCTTGTCAAAACACCCAGGAAGTTTTTGGTAAAGCAATGTTGTATTGTTAAAAAAATTGCTGTTTGAATAAAAAACTTATCAATCGCCAAATCATTCAACTCAACATACAGATATATAGACGTTCTGTCTCTTAACAATCCTAAATTTGAGACTATGTAAATGTCATCTATCCTAGTGAGCTTGAAATAAAAGACACGACTGATTCCTCAAGTTCTGCTTCATATTTAGACTATACCTGAATTATGACGCACAGCAAAGGCTACATTTGAAACTTTATGACAAACGTGATGACTTCAATCTTTCTATTGTCAACTTTACTTTTTTATGCAGCAATATACCTGCTTCTCCTGGTTATGGTGTATTTGTTTCCCAATTAAAACGCTATGGTAGAGCTTGTTCCCACTACGGGGACTTTGCACAACGAAGTAGGCTGCTTGCAAATAAATTGTTGACTCAGGGATATTGCAAGCCTAGGCTTATCAAGGCCCTCAAAAAGTTTTATGGCCGTCATCACAGTATTGTTGACAAGTTTGATGTCTCTGTGTCCAGGATTGCCTTGGATTTATTTGACGTCTCATAGTTCCTTTCACACAATTTTGATTACACACGTGGCGGGTGTAGCTAGCTAAACAGGAGGTGCTTACCCTTCCAGAGCACCCGGCCTCACTTCCCTGGTGGAAGTTCACGTGTCTAACCTAACTTGTCAGTTCCAAAGTTTTTACTTTGCTTCTGGATTGTGATTCGGAAATGGATTAGTATGTTTGTTTTTGATCACAACCCAAAGTTAAATAAAAACGTTAAAACTGGCAAATCAAAAACATACTTATCCATGTTCGAATTACAATCTAAAACCAAAGTAAAAACTTTGGAATTGACCTTCGAAAGGAAAGTGAGCCGGGTGCCCCGGGATGAAAAATTTAGTATTTTACGCGATTCCACGAGGAAAGTAAAACGGGGCGCTCCAGAAGCGTATACGAAATAACCTCACTAATATATTGGAGTACTAATTTACCAAAAAATCACTTGAAATAAACATACCTAAATGTATATTATTTTGTGTGTTTTAGGACCACTGGTTGTTAAATAAACTGAATACTTAAGATTCTTAAAAAAACACTTGGACATAGACATTGCTAATCGAAGCTCTAAATATGTGTTTATCTTGTGTCTGGTTAGATTTAGACTAGATTTATGTTTTGGTTTTCTTTTAGTTTATTCAATTGTCGAAAACATTATCTTAATAAGCCATGATCAAATAGTCAGAAAACCTATTTTCCATCTTAGTTCATTCACAGACAATCTTATCAATCACACGTAACTTTGTCCTTGAAGAAAATTATTAGTTCCATAAGTGCTTGATATTCGTTTTGAAGACAATAGCAACCTATTTCTATTGAATTCAAATATAAAATGTTTACCGGAGGGCTTGAAAAATTCTTTTAGAAATATTAGTATCTAACAATCTAACATACCAATATAACAAAAGATTTGTACACTGATTTTCCTTAAGGTGTTTTTTACTTATATTTATTTTCTCGTTTTCGTGAAGAATATGACTTTACCCTTGTTTTCTAAGCAATTAATTTAAAATTTCCTCAGGTGCCTTAAATTTTTCACTCCAAATATAAAGAGGAATGGTTTGATAAACAATATACTAGATGACATGTCAAATAGTTATTTTAAGTTAATTAAAGACGCAAAAGGAAAACGTTTTTCTACCTTTACATTTGATTTACGTCTTTTAATCAATTTCTGGGGCAGAAATAGATGGCTTTATGTCATTTCAAGACATTGAAATTATTTTTAATACTCAATTGTCAAACACAATTTCGTTTTTCTATTACAGAATTTCTATTGGGTCTGACCCAAGACTCTAAAGTTGGCAGTGACTGCTTTTTCGCCAACCACTACATATTACGAAATGAAAATTACGGTTCTTTCAGACGGGGAACTTAAAATAAACTATGTCTGTGCCACAGAAGGCGTGGCACGATAAAGAACCATACTGTATAATGACATTAGCGCTAGTGCAACACAGAGACAAAATTCCTACACCTTCGCCGCCTATAACTAGCGACGTCTCGATATAAGTGAAATATTCTTGAGTAGGACGTTGAATAACTTTACTCAACTCATTTCAGAATTTTATTCATTTTCATGCTTTACGATCTGATAAAAAACAAACATATTGATCCATGTCTGAATCAAAATCAAGGAAAAACTTTGGAAATGATAAGTCAAACATGCAATGGGTTCGCCGCTGTACCACCTGATATCCTCTAACGTTTGTGCGGAACGCTTATGTTCAATGGATATGGAATGGCATGAGATGACTTTGTTTGCCAAAATAACGTAATTTCGGGAATCTGTGACGTTGACGTTCCGCACAAACGTAAGAGGTATTGATTACGTGGTATAGCGGCGAACCTCATTGAGTGTGTTGAAATTATTTCATATTAACCAACTACATGAACATCTCACGATCAAATCATAGCGGAGATTTCCAATTCTTTGGTTTATATTTTCAACCGAGATTCTGAATTATCAAATATTTTCAGAACCTTTTTATTTAACTTCAATATATATACACTCTCTTTCAATAATTCAATTTAACGAAATAGTATAAGTATTTATGGAATTTTGGGAATGTATACAAGAAAGGTGATAATGCTGAAAGCTTTATAAACATTGTCTTAATTTTCAGAACAAACAATACAACTAGTTTTCTTTTATTAATGCATTGAATTTATTTTGACTCTTAAATCCATATACATATACATTATTGCATTTGAAATTCAGTGAAATTCAACAAAGAATAAAACAGTTTTGAATATGTGAAAAAATCCTAAAATTTCACAAATTAAAATCAACTAGCTTTTTTCTTGGGAGGATAATTTTTCCTTTATGGTATAATTAAAGTTTATTCGGTGAAATCTTCTTTTTCCATTTTTATTTTAAGTCATATTCCTTATTTATATTGATGCATTTTGTATTTAATTAAAAGGTACATTATCGCTATTTCGTAAATGTAGTGAAATTCAAAAATTTCGAGAAAATCTTATAATTTGACTTAGTTAAATAAAGCAGCTTTTAGCGTTCACCGTTTCCTCTGCATGATTTAGTTACATTTGATGCGGCGAAATTTTCTGCCATTGTCATCTTTTCTCATATCCCAACTTCGCCATACACACCTTTTCCGTGGTTTTCTACAGACTGACTTGCGCTTGTAACATTCTTTGACACTTTGGTCCCAGCTTTCATCTATCTTACACGCGAAGTTGTCTATGACAGAACAGTCAGCACCAGAACAACTTTTAACCTAAAGCAAAAATAAGAAAATCCGTCAAAAGAAAGATATAAAATAGAAAGCTATACATCAAACTGGTCTTTAAGGACCACCTAAGCGAAATAGTAAACGTGATTGTTTTTTAAATTTTAATTAACTTAGTTGGAAATGTTAGATAAAATATCAAATACACAGTTTGTATGTACAACCCTTTGTATCGCGGCTCGTAGTGATACCCACTACCAATAAAACAGGAATTGACCTGATAGATAGGGTTGTTCATATACACTCCTAAAAAGAAATTTATTTAAAAAATTTCCCCTTTTTCAACACTTTTACCACATTTTATACTACAAAATTACCGAAGTCATTTCTATTTTACAATTATATACTTAATGTTTATTGGTAAGATAGAAACGTTTATATCGACCGCATTTATTCTTACTATCTCCAAATTTATTTATTCAGTTACAATGACGTCTTCAATGCAGTCCGTTCCAGTTTTAGCAACTAGATTTCCTTGCTTTTATAAAGAATTTGGCTTCTGGTTTCTGATTTTGTTCTTACAATTTCCGGTACGAGGTACTATAGTACAGAAGTCGGACAAATGGTTAAATGGAAATCAGATGTGGAAAATTACTTGTGACAATAAATTGGAAAACGAACGTTTTGTGAGCTTACGACAAAACACTTTCGGTAAGGTTTCCATTTGTACCACCACCTATGAAATTATTTGATTTACAGATATGCTTTACATGTTTTATTTAATCATTTTGATGGTTTTTCGATGAAAATTATAATACGCGTCTTGAAGCAGATAGAACTCTTTCAAGCGCACGAAATAATACTAGTCATCACAATGGAGGGGTTTCAGTATTAATGGTCAAATTACCTGACATAAATATCCACCGTATTTTCCACATTCTCTCTTGAAATAACCTCGCAATCCAAACTTTTGTATCACACTAACTTTGTTAAATTGTTCTACCCAGTGTCCCCTACTCGTGTAGATTCCTTGGTCACCGTTGCTGAATTCTCCTATATTCAAGAAGCAAAACATTGTTACAGTTAAGTTGAAGAAGAACATGCAGGTACAAACACTTAAAGAGTACCGTTAAATTTAGAGTTGTATGTAAACAGGGAAGCTGACTCACGAATGAACTACAAGGCTACTGAACGTGAAATTGGCCCCTATTTTTACATTGAACGTTATAATGTAACACAAGACGCGACAGTTAGCTAAACATGAGAGGTATGTCCCCTTTCTCATTCCCTGGTGAAAGTTAACACGATTAACTTTATTTGGCAGTTTTTAAAGTGATTACTTTTGCTTTTGGATTGTGGTTTAGACATTTTTGATTTTAAATCAAATTAAAACAAACATACATATCCTTGCCAATGGCAGGACCGTTTTTAAAGAAGATTGAAGTGTGTTAAATTAAGAGTGAACCATTAACCCTTACATATTACTTTTGCTTTCGGATTGTGGTTTGGACATGAAGTGTTATGGGTGTTTTTGATTTTAAATCAAATTAAAACAAACATACAAATCCTTGCCAATGGCAGGACCGTTTTTAAAGAAGCTTGAAGTTAAGAGTGAACCATTAACCCTTGCATATTAATACATGACAGAAACACTTAAAATATGTACTGGTAATTATTAAATATTATTAGTTAAAAATTGAGAAAAAACATTATAATGTTAAAAGTTGTTTATTTTTAAATTTAAAAAATGACCTCGTAGCAAGTAATGAATGTAAAATTGTCTCTACCTGAACATACTATTTTACCGATTTCTACGATTTTCTTTCAAGACCATGACTTAACGTGTGCTTATTTCCAAAGCATTTGTTTAAATTAAGTTAATAAATAAATTTTAATAAAAATATTTATTTACGGAGATTTTATCATTACACAAACCAAATATTTATTTTAAACCGAAGATGCTTAAAAAATAAATGTTGTTTAATGCCTATCAAAATGCTATTAAATACAAGATTTATAGCAACAAAAAAGGGTAATAAGAATATTTTTATTATCATGGAAACAATTGTTAACAGTATATAACTACAATTGAAAGTAATATCTACATTTTTTTTCTCTTCTCTCTCTCTCTCTCTCTCTCATGAAACATTCAACATAACAATTATATACGAGGTACGTATGTATAACTTATAATTGTTGTTGTACTATTTGTAAAAATTTAATGTCAATATGATTGTATTTGTATATATGTTGAAGGCTTATATAATAAAAGGAGATATAAAAAATAGTTAAATTATGATAATAATAATGATAACAATAATAATAAATTTTATCATGGCAATGAGGTCTATGTGTGTTTTATCGACTGAAGATAATCGATATCGACTGATGGCGTAGTATGTGCATGAAGTTATGTCACCCCTAATATGAGCAAAAGTACTGATAAATAACACCGTTATGAAACAATTACTATTTATTCATACAAAGCTACTCCACCACCACATCCATACCATGTCAAGTCGAAGTTAGGCATTTATGAAGGGTTACGGCGATCAACTAAGTCCTACCCGTTAATTTGGCTGCGATATATGTGATGGCATAGCTTCGAATCAACAAATAGTTACTTTTTGAGAATTTTGTTATTTATTTTTATTTTTGCTTATATCAGGTGTGACATTACTTTTGCTGATATCAAGGGTGACATAACTCTTGTTTCCGGGGTTGTATATATACATGTATTCTGATACTGAATTAATACGCCTTACCTGTAATAAGATATACTTCGCCAATTTTTAAAGCTGCCGGGCAATATTTATTATTAAACAGTCTCTTCTGATTTGATAATTCAGTGTCTCCCTTTAAATAGACATATATAAATAATTGTCAGCTGATTGAATTGTAACTAGTAAAATAATATAGACAGACGTTGGAACAAAGTTCTCGTTATTTTGAATGTTTTCTTTCCATATTTTCCATGTCAAGTAATATTTTTGTCCTGGACCAATTTTGATGAAAGGTTCTTTGTTACACAAAGACGAACTTTTTTCTCATCATTGTTATATTTTTTATCAGTTTTTTGGTTTTCAATAAACCCATAGTTGAAGACATTTAAAGGAATAGGAAATCGTTTGTTAATTTTCATTTTCCAACTTTAATCAAAAGTGAAATATCCAAAAACAAACATACCGATCCCTGTCAAAATCATTATAGTCTCAAAGCAAAGTTAAAACTTTGAAGCAAAAAATGTCATAGGAAGTTTCTTCTAACAATTCATAAAAATAAATAACAGAAAAAGTCTAATGATTGGAAATGCTTAAAACAAAGGAGGATCAAATGTACTTCATAATAATAATATTTTCATTGTGTGGCCACTGTTGGGTATAATAATAAATAAAAACGAATATAATGATTCAAATCCAAATCACAACCCCAAAGCAAAGTAAAAATTTTGAAACTGGCATATTAAATTAAGGACGATGGCTTCAACCAGGTATGTGAGGCTGGATGCAAGAAACGTTTACAGTGACAAGTTCCGAAAGAGTTAATTGCATGTTAAAATGCGTCTATTTAATCAATATACTTTCATTTTACTAACAAAGTTTGATTTTGAAGCGTTTTACAATCAGTGTTACTAATACGTCTTTTTTTTAGCCTTGTCTGTTTAGCTAAATTAACTTCGAATACATTGCCAAAAAAGCGTTTTATTTTGTTTTCTTCTATTGTTTCATTTTTCTCGTATTGTTTTGTGTTTTAACTTATTTCTGTAAGCAAATTCATTCATTCTTGTCTTTTTGACTCAAATTTTACTTTTATAAACAAAATAGCGACAAAATTTAATACAAGGTTAATGTTGATTTATTACCCGATAAACTTTGATAATATCTATTTCACATTCATAAACATTCACTTGCTTTATGATCCTGGCTTTAAACACTGAAAAATAAATAATTATATTTATTAATGATCATAATTTTGATGAACTATTCGCTGTATTTGGGATTAAACCAATCGATTCATGTCCAAATCTATTTTCCAAAGCAAACTAAAAACTTTAAAATCTTGAAAATTTAGTTAAACACTGCCATCAGGGAAACATACCGGATGCTCCAGAAGGGAAAATATTCCCGTGTTGCTAGCTAAATCAGCCAAATGTATAATCAAATTGAAAAGAAATGAAAGAGAATGAAAGAAAAATGTGACGTCAAACATACATTTCGGATACAGATATCATATAATACTATGATGTAAATGATTTAAGTGCAAAACAGTATTTACACAAACAGAATAGCCAATGACAATGTATAAAATAGCACTGTTTTCCGGGGTTGGGATTTATGAATAAAAGACATTGCAGTAGTGTGTCATTACTTGCTGATAGAAAGTTGTCAAGCAGAAATAGTATTTCAGATGCAGTTGACACGCATTCAGGATGATGTTACATTAAATTGACTTTTTATACTAATAGGACCAATACAATTGCCTATCTCTGCAGAAATACCAAAAATTTTACGCCCAAAATTGCTACATAAGGATCGGTCTGCAAGTCACTATCTAGGATCTAATCCAACTCAGAGAAATGTGAGAATGTTTGTCAGTTTTCTTGCCGCAGGTTAGTGGTTTTTTGGAACTCCAGTTACCTCCACAATCAAAGAACAAAACGCATAAATATAAATAAAAGAATTTTGAGGTGGATATTAAAACACTATTACTCAACTCCACTCTATTATAAACAACATTTTAAGTAAAGATAAAAAATCATTTATTTTTCCAGTATAATATTACCCTAAATGTTTTCTGGATAATTATAATATGACGCCGACCTCAAAATATTAGGTGACATGTGTTTTTTTAAGTTTATGAATAATATAAAATGCATATGCTCACAATTAAATGAATAAAAATAAAATTAAATAAATGTAAAAAGAGAAAAGGGAAAGAAAAAGTACATTATTATAATATAAATTAATGTATTTTCAAACATATTTTTTATCTATTTTATAGTTTTGTAACAAAAATGATTTTTTAAATGAACATTTGATTGCTTAAATCGGAATGTCTTTTAGAGTGTAAACTCAAATTGCTAACAATGGTAACACAGGAGGAACAAGAGACCTAGAGGTATCTAGTGTCACAATCGACGGTTTCTTTATACCTTTGAATCTTTTAAAAACAAATATCAATCACGACACAAAAACAAACATACTAATCCATGTCCGAACCACAGTCAAGAAGCAAAATAAAATAAAAAACAAACATACTAATCCATGTCCGAACCACAGTCAAGAAGCAAAATAAAAATAAAAAACAAACATACTAATCCATGTCCGAACCACAGTCCAGACGCAAAGTAAAAATAAAAAACAAACATACTAATCCATGTCCGAACCACAGTCCAGACGCAAAGTAAAAATAAAAAACAAACATACTAATCCATGTCCGAACCACAGTCCAGACGCAAAGTAAAAATAAAAAACAAACATACTAATCCATGTCCGAACCACAGTCCAGACGCAAAGTAAAAATAAAAAACAAACATACTAATCCATGTCCGAACCACAGTCAAGAAGCAAAATAAAAATAAAAAACAAACATACTAATCCATGTCCGAACCACAGTCCAGACGCAAAGTAAAAATAAAAAACAAACATACTAATCCATGTCCGAACCACAGTCCAGACGCAAAGTAAAAATAAAAAACAAACATACTAATCCATGTCCGAACCACAGTCAAGAAGCAAAATAAAAATAAAAAACAAACATACTAATCCATGTCCGAACCACAGTCAAGAAGCAAAATAAAAATAAAAAACAAACATACTAATCCATGTCCGAACCACAGTCAAGAAGCAAAATAAAAATAAAAAACAAACATACTAATCCATGTCCGAACCACAGTCCAGACGCAAAGTAAAAATAAAAACAAACATACTAATCCATGTCCGAACCACAGTCCAGAAGCAAAATAAAAATAAAAAACAAACATACTAATCCATGTCCGAACCACAGTCCAGACGCAAAGTAAAAATAAAAAACAAACATACTAATCCATGTCCGAACCACAGTCCAGACGCAAAGTAAAAATAAAAAACAAACATACTAATCCATGTCCGAACCACAGTCCAGACGCAAAGTAAAAATAAAAAACAAACATACTAATCCATGTCCGAACCACAGTCCAGACGCAAAGTAAAAATAAAAAACAAACATACTAATCCATGTCCGAACCACAGTCCAGACGAAAAATAAAAATAAAAAACAAACATACTAATCCATGTCCGAACCACAGTCCAGACGCAAAGTAAAAATAAAAAACAAACATACTAATCCATGTCCGAACCACAGTCCAGACGCAAAGTAAAAATAAAAAACAAACATACTAATCCATGTCCGAACCACAGTCCAGACGCAAAGTAAAAATAAAAAACAAACATACTAATCCATGTCCGAACCACAGTCCAGACGCAAAGTAAAAATAAAAAACAAACATACTAATCCATGTCCGAACCACAGTCCAGACGCAAAGTAAAAATAAAAAACAAACATACTAATCCATGTCCGAACCACAGTCCAGACGCAAAGTAAAAATAAAAAACAAACATACTAATCCATGTCCGAACCACAGTCCAGACGCAAAGTAAAAATAAAAAACAAACATACTAATCCATGTCCGAACCACAGTCCAGACGCAAAGTAAAAATAAAAAACAAACATACTAATCCATGTCCGAACCACAGTCCAGACGCAAAGTAAAAATAAAAAACAAACATACTAATCCATGTCCGAACCACAGTCCAGACGCAAAGTAAAAATAAAAAACAAACATACTAATCCATGTCCGAACCACAGTCCAGACGCAAAGTAAAAATAAAAAACAAACATACTAATCCATGTCCGAACCACAGTCCAGACGCAAAGTAAAAATAAAAAACAAACATACTAATCCATGTCCGAACCACAGTCCAGACGCAAAGTAAAAATAAAAAACAAACATACTAATCCATGTCCGAACCACAGTCCAGACGCAAAGTAAAAATAAAAAACAAACATACTAATCCATGTCCGAACCACAGTCCAGACGCAAAGTAAAAATAAAAAACAAACATACTAATCGATGTCCGAACCAAGGTCCAGACGCAAAGTAAAAATAAAAAACAAACATACTAATCCATGTCCGAACCACAGTCCAGACGCAAAGTAAAAATAAAAAACAAACATACTAATCCATGTCCGAACCACAGTCCAGACGCAAAGTAAAAATAAAAAACAAACATACTAATCCATGTCCGAACCACAGTCCAGACGCAAAGTAAAAATAAAAAACAAACATACTAATCCATGTCCGAACCACAGTCCAGACGCAAAGTAAAAATAAAAAACAAACATACTAATCCATGTCCGAACCACAGTCCAGACGCAAAGTAAAAATAAAAAACAAACATACTAATCCATGTCCGAACCACAGTCCAGACGCAAAGTAAAAATAAAAAACAAACATACTAATCCATGTCCGAACCACAGTCCAGACGCAAAGTAAAAATAAAAAACAAACATACTAATCCATGTCCGAACCACAGTCCAGACGCAAAGTAAAAATAAAAAACAAACATACTAATCCATGTCCGAACCACAGTCCAGACGCAAAGTAAAAATAAAAAACAAACATACTAATCCATGTCCGAACCACAGTCCAGACGCAAAGTAAAAATAAAAAACAAACATACTAATCCATGTCCGAACCACAGTCCAGACGCAAAGTAAAAATAAAAAACAAACATACTAATCCATGTCCGAACCACAGTCCAGACGCAAAGTAAAAATAAAAAACAAACATACTAATCCATGTCCGAACCACAGTCCAGACGCAAAATAAAAATAAAAAACAAACATACTAATCCATGTCCGAACCACAGTCAAGAAGCAAAATAAAAATAAAAAACAAACATACTAATCCATGTCCGAACCACAGTCCAGACGCAAAGTAAAAATAAAAAACAAACATACTAATCCATGTCCGAACCACAGTCCAGACGCAAAGTAAAAATAAAAAACAAACATACTAATCCATGTCCGAACCACAGTCCAGACGCAAAGTAAAAATAAAAAACAAACATACTAATCCATGTCCGAACCACAGTCCAGACGCAAAGTAAAAATAAAAAACAAACATACTAATCCATGTCCGAACCACAGTCAAGAAGCAAAATAAAAACTTTGGATACTGACAAGTCAGGTTAAACACGTGAACTTCCACCAGGGAAGAGAGGCTTGGTACTTCAGAAGGGTAAGCACCTCCTATTTAGCTAACTTCACCTGCCATTTTGTGTAATCAAAATTGTTTGAAAGGAATATGAACGTCAAATATACCCAGGGCAATCCTTAGCACAGAGACATCAAACTTATCAACAGTACTATGATGACGCCCATAAGATATAGACGAAAAATCAAACTTTAGTATCAAAATCAAAAACAAACATAATAATCCATTTCCGAATCACAATCCAGAAGCAAAGTAAAAACTTTGGAACCGACAAGTTAGGTTAGACACGTGAACTTCCACCAGGGAAGTGAGGCCGGGTGCTCCGGAAGGGTAAGCACCTCCTGTTTAGCTAGCTACATCCGCCACGTGTGTAATCAAAATTGTGTGAAAGGAACATGGAACTATGAGACGTCAAATATATCCAAGGCAATCCTGGACACAGAGACATCAAACTTGTCAACAATACTGTGATGACGGCCATAAAACTTTTTAAGGGTCTTGATAAGCCTAGGCTATACTATTTAAACTATATATCTATATGGTATTTTATGTTAATGAAGAGTATATGATTCAAAATTATCTTGCAAAAGATTGGGGTGAAAACATGGTTCAACTATACTAAAAATCCCAAAAATCAAAGATATACTCCCTCATTCAAACTATTTCCTTTCCTTAATATATTTTAGTTTCAACCCGTGAAAAAGTTTGGTTTCACAATTGTCGCCAAGCATTACTGAAGAAAAATTGTATTCCGAAACCACAGTCTAGTACTGTAAAATTTACACTGTTATAATATGTTAGTTGAAACGGAACATTCATTTATCGTGACGATAATTTTGAAGCGAAACAGTACTTTAACTTGACTACAATTTGCCTTATCTAAACAAACTTATTTTAACAAACCTGCTCTGTTGACATCACAAAAATGTTGTTGCAGATGTATCTGACTTTGTTTACAATCTGCATACTGTGTATCAAAATACTTTACAATAGACGGATCACCAGGAGTGGATACCTCTTTAGGTTCCGTAAAATAAGCCCCATAATGAGCACAGACGACATTTACGTGTACACATTTTATAAAAATCGCAACAGCTAAGATAAACAACATATTTGATGTGTTCACCAAGCAAAAAAATTATTATGATTGCAGACCTATAGACAAGGTAATTTTATATATGGGATGAAAAACGGATTACATTTTTTTCATTTTGTTTTATCGGTTAAACTTTAACTTTTAAACCTGATCAGATTACCCTAGACAATGTATGATGACATTTCTTTGTGATTTTGACATATCGGTATGTCAGTAACAGATGTAAAAAAAATCTCCCTCAAATCGGACAAATCTTCATATTTTTAGAAACACACACACACACACAACACACACACACACGATGAAGAATAACAATATTCTTGAAACATTTTATATACGTATTTACAATAAACCTCTTTTTATTTTGCAGTACTAGACGACCATTTTGGAAAAGAATCCTGATAACTAGCGCTCTGATTGTAATTGTAAAAAATTCAAATATGTTTAAGACGTTAAAATTAGAAACTTATTTTACCAAACCCACCTTAGATAAAAACAAATTTGTTTAAGACGTTAAAATTAGAAACTTATTTTACCAAACCCATCTAAGATAAAACTTTGACCGAATAACTATAGACTAGTTTTTGAGATATTTTAAAATTTATCTTTTTTAAAAAAGTATACCCATGTCCAAAATCACAGGCACAAAGTAAAATAATACCAATGTAAGCTGCAAAATGAGTTGACCATCTCAACTTTAACCATCGAATCGATCCCTGTTTAGATAGCAACATATACCAACATATACTACGTAAGTAATCAAATAAAGAATGAACTCATTTTGCAGTACTAGACGGCCATTTTGGAAAAATATATCCTACCCTGAATATATGATGTCCCATTGTTCCATGTTCCTTTCACCCAATTTTATTACACGCGTTGCGGGTTTAGGTAGCTAAACAGGAGGTGCTGACCCTTCCGGATTACTCGGTCTTACTTGCCTGGTGGTAGCTCACGTGTTTAACCTAACTTGTCAGATTCAAAGTTTTTACCTAGCTTCTGGATTGTGATTTGGACATGAATTAGTAAGTTTGTTTTTTGATATGTAGCTAGATAAACGGGAGGTGCTTTCCCTTCAGGAGCACTCACTTAAATGGTCAAAGTTTACGTGTTTAACCTAATTTCTCAGTTTCAAAGTTTTGCTTAGGGATCTTGAACTTGACATATCCGTAACAGATGTCGGAAAAGCTTACTCAAATCGGAGATATCTTATTTTCTGATTAAAATTAAAATATATTTCCTGTTGTATAAAGTGGGTTAAAGAACGATTATGCTGATGTAAAGGTCTTGTTATAAGAATATGTATATACGTTCCATGCTATTTTTTTTAAACAAAATTGTTTTTGAAATGATATAATTCTTCAAAAACTTGATATAGTGATACATGTATTTGTCAAATCACATACATAACAACTGAATAAAAAATAAATAAAAATAATGCAAAAAATTGCAAGTAACGTATTCAAAGTCAGAGGCCAAATAGAAAAATTCGTGGTAGCAATTCTAATAACGAATATAGAAATGCCACGTAAAAGAACTGTTTATTGAATTTTCTCAATTTACATTTTATTTTGTATTTTGCAAACGTTTATTTTTATTGTCAAGTAGAGTATGAGGATTCGCCATTGTTTTTAAGCATTCAATTTCAAATCTACGTAGGCGTCTTAAATGTTTAGTTGGATCGATTCTTTGTCAACATGACTCTAAACATTCAAGGAGAATTGTTTTAAAATCAAACATCATTGTTCCTCTTTTACGTCGGCGATTGTGCCGACTGCTGAATTCAATTTATAGAGAGACTTGTCAGACGCGCTATAGGTGTGTGGAGATTAAGGGGAAGTTAGAAGCCAAGGAAGACAGTGTGTGCTATCCAGGGCACAATAAAGACCACCTGTAGATTGCCCGAAAACGGCCATGAGTGGAGTATGCTGCATAAGCGAAGATGGTGGCGGTTTTATGAATTTTGAAAAAGTGTGGTCAGGTTTATTTGATGCCTGTTACGAATGAGGTAATTCTAGTAAATTGTCAAAAAGGAAGAAATGAAGTTGAGGGGAGGGGGCTTTATAGCGGCGTAAACGTCTACTCTTTTTCGATAAACTTATTTAATCTTTTAGCTTGCGCACAGAAGGAACCCTGGCCCACAGGTTTCAAATAGGAGACAAAAAGATACATGTAATTTTTTTAAATCAAATATATAATTTTTACTTTTTAAAAATTTTTAGTAGCAAAATATGTAAATGTATAAAAATGATATCGATTGCAAATGTAATTTTTGAACTCTGTGATGTTATCCTAAAGGCAAACAACATTGTCTAAATTTTGGGCAAACAACATTGTCCGCTTGTTCTTAATTTTGAATTTTTATCATGGCCATCACATTTGTGTTTAGGAAGCACATGTGTTAATTTTGTGTATATCATAGAAAAAAGGCATTGTTTTTGTACCTGTGAATTCTACCCATGTGTTAGGCGAAACATCGTTTATCAATATTGCTAATGAAAGGTCAAGCGGACAGACCAGAGATGTTTGTCTATACGGGTAGTTAATTACTGTAAAGATAAAAATCGTATAAAAAGCAGTCTACGTGGAATCGATAGTGTATATGTACCCTTATGACCTTACAGTCACAGTATTCAAAATATTAGTGATAGGTGTTTCAGCACACTTAAACAATTTGAAAATTCCGTAAGTTTTACAAACACAGCAAGACACATATATCAATAAATTTTAAATCAAGCATTACAGTAACGGTCCATAGTGGTTATTGTATTGCGGATTGAAGTGATGAGTAGGACAATCTTATTAATAACAGTATAACTACTACGCATATAGAAAATGTACTAAGCAGGCAGGTATTTGACCCGGAAACTTCTATGTTCTACGCTAGACTGCAATGATAAGTACGTACCTAGCAATAATCATCCTAGGCGGTGTTAGACATGACTATATAGGTTTGGCCGTCATCGCAATATTGTTGATAAGTATAATGTATAGTTATACAAGATTCACCTGTCTGTTTGATTTTGATTTAAATATTCATTATGGACGAGTAAATTTAAGTAGTATACTTCGTCTACCTGATGTGAACACTAATTATGGACAATGGGTATATGTATAAACTGCGAATTCTAACGTTACCTATGTATTTGGTGGACCCTCCTTTATGAATATTCCTAATGAAAGGTCAAACGGACAGGTCAAGACTGTCCTGGATATATTTGACGTCACAAAGGTTCCATGTTCCTTCCACTCTCAATTTTGGCTGGTGTGGCTCGCTGCGCGGTTTCGCTTACCCTTCTGGAGACCACAGCCTCGCTTCTCCAGTGAAAGTTGGCATGTTTTGTCACTTTCAAAGTTTTTACTTAGCTTTTGAATTGTGATTTGAACATGTTTGTTTTTTTTATTTTAATTTATTTGTAATATTTATACGGACTCGTTTATTCATATCAGATTTTCAATCAATTATAGAGGAAGTTCTTTCTATTAATGACACTAAAGATGAAGTATATGTGAATCTTTGTACAACGAAGTAGGCTGCTTGCAAATAAATTGTTGACTCAGGGATATTGCAAGCCTAGGCTTATCAAGGCCCTCAAAAAGTTTTATGGCCGTCATCACAGTATTGTTGATAAGTTTGATGTCTCTGTGTCCAGGATTGCCTTGGATATATTTGACGTCTCATAGTTCCATGTTCCTTTCACACAATTTTGATTACACACGTGGCGGGTGTAGCTAGCTAAACAGGAGGTGCTTACCCTTCCGGAGCACCCGGCCTCACTTCCCTGGTGGAAGTTCACGTGTCTAACCTAACTTGTCAGTTCCAAAGTTTTTACTTTGCTTCTGGATTGTGGTTCGGAAATGGATTAGTATGTTTGTTTTTGATTTTATAACCTAGTAAGCTTAAAATAAATGTCACGACTGATTCTTTTAGTTCTGCTTGATATTCTAGCTTAAATTTTAATCATAACGCCAACCAAATGCTACATTTGAAGCTGTATGACTAACGGGATGACTTCATTTTTTCTATTTTCAATTTTCCATTTCTATGCAGCAATGCATATACCTGCTTCTCCTGCTAATTGTGTATTTGTTTCACGATTAATACACCGCGGTAGTGCTTGATTTGACTGTGGGAACTATATACGACGAGACAAGTTGCCTACAAATAAATTGTTGACGCAAGAGTTGCCTACAAATAAATTGTTGACGCAAGATTATTGCAAGTCTAAGGTTAATGAGGCCCCGGAAAGTTTTATGGCCGTCATCACAACATTATTGTCTCCGTATCCGAAATTACCCCAGATTTATTCGAAGTTCAATAGTTTCTTTCATAAGTATTCTCAATTTTAATTACCCAAGTGGGAGGTGCAATCACCACCGGGATATTCTTGATGAAAGTTCATGTGATTAACTTCAATTGCCAGTTTTTACTATACTTTTGGATTGTGATTTGGACATGTAATTGTATGTTTGTTTGATTATATGTTTTACTTCCTCGAAATGTACTAATTTCGTTGTTGGCTTATTAGTGCTTATTAGTCTAAAGCACTAGTCGGTATCGGAGCAAGGTGCCTTTCGCCGCCTAGACTAGAAATCCACTAAGGGAAATCCCAATGTGAGAGAGTTTGTCAGTTCGCTTACAAATGGTACGGTTTTTCAAACACTCTCGTTTCCTCCGTCAACCAAGAATTGAACGCCTCTATATAAGTGAAAGAATGTTGACCGGGACGTACTATCCAGTTAATATTAAATAGTGACCAATTAGGTGAATATTTCAAATCAAACAGGAGATGATATCTATTTTAGCTATTGGTCTGGTTCATCAGTTATAATTAGCTGCTGTTCTTGTTCATTAACCCTTTTCAGAACCCTTTTACCGATTTTTGTATGCATAATTCTTGAGTCCAAGTAATCATTTAATTCAATTTTGTATAAAATGAGAATGTTAAAAGCAGACTATATCCAATGTCAGAACAGATTATACAAATTCTGGTGTTGCATCGATGTATTTAATTTATTTAGATACATTCATTTGAAATTAATAGATACATTATTACAATTTAATGTAGGTTATGTAGTCAAATTCGAAAATTGCAAGTTATGTAGTCAAATTCGAAAATTGCAATCTGTTAAAAATCTCACATCACTTATTAAAACAAATCTTTATCAACTTTTAGCGTGCACCGATTTCTATGTATGATTCAATTACAATTAATGCGTTGAAATTTTCTGCCATTTTCATCTTTAGTCATATTCCAACTTCGCCATACACATCTTTTTCTTGGTCTTCTACAGACTGACTTGTGTGTATAACATTGAGTGATACTTTGGTTCCATCCTGCATCCATCTTACATGCGTTTTCATCTACGACAGAACAGTCTGCGCCAGAACAACTTTTAATCTTGAAACAAAAAAGGCAATTGGTCATTTAAAGGCGTTAAAACAATTGAAAGATATACAAGTGGTAAAATCATTCTAGGCTTATCAAGGCCTTCAAAAAGTTACACCACTGCGGTAGCTCAGTTGGTAGAATGCTCGCTCCGTACGTTGGAGGTCATGAGTTCAAACATGAAAGTGGGTAGTGACTGTTCTTTCGCCAAGCACTCGGCATTACGAAATGAAAGTCACGGTTCTTTCGGATGGGAACTTAAAATAAACGAGGTCCAGTGTCACAGTAGTCTTGGCACGATAAAGAACCCTACTGTATAATGCCACCAGCAAAAAATTCTGCACTTTCGCCTTTAGCTGGCAACGTCTCGATATAAGTGAAATATTCTTGACTGAGACGTTTAACACCATTACTTCACTCAACTATCAAATAGTTATATTGCCGTCATCACAATATTGTTTATGTCTCTGTATCAAAAACTGACCTTGATATATTTGACGTCCCATAGTTCCATGT
Source organism: Anadara kagoshimensis (assembly GCA_021292105.1). NCBI lineage: Eukaryota > Metazoa > Mollusca > Bivalvia > Arcoida > Arcidae > Anadara > Anadara kagoshimensis. The sequence goes on along the minus strand of CM037857.1, from coordinate 8,907,173 downwards.
TCCTTTCATTCAAAATTGTGATTTCACACGTGGCGATTGTATATAGCTTACCCTTACAGAGCACCCAGTCGGATTTTCAGTTTTTAATTTCATTTACCAGTTTTCAAAGTTTTTACTTTGAATAGGACAACGAAGTAGGCTGCTTGCAAATAAATTGTTGACTCAGGAATATTGCAAACCTAGGCTTATCAAGGCCCTCAAAAAGTTTTATGGCCGTCATCACAGTATTGTTGATAAGTTTGATGTCTCTGTGTCCAGGATTGCCTTGGATATATTTGACGTCTCATAGTTCCATGTTCCTTTCACACAATTTTGATTACACACGTGACGGGTGTAGCTAGCTAAACAGGAGGTGCTTACCCTTCCGGAGCACCCGGCCTCGCTTCCCTGGTGGAAGTTCACGTGTCTAACCTAACTTGTCAGTTGATTTTGGACATGGAGTGGTATGTTTGATTTTGATTGTTATTTTGGAATCACATAGATTCTGACATTCCGAAAAAACACAAACCAGACACATTATTTCAAGGACATAATAGATGGATATTACAGCACATCATGCAATTGAAATATTCACATTGTAGCAAACTTATCAATCCTGCTAAATTAATTTTCGGTCCTTTATAAAAAAATTTTCGGCATTATACATCCTCCAGATTTCTCAATGGAGAGGTTTAGCAGATAATGATACTAATTTTATTATTTTCATTTTTGTATTAAGGATAAATATAGGTTACCTCACATATTTTCCACACGTCTGTTTGAAATAACTTCGCAATCCAAACTTTTGTATCACACTAACATTGTCGAAAGGCTCTACCCAGTCACCGCTACTTGTGTGGAATTCAAACTCGCTGCCTTCAAACCTCAACTCTCCTATATTCAAGTCATAAAAACTCACAACAGTTACATAAATCAATATATTTATCAATTTACAGTAAAATATCATGTCTATACAGTTAATATGCAATAGTAAAGTTTTTTCCCAATACGGGGTATTGCAAGCAAAGAGATATCAAGGCCTTCAGAAAATGTTGTTTATAACTATCATGTCATTAAAACAAAATTATTCTTTATCAATCTGACGTTCAATAGTTCCATGTTCCTTTTGTTTTCAATTTTTACATCAAAGAAACGATAAAGTGAAAAATAGTTGTTCTCGTTTGACAAACGTGATTAATTTCAATTTTTCTATGGTCAACTTTTCTTTTCTTTGCAGCAATATACGTGCCGAGTGTAGCTAGCCAAACAGTAGGTGCTTAATGCTTACCCTTACGAAGCACTCAACTTCATTTTCATTGATCAAGGCTAGTTTCTGTCGGTTATTAATAGTACTCTTTGTGGGGTTTATTTACGAGAGAGAGTTTAAATCATTGCAACCCAGTCGTATAAAGCGTATAGAACTTGTCATTAGCTCTTTTCATACTGGTAAGATTTTAACCAGCCCAGGTCGCTCACAATCGGTCCCTAACTCAGAGTCAGAACTTTTTTATTAAATATTTGTAAAACTTTGCCAATATTGTATGGTTCTAAAAATACACACAATGCAATTCTTTCGGCAAAGTGATAATGCCAACTTAACCTTATAAATAACTTGAAAACAAACAGTGAATAAGGTGTAAATTCTTTAGATTTTAGTAAAGAAAAATTCCAGTTAAAATGATTGCTATATTGATTTAGTATCACTCTATTCAACCTTTTTATATAGAACCATAAAATATATAGTTTAGGGGTGGGAAGCTCAACTGCTTAAAAGTTAGAACCCAGCAACACCCGTGCTCACCCTCGCCCAGTTCAATTATTGGTGTAATCAGCCGATATAAAATAAAAATTCATTGAACCCATCAGAAGGAAGACACTACGACATGTCACGTTTTAAAAATTTATTCGAAAGATAAATTGAGGGTAAAGTTATAAACGATATTGCGAAGGTAAAAATAGATAATGCAAGATTTGAAATCAATGCAGATATTAAACAGGCCAATGATTTAAATTCACTGTGTCAAACAACAATAATTATTTTTGTAGCTATTACTAAACGATGAACCAAATCAATTATTCAGCAAATATTTGTTCTGTAAAAATGTTAAACAAAAAACCAAATCTTTATGATTTTGCAATAACAGAATCTTACATTCAGGTTCATTAATGCTGAATTTATTAAACTCGTTTGAGAAATCGCAGAATCCTTGAACACTGGTTTGAGATACTATATTTTTGTTGTTCAGCCTAACAATGAAGTAAACCCAATATTCATCCAATGAATGCCCTTTAAAGATGTATTTAAATTGCTTACATGTATAAGTAAGGCCTTGAATGGTTTCAATAAAATTATATATATGCTTGAACTGGTTTATAACGTTGTATGATTAAGTGAAATCTTAAAAGATATTAGATAGATGTTTGAGATGCCAATATCTTCATTCCATCTTTTAAGTACTTCATATGACGTATTGCGATCATGGTTTCCATTCTAGACTAGGCGCATTGTAAAACGCTTATTAAAGTATTTTGGGTTAAAGTTGACAACAGAACCTTAAAACATATTAAGAGAAGGCTGAGTTCAAATATCTTTGGTGTCATTCTGTAAAATCACATGTTCACGCATGGGTATTCGTTATTACCGTAAACAAACGAAAATGATTACATATTTTGAAGTAGTATTCTGTGGAAAAATAACCACAAAAATATATATTCTAACTTTCAATGTTGATACATGATAGATTGAAAAAAACCCAAAACATCATGATAGCCAAACTCTGCATTTCTCTAGACATTTACCCTATACAAGCAATTTATGAAAACTTCATTTAAAAGGACTATATTAAGGAAGAAGTTGTAAATTTAGCTACTAATAAATTAATGATTGTTTCGCCTACATAATGAGTAACACTTAACACGAACACTTCATGTATGAACCGTGAATCTTTAAACTAACCATGTAATGGGTGATTTCTCATGTATGAATATTCCTACTTAAAAATCAAACGAACAGATCAATGTTGTTTGACTATACCAATGAGTTTACATATATATGTATATATACATGTATTTATTGAAATAAATAAGATGTCTTACCTGTTATAAGATAGGTTTCACCAACTGTGAAAGCTGCCGGACAATATTTATTATTGAACAGTCTTGTTTTTGATATCAATTTATAATGTCCCTTTAAATAAAAATGTACATATACAGATGTTGGACAAATTTTCGGACGTTTTAATTATATTTCTTGTAATTAATTAAAAATTCCATATTCTATCAAAATCAACCCTTGAGAAAAAGTGAAAAAAGGAAAAAATAAAAGAAAACATAAAAAATGGATTTAAAAGTGAATTTTCCTTGTCGTTGGTCTTTACTGATTTACCTGCTATCAGTATAATGGAATGAGGGAGTGGTACGCTTGTCTGCGGCGTACTGACTCTGTGAGCTAGCACGTTAAATTGTCCTAAATGTGGGAGCTAGTACAAGGAAGACCATACAACACACTTGCACTTCACATACATACACGAACTTGTTCATAGATTAATACAGAGAGATTAATAAAATAGTTCTCGTCGCGAATAGCTGTAAACATTGCTGATGACTTTAAGCAACATTCAATCAACCAATCATACCATATGACGAGAAAGTAAAACGTAAACTATTTACAAAATACTTCAGTTCACTTCAAAATACAGTTCACTATGTCTAAAAGCTAAGTATAGACAAACAACATTGACCTGTCCACTTGATCTTTCATTAGAAATATTTATATAGGTGGGTCCACAAAATAAATAAGTAATGTTAAGATCAAAATTAACACATACACAATACACAGGTGTACTCTATAAGGTGAGCGTATCTTGTGATGTATACAAAATAAACACTCATGCGCCCTATACATAGATGTACTTGGTCCGTGATAAATATTTAAATTAAAGGTCAAGCAGAGAGGTCAAAGTTGTTTATCTCTACTAGTTTCAATCAAAAACAAACATACCTATATATCACAAACGTAAAGCAAGGTAAAACTTTGTAAATTCAATAATTAACTCCAGAGAAGCGAGGCCTGATGCTCCGAAAAATTATGCACCTCCTATTTAGCTTCAAGGCAAGGCTTTCAATATCCTTTTTAGCTGATAGGAAGTTAAAATTAGAGGACCTTCTTATTGTATATAGTTAAAGAAACCAAGTTGTGTATTACATGTGGTCAAAAGGATATATTTCGGACAAAATCGGTTTTGTTGTTTTGTTTCTGGCGAACAATATACAATCAAACAAGTGGTATTGGAAATTAAGCTGATAATTAACTTGTTTAGAAACTTAACAAAACCAAAGTGAAAAACACCGAGAGTTATTTATTATGGATAGAGATACCATTCTTATCAACAATACTGTCATCGATAAAATGAGTAACTTTAATGTTTCTTTCGAGAGGATACTTTAGGAATTAAGAATTCAAAATAATACTATATAATTTTTCTTTGTTGTGGTAAAATGAAATTATTTTTGTTACATTGTGCATTTTGCATTTATTTTTATTTGTCAAAAGAAAAAGAAAAAAATTATTTCTTAAAATTCATTTAATAAATGAACAATTGAATAAATAGCATCGCAATGGCCTAGCAATACAGATGTTTGTGTGGTTCTTGACAACATGACGTCACGAATAATTTCATGCAAAAAAAAAATAAATTAACTAAATGCTTCAAGCAAAGAATAATTGCATTACTAGACAGTGATAATAAATGGAGATACATGTTAACGTCGTACGAACACTGTGAGCATAATGACAAAATGCTATCTAGAGACTTTGTTAAGTACTGCGCCAACTATCTCGTTAATTGGAAAAATCCCAAGAGATTAATGATTGTGCTTGAAAAAAAGTCTATATAGCCACTACTACGAGGTTTTGGTTCCAATGTTTTACAATTAGTGGTCCTAATATTGTTGAGCTATTTAAGCTTGTATTGTTTTGCTTTTAGTTTTTTGTATTTTTGTTTTTGATACATTGGCTCTTCTCAATAACGTTTTCTATTAAAATATTCTTTTTTCTACTGAAATATAACATGTTTTTTAACATATAACAGATTAAATAGAGTTTATATTGTTTAGTTACCCGAAAAACTTTGAATATATGTATGCTATAATCATAATCATTTAATTTCTTTATGATCTTTGCTTTCACCACTGAAAAATAAAAGATACAAATAGATCATTGTAATACTAAAATACCAAATATCCTTTGTTGAGATCAATACGGTAGTAGTGGTAGAGTGCTCGTTCCGTATGTGGGAGGTCGTGGGGTTCGAACTCCGGCCTGGTCTGGCAGACTTGAAAGAAGCTAGTGACTCGGCTTTTTAGAAATGGAAGTCACGCAATCCTTCGGAAGAGACTTTAAATCCGAGGTCCTGTGTCATGGCGGTCCTGGCACGTGAAAGAGCCCCCTTTCATATTGTCGTAATAGAACCAGGAGAGAAAATATTTTAGATTAATTGGACATGCAGCCAGATCTCAGGATCATGTCAAAAATGTATACTCGGTCACAAATGCATACATAGTTTTTATACAATTTTTTTTCAAAATTACTTTTAATCTTTATTTAAGCAGTTTTAATTTGCAGCACTAGACCGCAATTTCGGAATAAAATTTCCCATCAAGCACTGTTGAAATTTGTGGTAAAAAATAAACAAATACACTTGCTCGTGCCAAATCACAACCCCAAATTCAAACTGCTTAATTTTTAAGTCCCTATATTTAAGATATATAAAAATTTACAAATCCCCAAATATCTTCTTTTCTAGTAAGTTTGAGGCCAAACCCTATGACCTTTATCTGATCGAACTGATATTAACAAACCTGCTCTGTTTGGATCACAAAAATGCTGTTGTAGATGTATTTGACTCTGGCTACATACAGTTGGTATCCTTGTTGTAAACCAGTCTATAATAGGTGTTATCTTGGTTGGTGGGTTTTCTGTAGTTGACGGGATCCAAGAAAGACCGCAAACGGTATCAATGCATAGACAGTTTATAAAAATCGGAATTGCTAGGACAAACAACATAATGTACGTGTTCATCAAACTTACAGAATATTGTGACAATGTATATGTGAATTCATTCACGGGATTGATAACAGATTGGATTTTTCTTCATAAATCTTTCATAATGAAATCTGCCCAGATTGAATTAAGATGACAAATCAAGTTGTCGATACCAGATGTTGAAACAAATAAATCAAATTGGAGACATCTTCTTTTCTTATATTATAACTAAGAACAAAACAAAAGTTTGTGTTTTGAAAACGTTTTTTATAAACATTTGTGTTTACAATCCTATTACATACATTTATCTTTATTAGAAAAGTTATTATAACATTCACCATCAACTTATGAACGCACGCAACCGAGATTTACCTCAAAATTATATCTGAATGAAGACAACTTGGCGACTGTCAAATCGATGACACTTGTTTCTTTGAAATAATTACAGAAAGGTGAGGTTTTCACGTCTGTCAAAAGAAATACTGATCCAACAAATAATTTACCTTGTCCTGAAGAGAAATGAAATGTTATACACTTATTTTTCGTATCGTTTTCAATGTTTGTAAATAGAAGAAATTGAATTTCACCTTTTACTGAGAGGTAATGACGAGCTAGACAATGACCCGGTTTTATAAAATATGGACTTTAAAAAATAGTCTAAAATGAAAAAACCCAAATTCCGTTAAAAGCGTTAACTGTCTTTAGGAAGTGAAGGTGGATGCTCAGAAAAGGTAACTACCTCCTGTGTAGCTAGTTACACCCACAATGTCTCAAAATTAGAAGTAAGGGAACATGGAACTTTGGAAACACGAAATGGGCGGTATTGTGTGAAATGTCAGTAACTAGATGACATCAGGATATCAGGTTTTAATTAGCTTTGAGATCTGTTAAATGAGATTCGGGTTGAGTTTTTATATTGATGGATGCAGATATTTATTTATTTGTCTGTTTATTTTTTAGATTTATTTGGACATAAAAACAATGATTTTGGGGCTGATATGCAATGAAAAGAAAGTAAACCTCATACAGACCAAGTCTGAAATATGCCTGAACCTATATACGATAAATAGGTCATCACGTGACAACAATTTCCAAATTAAATTCACAGAAAGTAGTGAGAAGTAGATATATATATATATGTCAGTGACTGTGTTACTTCAAAGGCTTGCAGTCCGAATTCTTATTTTTTTTAAATCGATAGTTCTATATGTACTAAATTCAACCCTGGGGTGTTTTATATTATGTTTTTTATCATAAATTAAAGGTTCATTATCCTTTTTAGAGTCAAACTTAATTCAGACGAAGACATATTACCCGAGGGAGAGGGGATATCTACCAAAAGAAAATGTAATTATCATAAATAAATCTTTGATGGTTTGCCTATAATTGGTTGTTTTTGTCAATATAGAACACTATTTAAATGTTAGAATGAAGTCAATGTCCTCATTTATCAACTGATTAATAAAGCTTAGTGGGCTTCTAAAATATAATCTTCTGTCTGCACCCGAAATTAACCATATTTTAGACGTTAAGGATTAGAAAAAATACCATTTGGTAATACATGTTATAGATACATGTAGTTATAGAATAACAAAGTTGTTATTACGTTTTGGTAAAAAGTAAATTATAGTGAGTACAATTAAGGATTTATTAGTAAAATGTGTCCGAATATAATCCGTCAGTAATATCTTGGCAGAGTGTTTATAAACACGGAATAGTCTATAAAATGTAAATAAAAATCATATATAAAGTTGATTAACGATAAACGTATGAAAGCGTGAATATACGAATACCATAACACGTTTTAATATCTATTTGTTTAGAATAGGTTTACCCGTGGTTATAAACACTCTGCCACAATATCGCTGACGGACTTTCGTATAGGCAAACAACAGTTACCTGTTTGTTTGGCTATTCATTAGAATATTCATATTGGAGGGTCCACTCAATACATATGTAGGTTCCGCAGTTAAAACATATACACGTTGCCCTTGATTAGTGTTCACATCAGGTAGACGAAATATACACGCGTTATCCCTATAACTTAAATTTACTCGTCCATAATGAATATTTAAATCAAAGGTCAAGCCGACAGGTCAATGTTATTAACCTATAAAATGTAGTATTTTTATTTTGATATGGTATTTTTATTCCTGATTGTAGTAAGGAGAAGATCTGAATATTAAAAAGTTGTGAGTGGTATTTTAGGATTTAGGTATTAATCATATATTATATGAGTTTTAATTTTACAGAACCAGACGGTCGTTTCGGAATACAATTCCTCATCAGTAGTGCTTGGACCAAAATTGTGAAACCATTTTTTAACAAGATGTTTAAAAGGGTCAAAATACAGTTTACCAATTTTAGCTGCTAAGAAAGCATTTTGCATGAGGGAGTATACCTTAGTTTTTGAGGAATTTAGGTTTTAAACTAGCAGCAAATTTAGACTATAGTTTTAACACAGTTAAGAATAGTAAAATTAAGTTTGTTGTAAAAAAAAACAAACATACTAATCCATGTCCTTATCACAATCCAAGAGCAAAGTAAAAAGTTTGGAACTGACAAGTCAGGTTAGACACGTAAACTTCCACCAGGGCAGTGAAACCATGTGCTCCGGAAGGGTAAGCACATCCTGTTTAACTAGCTACACCCATCACGTGTTAAAAAGGATTCACATGTATTTATGACATGTCCCTTAATATTACTATAGTTATTGTTAAACTGATTAAATTTTGCAGCAGTAGATCCTTAGACCATTAGTCTTTTCTCAATAAAATTTCTCATCTATAATGCTCTGACTAAAATTGTCGGGAATACAAATATTTTTAAGATGTTGGCATGAGAAAAATCGAAGGACAAAAAGTATTTTAGCATATTCACCTATGACATATTCAAACGATAAAGTATAGCTTACTTTCTTAATAGAAGCACATACTTTTGTCTAGTGCTCTAAAATTAGGGACTTGTTTAATATGTAATTTTAAACCGTGAGCCGATATATCTGCTGGTGGCTGGTGCCTCGAGGATATCACTAGGTCAGCAGGCAATAATTGTGTATTATTGTCTGAAATATACTATTGTCTAAACTTGCTGTTAGTTAAATTTTTAAATTCCTCAAAAACTAAAATATACTCCCTCATGCATTGTATTTTCTTAGCTGAATTTGGTAAAATATATTTTGGTCCTTTGGGTATCTTTACAACATCTTGGATAAAAATTTGGTTTCAGAATTTTGGTATAAGCACTACTGATAAGTAATTGTATTCCGAAACGGCCGTCTAGTGCTGTAAAATTAAAACTGGTATAATATGTACATTCACCTGTAACAATACTTTGAACGATAAAACATAGTTAAGTTTTTTCATAGAATTCCCATTTGAGAAACAATGTTTATATGTTATAAGTTCTTTCAAAAGGAACGGATAATTTTATTCAACTCCACATACAGATATATAGACGACGTTCTGTCTCTTAACTATCTTAAATTTGGAGACTTTATGAATGTCATCTATCCTAGTTAGCTTGAAACAAGGAATACCACTGATTCCTCAAGCTCTGCTTAATATGTAGACTTATTCCTCAATTACGACGCCAACGAAAGGCTACATTTGAAACTATGACAAACGTGATGGCTTCAATTTTTATATTGTCAACTTTCCTTTTCTATGCAGCAATATACCTGCTTCTTCTGCTTATGGTGTATTTGTTTACCAATTAATACGCTATGGTAGAGCTTGTTCCCATTACGGGAACTTTGTACAAATAGCCTGCTTGTAAATAAATGGTTGACCCAGGGATATTGCAAGCCTAGGCTTATCAAGGCCCTCAAAAAGTTTTATGGCCGTCATCACATAACCTAACTTGTCAATTCAAAAGTTTTTACTTTGTTTCTGGATTGTGATTTGGACATGAATTAGTATGTTTGTTTTTGATTTTATTAACAATGTTTATAGGTTATTTGTAACATGCGACGGAATAATGAATTTTACTAAGCTGAAAGAAAGAAGCTGACACATTCAATAAAACCGGGCTATATTAACCTATTAAATAGAATGATGGATTTGATCCTGGTTGTAGACATACATTTAAATCATCTAAGAAGCAATGGTTTTTTTAAGCTGTCTCTGACGCAAATAAAATATCTGATTTTCATAGCATTTATTTGTTGACCCAGATTACAAATCAGATTACCAGTTAATTAAGGGGTAATACATTATAGAAAATTCTCTTTCAAGAAACAGAATGTCAAATTAAAACATCACCTTTCAGACATATATGGGTTGATTGAAATATTTAAGTAACAGTTTTACAGGTTTTGTATTGCAAGGAAAACAGTTCATCGATTCCAACAGCTGTAAAAGTTAAAGTGTGCATCCGTTTTTTGTCAAATTTAAATAATTACAATTCATTTGAAAAGTCTAAGTTCTATCTGTAAGAATACAAATGTCTTATGTTAAAGAAATCAATTTAAAGACAACAGCAGGTTAAATAATTATTTTACAATTCTTTTTCCAAAAAAATGAGCTAGAACGATAAACTTTAACTTTTAACGAGTTATTTTTCTTGGTATTATACCAATGAATGCAAGACATTAGCTGAGCTGAAACTTTCAGAATAAATAATAGGGCAAGGTTTTTTATTTATATGTATAGGGAAACAAGACTGACCTCTTCGCTTGACCTTTTATTATGAATATTTATAAAGGATGATCCGCCTAACACATGGTATGCATATGTTTACTTTTACTTGCGATGAACATCTAATTGATATTGGCAAACAACATTGACCTCTTTGCTTGACCTTTGATTTCAATATTCATAATGGACGAGTAAATTTAAGTAAAAAGGATCACGTGTGTATATTTCGTCTATATGATGTGAACTCTAATCATGGGCAATATGACATCTATTACCTGCGAATCCTAATGCTACCCATGTATTGGATGGACTCTCCTATATGAATATTCCCAAAAAAACTTAAAGGTCAATCAGACAGGTCAATGTTGTTTGCCTTTACCTGTCTTCTCTACTTATACATGATGAATATTTAAATTCAATGTAAAGCAGACAGGACATTATTGCTTTTCGATAAAATTGCATAAATCCTTTCGATACCCAAGAAATTATTTTAAATATGTTTTAGTGGCAGTGTGTGACAATATTGTAACAGTTCCATCTAGATGCCTTCAAGAACTATTTGACGCTTTAAACAAATAACTCGTATAGATGACGTTCTGTCTCTTAACAGTCCTAAATTTGGAGACTATATGAATGCCATCTAACCTAGTGAGCCTGAAATAAAAGATAAGACAGATTCCCCTAGTTTTTTGTTTCTATTTGCTTCTCAATTAATACTCTATGGTAGAGCTTGTTTTCACTATGGGAAATTCAAACAACTAAGCAAGTTGCTAACAAATAAATGGTTGACCTAGAGATATTGCAAACCTGGGTTTATCAGGGCCCTTAAAAAAGTTTTATGGCCGTCATCACAGTATTGTTGATAGGTTTGATGTCTCTGTGTCCAGGATTGGCCTGAATATATTTGACGTCCCACAGTTCCTTATTCCTTTCACTCAATTTTTATTACACGCGTGGCGGGTATAGCTAGCTGAACAGGAGGTGCTTACCCTTCCGGAGGACCCAGCCTCACTTCTTTGGTGGACGTCAACGTGTTTTACCTTACTTGTCAAATTTTACTTTGCCTCTGGATTGCAACTTGGACATCGATGTTTTTGTTTGTTACAATCTGCAAATATATGGACGGTTTAGAACATTTTCTTGTTTCAGCTACGGAGCAAGATGCTTACACAATGAACAAGGAATATAGCAAGATTAATCTTATGAATGACAGCTAAAAGTTTTATGACAATCATCACAATATTGTTGATAAGTATGATGTCTCTGTGTCTAGGATTATCCTTGATATATTTGACGTCCTATACTTCCATGTTTCTTAAACCCCCAAATATCGATTACACGCATGGCGGATGTAGCTAGAACAAACCAGAAGGGCTTTACCCTTGCGGAGCATCCAGCAACTTATTTCAAAGTTTTTACTTTGCTTTGGTGTTGTAATTTGGACATGAATCGGTGGGTTTGTTTTTGACCAGTTACTTTTCCTTACAGTCTGCAGGCCGAGGTAGCCTAATGGATAAGACGTTAGTCTTCAAATCCGGGGTCTCTCATCGCTGTGAGTTCGAGTCCCGCTCGGACCACATGTGAGAAAGTGAATTTTTCTTTCCGTTGGCTTTTACTGCTTCACCTGGTATCAGTATAATGGACTGGGGGAGTGGCACGCTTGTCTGCGGCGTACTGACTCTGTGAGCTAGCACGTTAAAGTCGCCCTGAGTGCGCGCTAGTACAACATACTCACACTTCACATGCATACACAAAAATTTTCATAGATTAATCCATAGAGATTAATAAATAATTCTCGTCGCGAATAGCTGAAAAATTGCTGATGCGAAGTGAAGCAACATACAACCAACTAACCAATCCTTACAATCTGTCAATCTGTACTCATTTACATCTATATCATTTATTTTTTCGTTTTTCATGTAGAAGGTACTGTATCAATAAGACATGTTGTTAATAATTACTTTGAAATACAAAATTATTTAAGGGTATAAAAATATTAAATAAATTTAGTCATCACTAAATAAATATACGTCGACAGTATTTAAGTAGGTGAAGAGTGATAATCATATACTCATATACAAACTTCCGATATGTTCAAAGCGTACCCATTCTGTTTTTTTTTTTCTCTTCTTCTTTTTTTACATTTATTTTCAGTATTCTAACAAATATGACTTTTTCATTTTTTAGTAGTACAGTTCCAATTATATCATTATAATTATGGGTGCAACACTGGTCATTATTATTATAAATATTATTATTATTATTATTATTATTATTATTACATTGTGTATTATTATTATTATTATTTGTGTATTATTATTATTATTATTATTATTATTGTTTTGTGTATTATTATTATCATTATTATTTTATGTTATTTTTGTGATACTTGATTTTTGGAATTAATGTCATATATATTATTATATACTCTGACTAAGGACAGGACTTATATAGGCAATGCTTGCTGTTTAATCCTTTTCAAAATCTTTGAATAAAATATTGTTTAAATTAAACCGTACTCATAAAAGCCAAGTAGAACTTATATGACTGGAGATAATCAACTCGATATAAACATCTACCAGAAAAGTAAGGTCAAGCGCTCTGACGGGAAGGCACAACCTGTCTTGCTAGCTACGCTCACCACATATACAATCAAAAATTAAGAATGAAGGAACATCAGCTTGAATGTAAAGAATTCCGAAAGCATGGTCAAGCGCTCTGACGGGAAGGCACAACCTGTCTTGCTAGCTACGCTCACCACATATACAATCAAAAATTAAGAATGAAGGAACATCAGCTTGAATGTAAAGAATTTCGAAAGCATGGTCAAGCGCTCTGATGGGAAGGCACAACATATCTTGCTAGCTACGCTCACCACATATACAATCAAAAATTAAGAATGATGGAACATTAGTGTGGTTACTGAACTTGAATGTAAAGAATTTCGAAAGCATGGTCAAGCGATCTGACGGGAAGGCACAACCTGTCTTGCTAGCTACGCTCACCACCAAGCTCCAAAGAGCTGCCAAACTTCGTAACTCTTTTACCTCGCGACATACGAAGTTAGGAAGTGGGTGCTGTTTCGGAGCTTGGCTAACCACATATACAATCAAGAATTAAGAATGAAGGAACATTAGGTGTGAGTTATTGAACTTTCATGTAAAGAATTTCGAATTTTTAAATGATATTTGTATCAGTCAGTCAGAGTGGTTTCTTGTGTTTGTGATCAGTAACCATTAAAAGCCAACCCAGAATAACGCTTACACGAACTATGCATTGATTATTATAAAGATTCATGAATTCGAAAAAGTATTTGGTAACAAATCTTGCAGACAATTTCATTGACAGATCATGACCGAAAAAGATAAAATGATGGACTGATATTTTGATTGAAGCAAGCAAAATCAATGAAGTGTACACAAAGGATGTATAATAAATAGTGATAAACTACGGGATTTATCAAACAGTTAGACAATTTATCCAATGAGCATAACCTAGCCAGTTGAATCAGCACCATTTCATTATTTTTTTTCTTGTATAAATATTGATTAAATATCTTAGATAATAAGAAATTCCAATTACAATGACATGAAAACGTCTGAAAACCATAATTCAATCAAAATCAAAGAATATTTTGCTATTAAAAACAAACATACCAGTTCATGTCCAAATCAAGATCCCAAAAGCAATGTAAAACTAGAAAAACTGTGAGCCACAAGCTCACAAAAAATACCCCCCCCCCCCCGCTCCTAAAAATCCATCGGATCAAATTTTTAAATGAGAGGTGCACATCTACATTATATCACAAAGGTTGTTTGAAAGTTTCATGAAAATCCATTGAAGGGTTTAGGAGGAGTTGCGGATAAGAGATAGGTACCCTAAGGTGTAACGGAAGGACGGAAGGACGGGCACACGGACGGACACCCCTATCACAAAATCCCCCCTAACTTTTTAAGTGGGGGGTATATATAATGGAGAGTGGCAAATTAAGATCCAAACGTGAATTTGTACCAGTGAAATGTGTGGGTCCCGAAAGGGTAGGCACCTCACAATCCGATTAACATGAGTTGAGTTGAGTAATGATGTTTAACGTCCCAGTCAAGAATAATTCAATTTTGTCACCCTTCAAAGAAATTTCTCGCATAGCGATTGGTTAACTTGCCGGGGTACATAGAACTTTGTCACCCTTCAAAGAAATTTCTCGTATGGCGATTGGTTAACTTGCCGGGGTACATGGAACGATGTTCGGAAATCTGCCGGGGTACATGAGAGCACGCGACGTTTAGCGGTAAAAGGGGAGTAACTCGTACATCTCTGACGTCTAGTTACGGTAAACAAACATGGCGACAACGCACGCAAGTCACAGAAAATACGAAATGGAAGTTAAAAAGATCCAACTGGTAACGCTTTGAAGGGCGACAAAAACGTTATACAGGGCTTTGGCAGGTTACACGGTCCCATGTACCCCGTCAAAGATTCATGTACCCTTCGCCTGCGGCTCAGGGTACATGAATCTTTGACGGGGTACATGGGACCGTGTAACCTGCGGCGAAGGGTACATGAATCTTTGACGGGGTACATGGGACCGTGTAACCTGCCAAAGCCCTGTATAACTTATAATGTTCGGAAATCTGCCGGGGTACATTGACGCACGCGACGTTTAGCGGTAAAAGGGAAGTAACTCTTACATCTCTAACGTCTAGTTACGGTAAACAAACATGGCGACAACGTACGCAAGTCACAGAAAATACGAAATGGAAGTTACAAAGATGCAACTGATTACGCTTTGAAGGGTGACAAAAACGTTATACGGTGCTTTGGCAGGTTACACGGTCCCATGTACCCCGTCAAAGATGAATGTACTCTTCGCCTGCGGCTGCGAAAGCCCTGTATAACTTATAGTATCGAGACGTCGCCAGCTATAGGCGAAGGTGCAGAAATTTTCCCTGTGTGTTGCGCTGATGGCATTATATAACAGGTTTCTTTAGCGTGCCAAGCCCTCCGTGACACGGGACCTCGTTTATTTTAAGTTCCAATCTGAAAGAACCGTGACTTTCATTTCGTAATGCCGAGTGCTTGGCGAAAGAACAGTCACTATCCACTTTTCAAGTCTTGGGTCAGACCCGGTCGGGGTTCGAACCCAAGACCTCTATATTACGGAGCGAGCTCTCTACTAATTTAGCTACCGCAGTGGATCGCCGGCCTTGCCCACAATGTTCCGACAAAGGCCAGGCATGCTTAAATTACACACAAAAAGAATGAAAATGACCTGAATTGTGCCGTTTCATGACGTCACTGTCACTAGTACATCATTAGTAACCCTGACGCTGCTTTGGTACCGTAATGGCGTCCAGTGTCGCAACATAAAAGGCATGGCCGGTGAAACGTAAATTTTCCATTGGGCATAGACCTGAACGTTTGTATTTAATGGCATTGTGATACTTGAGTCATTCCTTTGTTCCTCGCCATGCTGATGAAGTATTTAGAGCAAAGCCAACAACTATCATTAAAGGCATAGTTAAGATACCAATTTAGCCCAAGGACGTAAATAGCTAAATAACCGTACATTATCTTTAAATAAATGCTTTTATTTCTGCCTCAATCATAGGTAACAGAATCACAAGTCATGATTTTGTAAGACCTAAATATCAGTTGTATGACAAAATTTGGTTTAACATATTAAAGCATGGAATTTCAAATCAAAATAAAATGATGTGTAATATTCAGATACAAACTGTATAATCTTAACATTAATGGAGATCAATGCCTGCACGTTTGATAAATGACTGGAGATATATTTCTATCTCTTTACTTCTGGATTTTCAAATATATAATCGAGTTATAAGGATAATTTACATGTCAGAACGACTGTTAAATCGAACACAACTATTTACAATATGACTGGTACCTGTCTTCAATGAAACATACAGAAGCAATTGTATTGCAATTCCCATGAAAGACAATTGGGGTCATGACCCTTGAAGTGTACCAATTTTCCCGCTATATTACGTCATGTTCTACACAGGGGATCTATAAGCCGATCTTCCTATCTAACATGAGCAGTTATGGAAGAAATAGCATCAAGGGTTAAAACAAATCAAAATATTTATTAAAACAAAGAATTGTAAATATAAGAAATGGCATGTCTTCCCATGGTATTTCAAGGGGTAATGCAAGATATTGTGGCGCGTGCCAAATTCAAAGGGGTTCGTCCTTCATCGAATTTAGCACGCACCGCACTATCTTGCATTACCCCTTCAAATACAATGATCAGAATGTCATTTCTTAAGACAAGTGACATGACTAAAATAATATTACACCCTATACCTTATGTCCGAGTTCAAAGAAATTAATTAACACTATAGATTCATATTAATTATATAACTTTAATAAAATCAAAAACAACCATACTAATTCATGTCCGAATCACAATCCAAAAACAAAGTAAAAACTTTGGAACTGACAAGTTATGTTAGACACGTAAACTCACAGTGTATTGACGGAACTGTACGCAAAAAGGTGGCTACTGTTCGTCGAAGCCAGAAGAAGGTGTATCGGGAGACACGAGGTTGTTGATTATCTATCTTTCTAGCTCAATTTTAATGGATTTAGTTTATCCCTTTTATTTAATCCATCTTCACTATATAAAGCTTTAGTGGTAGCCATATGCTCTCAGAAAAGTGTCAATTTATATAATAAATATGATGATGAACATCATCAAACGTCGTGTCGTGGGCTTCTCACTATTAGTTAAATGATGTGAAATACGTATTATTTCACATTGTATGTTCCATTATCAGTACCTATGTGTAGAAAAATATTCTTAGATTCCCTAACTCATGTACAGAATGTTACAAAACTCGTATTTACACTGAAAAAGCAAGTTTTCCTTCCGTGGTCGAAAGTTAGAACTGTACCGGTAGTTTTCAATATCTGTATTGTTTCTGTACCGGTAGCTACTTTTCTCTTCCAAGTCATCCATGCGAGTTAGATGGAGTTTTCAGTTTGATACACATGCACTAGAAGTTTTTGTAATTTAATTATAAATTATAAATCATGCTTTTCTATTGAAGCAAAATATGCTATGGACAATATTAAAGACCAATAGCCCCTTAATTATAGTACATTTTGCAATTGCATTAAAATATATCGTATACTGTAGCATGTTTTTGGCAATTTATTACTCAAATTTCCATATTGCAAGAACTGAGGGGGTGATAGCTATAATATAGAAATATTATTAAACGTAAGCTACTATTCGCGACGAGAACAAGATTATTACCCTCTGAGAATTAATCTATGTGCGTGAGATTTGCTAGTGTGTTTACTATCATTCATTAGCAAGGAATTTAGCTGTAAGGTCATTGCAAGGATTAAGACAGGAGTGGACAAGAGACTCAGGAAGGAACATGCAGGATTTAGACCAGGGAGAGTAACAACAGAGCATCCTGAGAAAAAATTCTGGAACAAGCAAATGAATTCAGAACTCCAATATACACATACTTTGTGAACTTTGCAAAGGCATTCGACTCGGTGCACAGGAAGAGCCTTTGGACTATAACGAAAAGCTATGGGATTCCAACCACTTATCACTAATGCTATAAGAGGGATGTATGAGTGATTCGAATGTTCTGTCATTGAAGAAAATGAAATATCAGAGTGGTTCGCTGTTAAAAGTGGTGTAAAACAGGGATGTGTAATGTCAGGGTTTCTTTCTAAGAGTTATAGTAGGATGATAAAGAAAACAACAAATGGAGTGAAAAGAAATGAGAAGTGACTTTACAACATTATTGTTAGGTCTTGGGTTTGCAGAAGATATAGCACTTTTATCCTCCAAATTCTAAGACTTGAATGATAAGACTAGGAAAACGACTGAAGAGGTATCAACGATAGGGTTTAAATTAAATTCAAAGAAATAGACTTAGAAGGATTTGGAACATCAAAAATATTGGAAAAAATACAAAGATGCACCTTTTTAAGACCTTAGTAGGACCAGTATTGTTTTATGAAAGTAAAACGTGGAAAAGAACGAAGAAAGATGAACACCTCTTACAAACGGCTTCCAAACATATTGCCTCAGAAGGATACTAAGAATAAGATGGCAACAGAAAATACCTAATGAAAAAAATATTGAAAACAGCTAGACTTAACAACATAAGCTATGAGATCAGGAGAAGAAAGTGGAACTGATTCGGACACATACTAAGGAAAGAGGGAACAAATGACTGAAAGACAACACTAGAGTGGCAGCCAGGGAAAAAAGGGAAAACCTAAGTTCACATGGAGGAGAACAACGAAAAAGGAAAGAAACGCTGCTGGATGGAGTAGATGGAAAACAGCCAAAGCAGCAACGAAGGATTGACAAAAATGGAAGGATAGCGTTAAGGCCTTATGCGCCTTCTGGGGCAGAGAACATTAAGTTAAGTTTATGGTTTTCATTGTACTAGCGCCCACTCAGGGCGACTTTAAGGTGCGAGTAGTTTTAAACTTAATGTCGTAAAAAATAAAAATGTATGAAGACTATTTGCAGTAACAACAATGGTAAGAAAACCATCTGTGTAAATGAAAGTATTTTATTCTACAACAATCTTTTTTGGCCAAAGCAATATTACAAGTTTAAGAGGAGTTGAGTTGATCATGAGTAAATGTGTTCTACATCCCAGTCATGAATATTTCACTTATATTAAGAAATCGCCAGCTATAGGTGAAGGTGCATAAATTTTGTCTGTGCGTTGCACTGATGGCAGTTTACAGCAGGGTCCTTTATCGCGCCAAGCCTACCAGGACACGGGACCTCGTTTATTTTAAGTTCCCATCCGAAAGAACCGTGACTTTCATTACGTAATGCCGGGTGCTTGGCAAAAAACAGTCACCCACTTCCAAGTTTTGGGTCAGACCTGCTCGGGGTTCGAAGCAACGACCTCCCACTTACGGAGCGAGCACTCTACCAACTAAGCTACCGGGGTTATGTTTAAAAGGAAGTGGTAGCCGTATTACCATAATACCTATACAACTAATTAGATAAACTCATATGGTAGCATAATAAGCATAAAAGTACTAAAAATCTCTGACTGGAAAAAGAAAAATTTCCCCAGTATCCCAGAGAGACTGAAGTTAAAGTATCACAATAAAAACTACCGGTACAGTGTTTCTTTTACTAAAACTTAACTACCGGTACAGACAACAAATTAACTATCGGTACAGTAACACCTTGTCAGTTATGTCGTTTGAATCAATATTTTGAATGTTTCTGTGCCAAAGTAGATTTTGTAACTATATAGACTGATTGAAAAAAGGTTTGTTTTCATCATGTATTTTAAAATTCGAGAACAACTGCTTATTTACCGTTTTTGATTTCGAGTTGCTATTTACGCAACAAGAAAATAAGAAACAATTTACTCGTTGACCTCATTGTCTCTCGCTTCGCCGAACAATAGCTACCTTTTTGCGTACAGTTCCGTTCATACACTGTAAAACTTGTACCAGAGAAGCGAGGCCAGGTGTTCTGGAAGGGTAAGCACCTCCTGTTTAGCTAGTTTTTATGTCTTAATTTTCTTAATTCTTAATCAAAACTTTAGCTAATTAGAATTAAACATAGAAATTAAAGTGTTTTTACATCTTATATTTAACTATTATTTCTCTTATACAAATTACGCTTAATTTTACACCATTATATTTGCATTCAGAAACCACTATGGTACAGCATACACGGGATAATACAGTATAAAATTAGCCAAACAGCAAATGTAAACAACACCAGCGTTAGTCGAAAACCAATTTTTGACTTATCTTTTCATTGTAACATGTGATGGTGTACTGGGTCATCAGTCGGACACATAAACCTTTCTATTGAGGTAGTTAACTGCATATGATACACTGTTTAAACATTGAAACAAATTGGTGAAGCGCAAGTGCTCACCTGTAAATTTTAATGTCTTTCCAATATTTTAATTTTCACTTCTTAATTAAAAATTCTGAACGTACAATTTCTCTAGGATGTTCAGAACTACAAGTCCACCAAATTTTAGCTCACTTTATGCTGTAATATCCCGTGTACACTGTACCAGTGGAAACGACCGACCGGCTAGTGCTGTTAATTGAAGCTGGTATAATACGTAATTATATAACAGACCCCAGTTTCTCAATCATTTCTTTACTAAGATTTTCTTTAACTTAAGTTTAACAAATCTTGTCAATCGTTTTTATGAATTATGAATAAAAAATTCTGAAAAGCTATCTACATAATGACACCTTCAATTTCTGAATATCTTAAAAAATTCACAAACTTGTTTAGATTTGAAATTAGTCATATTTTATGTCAAGGGAAATCTTCGTTAAAATCATTGCAGAGGTGAAGTCTGGTATTATTAAAAAAATTAGTCCTCCTGCCACCATTCAAAGGGTCATAACTCCTAAGAACATAAGCAAGCCAATTCAGGTTAATGACATGCGCATCTTCTATCAATGTTAATGCTTTGCACCAAGTTTCATGAAATGATGATTTAATAGTTTTCGAGTATTTGCGCAGAAAAGATATTTGGGACAAACGGACGGACAGATAGGAGGACGGATGGAAACTCGAGTATAATATCTCCTCTTTCTTCGAAAGGCGGGAAAAAAGATTTTTGAGGCCAAACATATAATTGACATGATGTTGTAAAATTCTTACTAGGGCTGTTTTTATTTTGTACGTTAGACGTCCGTTTAGGGATCAAATTTCTTATCAGTAGCGCTCAGACAAAAATTATGGAAATAATAGGAAATTGAAACTTCATTACTGAAATAAATAATAATAATAAAATAAATATGATAAACTAGACTAGTAAATATAGTTAGAATCTATTATTAAAGTCGACAAAGTAATCAGATAGTTTTTAATGGTCGTTTCGATAAGAAAATTTTATTACTGTAATTCTCTTACCCAAAAACCCTTTTTTCGCCTGACAACTTGCGCGATATAGACTTTAGCTGAATATTTGGTATAAATAATAGCATTGCAATGATTTATATTTCAAATAGTCAAACTCAAGGAACGCATGTCTGATAGTGGACTAATCTCTGCGGTTTGCAATAAATGACAAGGCGTTATTATTAATATAACAAAATGGATACCCATGAAAATCATTCATAGGAACTAAATGCATAAAATTACAAGCTTCACGTTGATTCACAATTTAGAGCATTTTCATGGGTTGTTTTATTGCGAAAACGCGGTGTTATTTTCCATTAACAACGTTTTTAGCGGTTATACGCAATTTGTAATAATGTTATTAACTATTGAATTACTGTTAAATACTGTTACATTAAAAGAAATGAGTTTTTATCAACGACCACCGACATCGTAAAAACAAGAATCCAATTATATTTAATGAAACAACAAATACTTTGATTGTTTAACGCTCCGGAGTGACATATTAACTTTACACCCACACAATGGAGGCCAGACTATATATTTCCGATAGGGACACTGTATAGTTCCGAAACTAAGTAAACAATTAACTTTGAAAATGAAAAAAATCATGTCTTGGTACGTCATATCCAATGTAATAGCCCGACATTTGCTTACACAAACACATGGCGTCAACAATGTGGCTTTAATATTGTGAAATGTTCGTTGGGCGTCAATAACGTAGCCGTTATATTGTGAAATGTTCGTTGGGCGTCAATAACGTAACCTTAATATTGTGAAATGTTTGTTGGGCGTCAATAACGTAGCCGTTATATTGTGAAATAATCGTTGGGCGTCAACAATATAGCCTTAATATTGTGAAATGTTCGTTGGGCGTCAACAACGTAGCCGTTATATTGTGAAATGTTCGTTGGACGTCAACAACGTAGCCATAATATTGTGAAATGTTCGTTGGACGTCAACAACGTAGCCATAATATTGTGAAATGTTCGTTGGACGTAAACAACGTAGCCGTTATATTGTGAAATGTTCGTTGGACGTAAACAACGTAGCCGTTATATTGTGAAATGTTCGTTGGACGTAAACAACGTAGCCGTTATATTGTGAAATGTTCGTTGGGCGTCAATAACGTAGCCTTACTATTGTGAAATGTTTGTTGGGCGTCAATAACGTAGCCGTTATATTGTGAAATAATCGTTGGGCGTCAACAATATAGCCTTAATATTGTGACATGTTCGTTGGGCGTCAACAACGTAGCCGTTATATTGTGAAATGTTCGTTGGACGTCAACAACGTAGCCATAATATTGTGAAATGTTCGTTGGACGTCAACAACGTAGCCATAATATTGTGAAATGTTTGTTGGACGTAAACAACGTAGCCGTTATATTGTGAAATGTTCGTTGGACGTCAATAACGTAGCCTTACTATTGTGAAATGTTTGTTGGGCGTCAATAACGTAGCCGTTATATTGTGAAATAATCGTTGGGCGTCAACAATATAGCCTTAATATTGTGAAATGTTCGTTGGACGTAAACAACGTAGCCGTTAAATTGTGAAATGTTTGTTGGACGTAAACAACGTAGCCGTTATATTGTGAAATGTTCGTTGGACGTAAACAACTCCGTTATATTGTGAAATGTTTGTTGGACGTAAACAACGTAGCCGTTATATTGTGAAATGTTCGTTGGACGTAAACAACGTAGCCGTTATATTGTGAAATGTTCGTTGGACGTAAACAACGTAGCCGTTATATTGTGAAATGTTCGTTGGACGTAAACAACGTAGCCGTTAAATTGTGAAATGTTTGTTGAGCGTAAACAACGTAGCCGTTATATTGTGAAATGTTTGTTGGACGTAAACAACGTAGCCATAATATTGTGAAATGTTCGTTGGACGTAAACAACGTAGCCGTTATATTGTGAAATGTTTGTTGGACGTAAACAACGTAGCCATAATATTGTGAAATGTTCGTTGGACGTAAACAACGTAGCCGTTATATTGTGAAATGTTCGTTGGACGTAAACAACGTAGCCGTTATATTGTGAAATGTTCGTTGCACGTAAACAACGTAGCCGTTATATTGTGAAATGTTCGTTGGACGTAAACAACGTAGCCGTTATATTGTGAAATGTTCGTTGGACGTAAACAACGTAGCCGTTATATTGTGAAATGTTCGTTGGACGTAAACAACGTAGCCGTTAAATTGTGAAATGTTTGTTGAGCGTAAACAACGTAGCCGTTATATTGTGAAATGTTTGTTGAACGTAAACAACGTAGCCGTTAAATTGTGAAATGTTTGTTGAGCGTAAACAACGTAGCCGTTATATTGTGAAATGTTTGTTGGACGTAAACAACGTAGCCATAATATTGTGAAATGTTCGTTGGACGTAAACAACGTAGCCGTTATATTGTGAAATGTTCGTTGGACGTCAACAACGTAGCCGTTATATTGTGAAATGTTCGTTGGACGTAAACAACGTAGCCGTTATATTGTGAAATGTTCGTTGGACGTAAACAACGTAGCCGTTATATTGTGAAATGTTCGTTGGACGTAAACAACGTAGCCGTTATATTGTGAAATGTTTATTGGACGTAAACAACGTAGCCGTTATATTGTGAAATGTTTATTGGACGTAAACAACGTAGCCGTTATATTGTGAAATGTTCGTTGGACGTAAACAACGTAGCCGTTATATTGTGAAATGTTCGTTGGACGTAAACAACGTAGCCGTTATATTGTGAAATGTTCGTTGGACGTAAACAACGTAGCCGTTATATTGTGAAATGTTCGTTGGACGTAAACAACGTAGCCGTTAAATTGTGAAATGTTTGTTGAGCGTAAACAACGTAGCCGTTATATTGTGAAATGTTCGTTGGACGTCAACAACGTAGCCTTAATATTGTGAAATGTTAGTTGGGCGTCAACAACGTAGCCTTAATATTGTGAAATGTTCGTTGTGATCTTTCGTTTAGTGGTTACGGAAGTATTTGCTTGTCAAGTTTGACCCTGCAGCGTGACCTTTTATTTGAATATTTATTAGGAATGATCGATTATGAAGTATAGGGTATACTTGATTAAAATGAGAAATTTGCTTTCGAACGTTTTTCAAAAGAACACGAATATACTATTTAATTTGACGGTATATATAAAAAAATATGAATAAATAAGAGTATTGATAATGTTTACATACCTGTAAAAACAATACGATTCATAGATTTATTTTTTTCAATTTGTTTCAATGTTTAAACAGTGTATCAGATGCAATGAACTATTTGAATACAATTATTTTTGTGTCCGATTGATGAATCAATACACCATCGCATGTTAAAATGAACATTAGTCAGATTTCTACTTAAGCTGGTGTTGTTAACATGAGCTTTTTGGCTCACTTTATCCCGTGTACGCTGTATTATTATTACAGTGCTTCACAAAACTGGCACATATCTCTTATTAGTATACAAGTAAACTACAGGAATCTTTATGTGATTAAATACACACAGATTTAATGACTTATTTTTTTCTCACTTTTCCTGTACTTTGTCAAATAATTAGTCTCATGGGTGTCATTTACGGCAATTATTGACACACCAATTCGACTTAAAACGCATTATATTGGATTCTCTCCTTAGGAAATAATAAGTCAAATTTAAGATATTTTATCGACGTGTCTTTCTAGTGTCGTCAATTAAATTTTCCATTAGTCTGTATGATATATAATGCATTCGTTGGTTGGTTGGTTGAATGTTGCTTAACGTCGCATCAGCAATTTTTCAGCTATTCGCGACGAGAACTATTTAATTAATCTCTATGGATTAATCTCTGAACAATTTTTGTGTATGCATGTGAGGTGCGAGTGTGTTGTATGGTCTGCCTTGTACTAGCGCGCACTCAGGGCGACTTTACCGTGCTAGCTCACAGAGTCAGTACGCCGCAGACAAGCGTACCACTCCCCCAGTCCATTATACTGATACCAGGTGAATCAGTAAAGGCCAACGGTAAGGAAAATTCACTTTCCCACATGTGGTCCGAGCGGGACTCGAACTCACAGCGGTGAGAGACCCTGTAATGCATTCGTGATTTCATTTATAAATGCAACATGTAGAAGCTTCAACTTTCAATTTTAAGACGTTTAATTTACTTAATAAACACATGTATTGTTTGTTTTGTTTTCAAACAGGCATACAAGATTAACCAGCATCTCTGACCTTTAATGATGATTATTCATATGCGATCATCTATTTAATAACGACTTTTGGTTATTCAGATTTAGTTCGTGCAGAAAAAAAAAACAACAACAACAACAATTCGTGATTCCATTTATAAATGCAACATGTAGAAGCTTCCATTTTCAAGTTTAATTTACTTCAAAAACGCATGCATTGTTTGTTTTGTTTTTAAACATGGTATATATGGTATAGACATACAAAATTACCCAACACCTCTGACCTTTAATGATGGCTATTCATATGCGATCATCTATTTAACAATGACTTCTGGTAATTCAGATTTAGTTCGTGGCAAAACAACAACAACAACAACAACAACAACAATTCGTGATTCCATTTATAAATGCAACATGTAGAAGCTTCCATTTTCACATTTTAGAAGTTAAATTTACTTAAAAAACACATGCATTGTTTGTTTTGTTTTTAAACATGGTATATATGGTATAGGCATACAAAATTAACCAACACCTCTGACCTTTAATGATGGTTATTCATATGCGATCATCTATTTAACAATGACTTCTGGTAATTCAGATTTAGTTCGTGGCAAAACAACAACAACAACAATTCGTGATTCCATTTATAAATGCAACATGTAGAAGCTTCCATTTTCACATTTTAGAAGTTAAATTTACTTAAAAAAACACATGAATTGTTTGTTTTGTTTTTAAACATGGTATATATGGTTTAGACATACAAAATTAACCAACACCTCTGACCTTTAATGATGGTTATTCATTTAATAACGATTTTTGGTTATTCAGATTTAGTTCGTGGCAAAACAACAACAACAACAACAACAACAACAACAACAACAACAATAATAATAATAATAAAACCGGTTAAAACATATGTCACAGAAGTTCCTACCCTTCTGGAGAACTAAGGTGGATATTCGCTTATTTAACTAAATTTTCCAGTTCCCAAAGTGTTTTAGTTTGTTTTTGAGATTGTTATTAACTATTAACTGGTATGTTTGTTTTCAATTGGTTGCAAGTTTGCTTTCCTAATTGCGATGTTTCTTTCCGGTTTCCTTCGCCTTCCAAAGTATGACTACCCGCTTTTTGTATCATACGTACTTCATCAAATAATAGAATAATAAACACGTGTAGGTGTATGGTGTTGACGATACAACATTACGAGACTTATAATTGGGAAGGTTATTACTGGGTGAAACTCGATAGGGATGTTTTTAATGACACTAGAAAGCACTTAAAGTTAATGATGGCAAATATTGTATTGGATGTTGTTTTGTTACAATATGGCTGCATATAATTGACCGAGTTGTAGTAATAACTTAAACTTATCAATTGAACTGTTTTAAAATGGCGTTCATAGTGAATATGAATGCCAAACCTTTGTACAAAAAAAAAAAAAAAAAAAAAAAAAAAAACCCGAATATTGCGCGGTAGCGCATTATGATCGATTTACATTCGGAAACTTCCGATAGACTTTGTGAAGTTGAATTGATCATCTAATTCTAATTCTTTATTCCGAAAGTCTGCACTTATTTGTTACATACATGTAGAATACAATGATCATCAAACACAAAGGCATTCGATACCACCAAGAAGTAATACACCGGGGAACATTGGGGCAGATATTTTGTTTACTGGCCAAGTTATAGTTCCCCGGGGATGTGTATTGTCGATACTAGTAATAATATTCAAACACGGTGATGCGATCGTTTGGCATTTATAGTCCTATGAATACCAAAAGTTTCAAATTGGAAGATATAGGAAATACACAAGGCTAATGAAAATATACTCAACACAAAAAGTTAAGGACCACATCGAAAACATTATTTAATTTTGTAGATCGTAAATCATATCATTTCATTTTCACACTTATCATAATTTCATGAAGGAGATTTAATTCCATACAAAAAACATGTACTACATAACATCATTTGAAACAAGAAAAATAAGAACAAATTACAGATGGATTTTACATTTTTCAGTTTTTGGATTATTTCAAATTTCATAATGGTCCCAAACTTTAGTTGAGTATATTATCAAAGCAACACAGATTTCGTTCTAATCTTTGACATTTATTGCCATCCACGTATTCGTAGTTTATACCCCGACAATAAAACTGTAATACGTATTTTTTGTTATAATAATAGTATTTATTGGCATAAAGCAAAAACGAGCTTATAGCCCAACATTTATCATATACTTTGTAGTAAATACGTAGTTTCTGCATGCCATGATACGGCTAAACTGACGTCATCCATATCACCGACCGCACGCGCCCAGTCGAAAAAGCCGTATCGCTAAAGCCCTCGGTCTGATATGGGGGTCTCGGTCAGATATGGCATATGATATGGATTTCACCATGTATTATTCTATATATACATGTGTATACAATAGCGGCAGAATACAGTATTTACATTAAAGGAGGTCTTAGCATTAAACAAAACAATACAATACAAAACATAATTACGAATAAACATTATCAATTTGTTATTTGAGTTAATGGTGTCAAAATCAAAATTTTTGCCTTATTGTCATTCTTTCTAAAACATTGTTATGACGTCATTCTTTGTCTTTTGTATGTGTATTAACTAGCCTAATCGCCAGTTTTTACCTGTAAGTGTCCAACAAGTGGATACAGCTGTACCTTAACTAACCGAATTGGTAGTTAGAATGTAACAGCTAGATAAATACATATTATCTAACATTAAACTAATTTTTCTGTTTGTATTTGATGAAATACAAGTTTTATCGAACACGCGTGATACAGAATCTTATTTCACCACAGTGTGGTGATACAACATTGGCGGTAAAGTACACGTGCACTTCTCATTGTGACGTCATTGTGGAATCTCCGATTTGTCAAATGTAAACAATGACGTCATTACTACAAAACATGTCATAACATAGTTCAGTGGTTTTCTGTGGTAAAATGTATTTTTTTTTCACATAAAGTATTGTTTTTTTTTATTATTTTAATTATCTAATAGGAAATGTTAGATAAAAATATCATATACACAGTGTGTATGTACAACCCTCAGTATCAGGTCGAGTCCTTTTTTCGTAGTCGTATCACTACGAGTCGCGCCTGATACTGAGGGTTGTACATACACACTGTAATATAATATTTTTATCTAACATTTCCAATTAGGTTATTTAAAATAATAAAAAACAATACTTAATGTGAAAAAATTACATTTTACCACAGAAATCCACTGAACTATGTTATGACATTTGTTCTACATTCTCCCTAATGACGTCACAATGAGAACGTGCACGTGCACTTAACCGCCAATGTTGTATCACCACAGTGTGGTGATATATCACCACAGTGTGGTGATACAAGATTCTGTATCATGCGTGTTCGATAAAACTTGTATTTCGTAGAAAAACTAGTCTAATGTTAGATAAATTTATTGGACAGTTACAGGTGAACTGATTATCCATCCGAAACCGCTACAGTTTCATTACATTATTGATTTGATTTTCAAATAAACATTGTTTACACTAACCGCTACAGTGTCCAATAACAACAGAAAAACAGAAAAGAAACTAAAATGGGAAAATTGTAAGTTTTCACATTTCTAGCTCATTTCATTGCTTTAAAATCATAATGAACAGTTTAATTTAATTCCAGAAGAATAAGACTACCTGCAAAGACTTTTTCACTTTTTAATTTATAAATTCAACAGGCTCTTCACTTGAACTATCCACTATTTCTGAAACATTTATTGTTTTATTTTGTACTTCATGTAGCTTATATTTACTCCCACATAAGAAGATTCACATTATAAAAGTATTTCTTACATTTATACAGAATAAAGCACTTTTATATTATGGTCGTGCGACATCAGACCGATGCTGTGTTTTTTTGCAATCATTTGTTCATTTAAACCTATATGCTGCTGTTGTGCACACTAATTAGATAAAATACTTGAATCCAGAATTTTCACGAAAAACAGAAACAACATCTTCCTGGATAATTATAATTTGTAAAGACACGCAACTCAGATCGAGTAAAATGTGCCTTTACTGTTTGACAACTTTTAAAAAAATGATCTAAGCAGATGTAATACTTAGTCACCTTGTAAGTACAACTCACAAAAATCATGATTTTTTTCTCACTCTGTAAGGCAAATACTCTTCACTAAACACAATGTGAAGTTACCTAACATTCATTAATTGTGATCCCCGTTGACCTGTTGACTAAAATCATTTTCACATATAACTGTTTATCATTTCATGAATGGGGTTTTAAAGTTGTATTTTATTTACACAAAAAAGTACAATATTTTAATTTAGAGAGAAGCCTCAAACTGTTCATTCTGTGAGCACAAACACTTACGCACCTCTATTAATTCTTTTTTTGGCTTCTCTGTATAATTTAATATATACGAGTACCTTCTTAATATGAAACTCGCTTTAATTGATCAACACCCCCAAACTTGTCAGAGATCCGTTGGTAAAAAAAAAAAACCGAGTTAAAAGTGTTTGGAAAGATAAGTTTTGCATCTTGATTATTACCAAATGCTTTTTAAAAAAGTCTGAAAGTTTAAAACTATTTCAATTCGAATCGTGCAATTTATTGTCAAAAGGAAATTTCTACAGTTTCATGTGCGATTAGATTCTAAAAAAATTGTGTCCAGACAATTTAATTTTCTACTTAAAGCCGGGATGTTTTTTCAGCAGTGTAGACAACATCTCATTATGGTGGTCAGAAGACGGATTATGTGAAAAAATACAAAATATAAATATGATATTATTTAGACAATAATCTTGTCTAGGCCGGGCCAATGTCTAATGTTCATATAATACAGTACAGGTCTGTCGAAAAATAGTTTAACTAACACTGAGCTAATGTCAACAGCTAATCTCTGCACTTTGTTAGCTATATATTGTCAACTGCCATTTATCTCTCGGCAGCTTTTCGAACACTAGCCATCCATAGCTCATCCACTCTGCAACCGAGGTTCAATTCTTTTTCGTTAGATTAGTGTTAATCTTTTCACAGGCCTGTACTTTACTTTAGTAGAAACCACACAAGAATCACACCTGAGATGGTCAGTATAGGACGACTTCTAATGTAGGGGCAGATAACCCTTCAGATCGGGCCTCGATTTCTGCGTATGCCGTTCTACCCCTCCAGGGTTTTTGAATTTTTCACCAAAAGTTGCAATTGGATAGATGTAACCGTGAGTAAAAGGCCTAGATGGGGAAACTCATTTTACGCCATGTGCGTACGTATAATCATGGATCCTGTGGTCTTAAAAATAAAGGTGGGTAATGCTGGGTCTCCCTATCTGTTTAATATTAATAATTTAAATGATATTACGACTAAATTGACCGAATTGTGGGCTAATGGATTTCTATAAAATTGCGGGCTAGCTTCACACCAGTAAAAAAAAACCCGAAGAAAACTTGTCAGACAGAAAAATGTTTGAAGTGATAAACAATTACTCTGAAGTGTACATCATTCTGTGATATAAACAAGATAAAATGGCGGAATTAAAAAACTACTCTCAGCGGAATCAGGTTATTTTCCTCTTTATGGTATTTTCTTTTCTTGATAAAGATGAGGTCGCGCTGGCCTAATGGATAAGACGTCCAGTCTACAAATCCAGGGTCTCTCATCGCTGTAAATTCGAGTCTCGCTCAGACCACATGTGGGAAAGCGAATTTTTCTAGCCGTTGGCCTTTACTGGTTCACCCGGTGTCAGTATAATGTGACTGGGGAGTGGTTAGCTTGTCTGTGGCGTACTGACTCGGTGAGCTAGCACCTTAAAGTCATCCTGGGTACGCGCTGGTAGAAGGCAAACCACAAAACACACCTGCACTACACATGCATACACGAACTTGTTGTTCATAGATCAATCCATAGAGATTATTAAAGTAGTTATCGTCGCGAATAGCTAAAAAATTGCCGATGCGACGTTAAGCAACATTCAACAACAACAACAA
This sequence comes from Anadara kagoshimensis, assembly GCA_021292105.1. Lineage (NCBI taxonomy): Eukaryota > Metazoa > Mollusca > Bivalvia > Arcoida > Arcidae > Anadara > Anadara kagoshimensis. The sequence continues at coordinate 8,875,443 of CM037857.1, read as the reverse complement.
CAACAACAACAACATCTTTTTGATAAAGAAAAGTGTTTTGTACTTTATAGGGATTGACTGACGGCCAAATTTTTCATATGTTGTGTTACGTGAGTGTCTCATCTTTTTACGCTGAAAAAACCAGCTTTAAATATATTCGGCGGAAGGTGTGAATTAACGTTCGGAAACTCGCGAACGCCAAATAAATGATCGTTATATTCGCGTCTTTATACGTTAGTAATTCGTTCTAGCTTAAACAAAGAAAACAAGCGAAATCATGCTTACAGTTAATCAAACGCGGTCCATGTTTGCAAATCTGAAAACGTACATGTCTGAAGTGACGAAATGACAAAACAATCTATAGATGAATTTTATAATACATAGATCTAATTTTATTTATTTATTTATTTATTTATTTTTATTTAGTTCTAAAATAAAGTTCAATTTTCTAACAGTATAGAATTATATATTACGAAATACCCTGCACTACAAATCAAATTGTCTAAAAAAGACTATAGCAAAAAATTCCAGGTGAAATCTTTTATGTTTATTTAACAATTTTGGCCAAGTGGGAATGACAAATTTTCAAATGTTGGTTAAGTGGGAAGACGCCGACCTAACAGATTCCGAACAATTGCCTTTATGAACTTGCAAAGTAAACACTTGGTCATAAAGATGAAAACCATGTTATTTTCAATGTCATTGATTTTCTAATTTGTGTTATTCCAAAGAAACAACTGGTTTTTAAGTAAAGCACGTTGTCATCTTCAGTAAACAACAACATCTTAAATTAAAAACAAGTTGTTTTGTTTTGTGGAAACCTTTTATTTAAAAAGCGTCACGATTCAGACAATAAGGACTAAATAAAAGATAAAATTGGTCTAAAAATAAGAGCGGATGTTTCTTTGGCCTACACTCTAGCGCGGCCACACCAAGTTTCGCTACCATTGTAATAAAATAAAATTAAAGTTAATAAAATGTTTAACAGTACAATTTAGAATCACATACGTGTTATGTAATAGGAAAATTATTGTGTTATGTCTGTTGAATTTGAGGTTTCATTCTGATCCATATGCCCCTAGAGGGTCGGTTGAATGTTCCTTAGCAATTTTTCAGCTATTTGCGGCGAGAACTATTTTATTAATCTCTTTGGATAAATCTATGAACAATTTCGTGTACGCATGTGAGGTGCCAGTGTGTTGTATGGTCTGCCTTGTACCAGCGCGCACTCGGGGCGACTTTAAGGTGCTAGCTCACCGAGCCAGTACGCAGCAAACAAGCATACCACTCCCTTAGTCCGTTATACTGATACCAGGTGAACCAGTAAAGGCCAACGGCAAGGGAAATTCACTTTCGCGCATGTGGTCTGAGCGGGGGATTATTTAATAATGATTGGAATACTATTGTATTGCAATTGTCCTACTGCATTGAACCACTGCTGTAGCTCAGTTGGTTGATTGCTCGCTCTATAAGTGGGAGGTCGTCGGTTCGGTTCTATGGATTAATCTATATACTAGTTAGTGTGTGCATGTGAAGTGCGAATGTGTTGTATGGTCTGCATTGTACTAGCGCGCACTCAGGGCGACTTTAAGGTGCTAGCTCACCGAGTCAGTACGCCACTGACAAGCGTACTACTCCTCCAGTCACATCATATTGACATCGGGTGAATCAATGAAAGCCAAGGAAAAATCACTTTCCAACATATGGTCTGAGCGGGACTTGAACTCACAGCGGTGAGAGACCCTGGATTTGTAGACTTACCACCGTGGCCTAATTTACCAATCGTATTTCTATAATTGTTTCGGTATTTAGCATTAAGGTTTCTAAATGTTACTCAAACCTTAACATTTTCGGTTATATATGTTCCGCGACTAAACGACACAGTTGCTTCTATCTTCCTTTTTAATGGAGATGCCTCACAACAATGTAGCACAAGTAATTAGTACATTTTGTATTATATAGTATTTTTTGATAAGTTTGATGTTTCTTTGTCCAGGACTGCCCTGGATATATTTGACGTCCCATATTTCCATGTTGCTTTCACACAATATTGATCACACACGTGGCGGATGTAGCTTGCTAAACGGGAGGTGCTTACCCTTCCGGATCACCCGGCCTCACTTTCCTTGTGGAAGTTACGTGTCTAACCTGACTTGTCAGTTCCAAAGTTTTTACTTTGCTTCTGGATTGTGTTCCGGACATGGATTAGTATGTTTTTATATAAACCTTGCCAATTTTGGGTTTATTAGAGAGGTCCCACAGTGACATTTTGCTTAGCGAAAAAAATCTATCTGACTTCGAATTTATTGGAATTGTTCCACGGCTCAACACCGTGCTTTTATAGTGGTACAATCATCTTATTATCTGCTGTTTTACTGAAGATGTTCTACAATTTAGCAGCGCGCTACTAAGTTACAAACAAACCATTCTCAGTTTATTGATATGGCCTTTGACTGAGCAGCACGGGTACTACGTTAATAACAAGCATTCTCGGTTCTATTTGATAGGTCCTTTGACTGAGCAGCACGGGTACTAAGTTACAAACAAAAAATTCTCGGTTCTATTTGATATGTCCTTTGACTGAGCAGCACGGGTATTACGTTAATAACAAGCATTCTCGGTTCTATTTGATAGGTCCTTTGACTGAGCAGCACGGGTATTACGTTAATAACAAGCATTCTCGGTTCTATTTGATAGGTCCTTTGACTGAGCAGCACGGGTACTAAGTTACAAACAAAAAATTCTCGGTTCTATTTGATATTACACACGTGGTGGTTGTAGTTAGCTTAATAGAAGGTGCTTACCCAACCGGAGCACCCGGTCTCACTTCCCTGGTGGAAGTTCACGTGTCTAACCTAACTTGTCAGTTCCAAAGTTTATTACTTTGCTTCTGGATTGTGATTCGCACTGGATTAGGATGTTTGTTTTTGAATATGTCCTTTGACTAAGCAGCACAGATACTAAGTTACAAACAAACCATTCTCGGTTCTTTTTGATATGTCCGTTGACTGAGCAGCATGGGTACCAAGTTACAAACAAACCATTCTCGGTTCTGTTTGATATGTCCTTTGACTGAGCACACGGGTACCAAGTTACAAACAAACCATTCTCAGTTTTATTTGATATGTTCTTTGACTCAGCAGCACGGGTATTAAGTTACAAACAAACCATTCTCGGTTCTATTTGATATGTCCGTTGACTGAGCAGCACGGGTTCTAAGTTACAAACAATCCATTCTCAGTTTTATTTTATATGCCCTTTGACTGAGCAGCACGGGTATTAAGTTATTAGGTTCGAAACCCCGACCGGGTCTGTCCCCAAGACTTGAAAGTTGGTAGTGACTGTTTTATTGCCAAACACTCGGAATTACGAAATGAAAGCCACGGTTCTTTCGGTGGGAACTTAAGATAAACGATGCACTCATGTCACGTCGGGCTTGGCACAATAAAGAACCCTGCTGTATAATGCCATCAACACAACGCACAGGCAAAATTTCTGCACTTTCGCCTACGACGTCTCGATATAAGTGAAAAATATTTTTGACTGGTATGTTACAACATTTAATGAGAAAGTATCAAAACTACATAAGAATAAACAATAAACAACTTTTATTCAACATGAATGTAGTAGCACCATAACCACTTCTTATTTACAACAACAGAACCCTAAGGTTCAAATTTATTTTTAAAACAATACACCATTATACCAAACAGTAGTTTAACAATAACACAAGGAATAAAAAAAATACTAACTACATGTAAAAATAAAAAACTGAAATAAGACAAAAATAATTACAAATATTGAGATCATTTACAATAATATTTGAGTATTCTAAACTTGAATGTTTATGGGCTTCAATTTTAATGTTTAGTTCAAACAATATTAATTAATAAGATAATACAAATATGCTTTACTGTACAAGAAGAAATATTAGCGGAAGGAAACTTTCATGGTTATGATCTTCTAAACTTTTTCACGGGAAAAAACTTTCACGTTTCCGATCTTAGTAAAAGTGAACCAAGGGAAATAATTAATTTTCGCCGAGATGTATTCGCGGGACAACTGTCGCCTTGAAAATCGCGAATATTTCTTTCTCGCGAATAATTCTTCTTTTTACGGTATATAAAAAAAATTGTAATATTTTGTAGAATGTTGTTTAAATCCCACCTGTATGTTGTTTTATCAATATATGTTCAGTACATCACATGATACATTGAAGGGTATTGATTGGATATGTACATAAACTATTTAATTGTTTTGTATGACGTCAGCAAACGATTGTAGTACCATTGACGCAATGTACTAATGTGTTTTCCAGACAATGGGGTTCGCCGCTGTACCACATGATACCTTCTAACGTGTCAGCGAAACGCTTGTTTCCAATGGACATGGAATCGCACAATATGACGTTTTCCCGTAAAAATGACGTTATTCCGGGAATTTGTGACGTTGACGTTTTCCAAAATGTTCAGCACAAACGTTAAGAGGTATTGATCACGTGGTACAGCGGCGAACCCCATTGCAAGTGCTACACTCTGAACAATTACCACCACTGAAATAGCAATGAAGCGCCATAGACATGCATACTTTCTACTGTCCGTCGTTAGCAACAAGTATAGTGCTGGAACATTGATAGCAAAGTACTATTCTACTGTTTGCAAGTCACAGTACTTGTACGGTGGCAGAGAACTGATATGAAATATATATTCATTTTACGTGCAAGTATCACCTGTTATGTGCGTATGTAATAAAAAGAATATATTTTATGTCACTTTTGTACCCCTGTAGTGAACAACATGTTCGTTCAGTTCAGATTCAAATAAAATATTTTTTTAAAATGAAAAAAAAAAAAAAAAGAAAGTTAAGTACAAGATATTCAATTAATATCTTACGAGGCAATTATACTTTATAGTGTCATTTGATGTGCTAATTGACGGATCGCCAGCCACGCCCACAATGTTCCGACAAAGGCCCGACATGCTTGAATTGCACCAAAAAGAATGAAAACTCGGCCTGAATTGTGCTATTTATTGACGTCACTGATTCTAGTACGTCATTAGTTGCAGTGAGGCTGCTATGATACCGTAATGACGGCCAGTGTCGGAACATAAAAGGCACACGTCGATTGCTCCATTGGGTATACGTCAATTATATACAGATGTTACATAATCATAACCTTTAATTGGGGGAGATAGGAATATTTTTTCAACGAAGGTGAAGCGTACGTTTCTTATTTATCAACCACACTAGACAATTTTGGTAAGTACATTCTGGAGTTTTTTTCTAGGCATCGCAAATGGTATTGCTATCGTTTTAGAACGATCGTCATCATATTTTCCAGCCATCGTATTTTTCTCCTGAAGAAACTCATCGGGGCCAAACTCCAAAAATAATATGGTGTATTCAAAGGGAATCTCGGTCCCATGATATTTCTATTTTAAACATATAATTGCGTTTATCCAATTAATGGATAAATGGTCAGTATTTATGAATGGTGTATAGACTGTTTTTCTTTGCGGCCCGCTACTCTAGTATAGCCCTTTGCTTTTCAGCTCAAACACTATGTTTCAAAAAAAAAAAAAAAAAAAAAAAAAAAAAAAAAAAAAAAAAAGCATAAGGACATCCATAGTTTATAATAATTATTATCAAAATTACTGAATTTAGCATTATATTGCTGGAACCCCCTACTGTCGCACGTGTATGGTATACTGTAACAAAATCGGGGAGACTGACAATCTCTCTCACATACAGTAGAGTCGAAAGATGAACACTTAACGAAAAGGAGTCGAATATACGGCCAGGATATAAATGGCTAGAGATCGAGAATGCTGAAGATAGAAAACAGCTGCCAAAAAGCTGCCGAGAGATGGAATACAACTACTAAAAACTGTCTAGAGTTAGGAAACAGCTGCCAAAAACTGTCGAGATAGAAATTAGCTGCCAAAAAAACAGTCGAGAGATAGAAAACATCTGAAAAAAAATTAAAAAAAAGACTGCCAAGAAAGAATACAGCTACCAAAAAGTTCGGATAAAACTGAAGAATGTACCGAGATGAAATGCTAATTTTGCTACACCCAATTCGTTATTCTAGTGTTAACTTTTCGACAGTTCATACTGTATGGCAGAAGTATTTTATACAGAATGAAAACTGATTTCAATACAAACGCGTTCACCACACCCTCAGTTCCTATATAGCACTTAGTATACCGCGTGGTGGTTTCACAACTGTTCGTTATAATTGGCTTGTTGTGCCCTTAAATGTCCAATATTATCATAGTATTTACACAGCACTTTTGAAAAACCGCGCTTAAATTTTGTTGAAGTCAGACTATAAATGATAGGGTTACCAGCACTGTTTATGTAGACCATAACCCTGGCAAATGACACAAAAGGTTTATGTAGCCATCGACGCCGAGCTGTAATATTGACTCACGAGGTGCATATACCAACCACAGGAAACTATTCTCATCGGAAAACCGTGACGAAAAACAAGATCATAATTCCAATAAGCATTTTAACGACTTGTTTCCTGATCGTAATGTAGACATGGAACGACTGTCTCGCTGACACAGAATGGAAATGGTCCTCACTAACAAGGCATCTTATGATCCTGATATACATGCAGAGTAATACAATAAACGTGCACAAGTAAAAGACCACAAAAATTGACACGTAATACACATGTTCCCATAATTCATTAATTTCCGTTCTACAAATCTTACATGGCGTTCCGTCATAGAACTCTGTGTCTTGTTCGTGTGTCATTATCAAGAATGGACAGGTGGACAAGTATGCAAAAACCCAAATCAATGCAATACACTTTGATGTTCTCTTGGACGTGAAGGCATAACACGTTTTCCTCAAAGGGAAACAAATCGCATTGTGTCTCTCGATTGTTATAACCAGGATGGTAAAAATAGAGGCGTGGACGACAGCATTTTCTAGTTGTGGTACCAATTTACCTACAATTAAACAACAAATGTGTATAAGTAAATTACATTCCAAGATCGTAAAACATTAGTGAAACAAAGGGGCAAAACTAAAGAAATTAGGCTCCAGTTTTACATTCATTCACTAACTAGGATTTCCTTAACTTAAATCTGGCATTTTGCCAATGTTTTATCATACTGGAAATGAAAAATTTCAACAAAATTATATATAGATGTTATAAAGCCTGGAGTGACCTCAAAATGACACCGTAAATTCATGAATATCCTCAAAATTAACAAAATTATTTAGATTTCAAATTTGCCAGATGCAAATTAAGGGATTTCTTAGTTAAGGAATCCTTGTGAAACTTGAATCTGAAAAGAAAATGTATAGTAACTACAATTCCGTAGAAACACAACTTGAGTTACCCCCTTTTCATACGCACACAATGACATGCATACTTTGTATCGCTCAGTAGCTTTTGATCACTAAGTATCCATATCACGGCCACTGGGCAGCCGAATTTCGACCTTTTTTCGATATCTCAGTGTTAAACTTTCGACAGGTCTGTACTGTAAGTCTAGCTCATTAGGAAACATATTTGTTTAAATTACTAGTAATCGGAAATGCACGCAAATTAAGATAACACAAATATGGGTAATTTTGTCTTATACGAAAGGGCAGTAAACCTTACATGCAGTACGGGCCTGTCGAAAGTTTAACACTTAGCTTACGAAGCAACATGGACAATAAGACCCTTGCTAGTTTAACTCCACAGCTTTGTGGGAGCTGTTATCTGACTCAAGGTAGTTTACAACCAAAGCTAGCCAATCTAGGCCACAGATTGGCAGCTGAGCTTCAAAACCTTTTGTTAGCTAACTGTTAAATTTTCGACCGGTTTGTACTTTACTATCGATTTACTATATAGCTACAATATGATAATTGGAGGCCGATAAGCATTACAGACTAATTTCTATGATTTGTCTGTAAGTCAAATTAGGTAAATCCAAGCTAAGGAACTGATTTTATTTTTATATTTCATCTCCATTCGACGTTATCATATTTTTCTTGCATTTCTTTTAATCGTTTCAATCAAGGAAATAATTTATTGATTGTGTGTAGCATCAATGCTATTACCAACAGTAAATTACAATGCAAATAAGATACTATATTTCATATGAAATGATATATCTAACATTATTATATAGCAAAATATGCATCGCATAGAAATTAGACGATAAATCCCGAGGTGTTAGCGTTCAATATATATCGATATTTGCACGCAAACTTTGTTCTAGTCCGAGGTTTCTCGAATCAATTTTTCATATTGCACGCTTTGTCACATGGCGCTGTTGTTTATGACGTCATACGATTGTTGTTACATGGCTGACGACGTCGTGGCTGTGTTGTTGTCGTATTGCACTAGTTCTTATATCCGTATACAAGAACTAGTGCGATATTGATGTAGTGTACAAAATGGTATTTTTAGATAAAATACCAGTGTTAGGTAAACAAAATTTATTTTGCTATATAATAAAAGGGTTATTGAACTGATATTGTGAAATTTTGTCCCTTGTTGACTCGACATTGGCACTCGAAAGCTCTTGCAAATGTCGAGTCAACTCGGGACAATATTTCACAATATCAGGTCAATAACCCTATATTATCACAAATTCGACGTAATATTTGTTTTCCATTTTCTTTAATGGTTTCAAATAAGGAAAATAATATATTGGTTTGTTTGTATCATCAATGATAATAACAACGAAGTTGAGCTGAGTGATGGTGTTTAACGTCCCAGTCAAGAATATTTCACTTATATCGAGACGTATCCAGTTATAAGCGAAGGTGCAGAAACTTTGCCTGTGCGTTGCGCTAATGGCATTATACAGCAAGGTTCTTTATCGTTCCAAGCCTACCGTGACACGATACCTCGTTTATTTTGAGTTCCCATCCGAAAGTACCAAATGCTTGGCGAAAGAACAGTCACTAACCAATTTCAAGTCTTGGGTCAGACCTTGTAGGGGTATTTCCGATGAGGGATTTTGCAGCAGTACAGTACAGTGCAAAAAGATACCATATCTCATGTGAAATAATATATCCAACATTATCACAAATTCGACATAATGATATTTGTTTTCAATTTTGTTTTTAATTTGGTTTATTTGTTATAATAAAAACACAAATTATTGGTTTGTTTGAATTATCAATGATATTACCAACGAAGGATTTTTCAACAGTATATTACAGTGCAAATAAAATACTATATTTCATCTAAAATGATATATCAAAAACAATACATGTCCGAATCACAATCCAGTAAAAACTTTGGAAATGACAAGTTAGGTTAGACACGTGAACTTCCACCAGGGAAGTGAGGCCGGGTGCTCCGGAAGGGTAAGCACTTCCTGTTTAGCTAGCTACACCCGCCACGTGTGTAATCAAAATTGTGCGAAAGGAACATGGAACTATGAGACGTCAAATATATCCAGGGCAATCCTGAACACAGAGACATCAAACTTATAAACAATACTGTGATGACGGCCATAAAACTTTTTAGAGCCTTGATAAGCATAGGCTTGCAATATCCCTGAGTCAACAATTTATTTGCAAGCAGCCTACTTCGTTGTACAAAGTCCCCGTAGTGGGAACAAGCTCTATCATAGCGTATTCATTGGGAAACAAATACACCATAAGCAGGAGAAGCAGGTATATTGCTGCATAAAAAAGGAAGGTTGACAATAAAAAAATTGAAGTCATCACGTTTGTCATAGAGTTTCAAATGTAGCCTTTCGTGTGCGTCATAATTCAGGTATAAGTCTAAATATAAAGTAGAACTTTAGGAATCAGTCGTGTCTTTTATTTCAAGCTCACTAAGATAGATGAAATTTACATAGTCTCCAAATATATCCAACATTATCACAAATTCGACATAATGATATTTGTCTTCAATGGTTTATTCGTTATAATAAGGAACACGATATATTGGTTTGTTTGTATCATCAATGATGTTACCAACGATTTTTAAGCAGTATATTACAGTGCAAATAAGATACTATATTTTATTTGAAATGATATATCCAACATTATCACAAATTTGACGTAATAATATTTGTTTTTCCATTTAGTTTAATCGTAACAATCAAGAAAAATAAAATATTGGGTTTGTTTGATTTCAAACGAAGGATTTTTTCAGCATCATAGTGCAAAAATAAACTATATATCATATAAAATGATATATCCAAGAATATCATAAAGTCGTCGTAATCAAATTTGTTTCCAATTCGTTTATTCGTTATAATAAAAGCAAGATATATTTGTTTATTTGTATCAACGAAGATTGTTAAGTAAATTTATTCAGCAGTGCAATACAATGCAATAACATTACTATAATTCATATTAAATGATATATTCAAAAATGTTATAGATACAACTTAATCAAATTTGCTAGTCATAATATATATTTCCAAAAGAGGAAACATTTGTTGTTCAGTGCATTTATTCAGTGGTACAGAACAGTATCATATAAAATGATATATGCAACAAAATCTATAATTATGTTTGTCATTATATATATATTTCCAAAACAGTGCACTTATTTAGTACTACAGAACTGTATAAAAAGAAACTATATTTAATATAAAATGACATATCCAACATAATTTATATCGCCATAATCATATTTGTTTGGCATTAGTATAATCATGAAACATGATACATTGGTTAGTTTATAACAATGATAATATATAAATATTTCCAAAGCAAGACGCAATTTTCAAGTTTTTTTGGCAACGCTGTCATGTTCTATTATTTTTTTTTAAAGAAATAATGCTTTTTAAAGTAGCACATGACAGTACCGTTTAGTACATATGTCTACGTCGGCTTACGAAAATTGACTAGAACCTAGAAGATTTCTACGTGCGGTAACAATGTTTTAAACCACATTTTGTCATATAACTGATACTTAGATCTTGCAAATTAATCACTTGTGATTTTTTTAACCAATGACTGAGGCAGAAATAAAATCATTTTTAAAGATAATGTACGGTTATTTAGCTATTTACGTCATTGGGCTCAATTAGTATCTTAACTATACTTGGCTTTGATCTAAATACTTCATCAGCATGGCAAGTAACAAAGGTATGGCGCAAGTATATTACAATGCAATCAAATACAAATATTCAGGTTTATGCACAATGAAGCAATCGACGTATGGCCGACCATGCCTTTTATGTCAGACACTCACCGCCATCAAGGTACTAAAGCAGGGTCACCTTAAATAATGACGTACTAGTGTCAGAGACGTCATAAAATGACACAATTCAGACCAAGTTTTCATTCTTTTTGTGTGTAATTAATGCATGCCGGGCCTTTGTTGAAACATTGTGGGCGTGTTTGACGATCCGCCCTTTATTAAAGTCAACCCTAAGGAACTGATTATATTTTATATAAAATGATATATTCAACAATTTCACAAAGTCGACGTAAGCGTATTTGATGTTTCGTTTCGTAAGCGAAAAATGCCCTTACAACAATCCAATCATAATGCAGAGAACAGCAAATACAATGTAAAGATTAAAAACCATTTCTGTTATAAGATCACGGTTTTGTCTGATTTTCGACAAGTTCCCCACAACTTACTTCGGTGATTTTATTCTTATTATGATTTTTGCATAACTCAACCCTGGTGCTTCAAAAGATAAGATAAATTCTCAAAGTTTTGACCAATTGGCCCTTTTTGCAGATGGATGGACATTTGTTTTCGATTGAGTTCAGTCCTTTTTATTAAGTAACATGATCAATTGGTATGTTTGAGACAATGATATTATTTCTATCAGAAAAGGGGTGTTTTCCAGTGTTTTGGCAACAATGTCATCTGGTACGTTTGGTTTTTTAAAGGAATTAATGCATCCAAAAGTATAGAATGACAATGAAGCAGAGATGAGTCTTAACACTGAACTTACAAAAATGAGTCAAATCTCGGAGGCCTATTTTTGCACAATCAAAGCAAAATACAACACAAGGACCCAATTTTATTTTTATATATATATTATATTTTACATATCTAACAATTTCACAAATTTAAAGGAAAATACAACACAAGGGTACGATTTTTTTTATTATATTTTATATAAAATCATATATCTAACAATTTCACAAATTAGACCTAATCCTATTGTCTTACATTAAGTTTAATCCTTACAATCAAGAAAGACGACATACTGGTTTCTTTGAATCGTCAATGTCTTTTCCAAAAGAAGAAACATTTTGTGCTTTTCCTTAGAACTACAGAACAGTGTTAAAATATACTATAATATATCCAACAATGTCGATGTAATCATATCAAAAACAAACATACTAATCCATATCCGAATCATAATCCAGAAGCAAAGTAAAAACTTTGGAACTGACAAGTTAGGTTATACACGTGAACCTCCACCGGGGAAGTGAGGCCGGGTGCTCCGGAAGGGTAAGCACCTCCTGTTTAGCTAGCTACACCCGTCACGTGTGTAATCAAAATTGTGTGAAAGGAACATGGAACTATGAGACGTCAAATATATCCAGGGCAATCTTGGACACAGAGACATCAAACTGGTCAACAATACTTTGGTGACGGCCATAAAACTTTTTGAGGGCTTTGATAATGTTTCCATTTTGAATAAGAAACATGGTATTATTTATTTCTTTTTTATATAAAAATGTTAATATTTCAATATTTCCCACGCAACAAACATTTGTTCTAGTGATCTGTTCCGTTTACTCTTATTTATCAAATAAAGTATCTTAAGTATATTATATTCTATATACAATGATAAATATATCAATATAACAAAGTCGACATAATCATTTTTTGTTTTCCATTAAGATTAATCGTTTTTTGCTATAACCAAGAAGCACGATATATTGGTTTGTTTAATATTATTTCTAACGTAGGAAACATTTTTTTCAGTGCTCTTATGGGACAGGTCAATACAATACAGATAAATCTAAATAGTGAACATACGCTCCGATACGCTTACGTATTTCGTGTGTCTAATCATAGTAGGAGATTTCAACCTAAGGAACTTGTTTCATGTTTTTTTATTGTTATCATAAACAATATATATCAAACAATATCTCAAAATCGTATCTGTTTTCCATTTATAAAACATTTATACTACAGTACAGAATATTGTAAAAAGTAGACCTTCTGATACGTATTTTGTGTGTCGAATAAAATCAGGAGAACTCAACCTAAGGAACTGGTTTTGTGTGTTTTTGATAATATTTCATAAAATAAACAATATCACAAAGTCGTATTTGTTTTCCATTTATAAAACGTTTATATTAATTTGCTTGTGATAATAATAACATTTCCAACGCTGGAAGCATTTCCAGTGCATTGATTTAGCAATACAGTTCAGATCGGTAGAAAGTCTTAACACTCGGCTTACAAATCTGTTGAAGCTCAGACACCTATTTGTATGTACAATCGGATTAGGAAAATCCAACTGAAGGAACTGAATTTTTACAATATTTCATATTAAATAATATATCGAACAATAACGCAAGTCGACGTAAACATCTTTGTTTTCCATTAAGTGCCTTTGTTATTATCAAGAAACATGACATATTGGTTTATTTATAACAATGATATCTCCAAAGCAGGAACCATTTATTTCTAATACATTTATTCGATAGTACAGTATAGTACAGATGTCTTAACACTGAGATTACAAAAATAATCCAAAGCTCTGAGGCTTATTAGTGTGTACAATCTAGTTAGGAAAAAACAAACTAAAGGAACTTATTTTTTTCATATATATTGAAGGTATCGAAAAAGTCGACGTAAAGGTATTTATTTTCAATCGAATTGAATCGTCATAATATAGAAACGTGATATCTTTGTTTGTTTGAGACATGAAATGATAATATTTTCATCGCAGAAAGCAACTTGTTTAGTACATTCTAGTGCAGAAAGTGTCTAAGCTCGGGTGCCGAGTTGTCAAAATATGGATAGGAAGTGGTCGAAAAGTTATTTTTCCTGTCCAATTATTGCCAGCGAATGCTGAAAACAACAACAACAACAACTCGACAGCTCTTTTGGTTCCTGGCAATCTATTGCGAGCTCGGTCACTAGGCAAAAAGGAGTTGAGAAACAAATGAGTGGTCAAGTTAAAAAATCTTCCTTGAGCCAGTGGTCAAAGGTGTGTTTAGAGAAAATATATTTTGTGATTTCGTAAACCTACAGTGCATACCAGTCGAAAGTTTAACACTGAGCGAACGAAAAGAAGTCGAATTGCTGTCGAATGGCCAAGATATGGATATCGAGTGGTCGAAACGATGCAGAGAAATATATAGCAACTGCCGAGGTATATGTAGCTAGATGAGCAAGAACGAGATGTGCTAACGATTCTGCTTTAATTCGTTAGCATAGCGATACACTTTCGACAGGTTGCTCTATATGTATTTAGCTTAAAACCTACAGAAGTCTGCTGTATATTGTGTTGGTCGATTTTATCAAATAAATAAATCACTTAATGGGTCAAGGAATTTCTGAGCAAAACTGTCAATCTTGAATGATGCACTTAGGCGGTTTTAGAAAACAATTTATGTACATTTTGCGAAGCGAAAATAGGTTAATTATCACAATAATTTTCATTGTTAATTACAATCAACCGTTCAATGTGTGGTTTTCTTTATTTCTCATGATATGTCAATTTCAGAATTTTCTTAAGTATTCGTATTTTGCCGCCTCTCTTTGTCCTCGTTACGTTGGTACTTTTGGCAATATAATCAAGCCCATTCTTTCAGTTTTTGTGAGCGTGAATAATAATGTATGGTTTGAACAGTCGGCTGTCATGTTCAGCTTTGTAGTAATTGAATCCAAGGCTATTGCACTCGGATAAATTATAGTTTATGCAACGTACAAATCACAGAAGCCATAAGGTCAGTTTAAGTTCAAAATCATACCAATTATTGTGCTACAGGCCGAGCTGTCGACATTAGTTTACAAATCTTTTTTTCAACTTTATAGAAAGAAACTTGTAAAGTTTGAGTTGACTGAGTATTTCTAGTTTAAGTTAATGGAAATTAATTTGATTGATTTTTCACTTACCAGACCTAAATTTCATGTATCTACCCTGCTTTAATGATCCTTAAAGAGAGTTTATTTCTATTCAAATACTGACTAAATATCCATAAATTGCATGTTTTGATTTAAATACATACTGATAACAATTTTCAAATTAAATCAAGTTCTTTTTACGTTTTAAAACATCGGTCTTAGGTAGATTTCATAGTAACCAGATAAACCAAGAACACAATAAAATGACTTCAAAGAAATGTGAATTAGTGTAAGGCAGTTTAAATAATTTGATCAAAGTTATTTCTTATCATTCGACATTTCGTTTCATGCTCGGAACCATTTCCGCCGCATGTTTTTAAAAAAGTTTAAAGTAAGTGTCTTTTGTATTTTTCAATTAGTCGAGAATAAATCTATTAAAGAATTATCATTTACACAAGAAAGTGACGAACTACCAAGGGATTAATTAAGCATTTCAAACCGTGTTTTACATTCGATTGAAATCCGAAATCCATGAACGAAAAATAATATATTTTAAACACATCTATCACACTAAACTACATAATTGTTTTAATTTTACAGCACTAGACTGCCGTTTCGGAATACAATTCCTCATCAGTAGTGCATGGACCAAAAGCATAAAACCAAAATTGTTATAAAGATGTTGAATAGATACCCACAATATATTTTAAATATAGCAAGCTACCGTTTTTAAAACAAAAAATGAACTTTAAAAAGATATCAAGTTTGTCAAATTGTTACAAGCTGAATACCATTGGTAGAAACAGGTATAAAGGTAAACCAACAAAGAAATAGCTGACATTTGACACAAGACACCAAACCAAGTGCAGAACAAAGACAAAACCCGTTCCAAATGATTTGCTCTGTTCTGTGAATGGTGCTGGTTTTCTTGCGGGAATTTTGACGCGTTTTATATAAAAAAATTAATTTCCTGAACAATGTGTTGTTTTAAGTTTTGAGATCTATATATACGAAGCTTTTTTCTCTTGGGTGTTGTCAATTTTACAATTAAAAAACTTTTGCTATTCACATCGTTTAAACCATTTATATAGTTTATTGATTGAAAAAAAATCTGATATTACCTTTTATCAAGTCTTTTTTGTCTTCTGACGAAAGAGTATTATTTTTGGGTTCTATCCCTTGACAGTTACGTACGGTTGCATCACGCAAATAGTTTAAAGGCAACGATAACTAAATTTATTTTCAATTCTTCATATCCATTGTATGCACGTATACATGAACGTTTTAGTAATCCATATTTTATACAAAGAGCATAAAATGAAAGAAAAAATAATTAAAACGAGTAAAATAAAATCTCATAACATACAATACACTAAGAAACTTTCTATAAAACACATTGTGTTTGTAAGCAGTTTAATAATCAGTGGGCCCTAAATGTTTCTTATTTGCTTGTTGCCTCAATTAACCTATTTATGTTTCGTGTTCTTGGTTTTAAGTTAAAATTTCAGGTATATGTTTTCAGTTACAATTTCTTCTACTGCAATTATTTCGTTAAATGCGAATTTGTCCTCAAAAATGACTTGTTTTGTATAGAAAACGATATGCAAATGTCTATTTAAATGTTGGTAATAAATCGATTTTGTGAATATATAGAAATTAATACGACTTTCATAAATGCTTTTATGATAACAAATTGAGATTCATGTAAGTTGAGCATTTCAAATGTCTGTTTTAATAGATTCAGTCAGATTCAAATCACTAACAAGTTGGATATAAATTGCTGATCCTTGACAATACCTTCTTTTTTAAATACGATGATGTTTCCATTTGTTTAATTGCTTCACATGCAATATTGCACCTTATTTTCAAGAAGACTTTTATGGAAAAATATTTTAATGAGGAATTAAAGCCGAATTAATACAGAACTATTAGACAATCAAATTAAGAACTAACCCATATCACTGTTAATACTAAAATATTTAGGTTTGAAAAATGTAATATTTGTACTTTAAGACAGCCAACGCGATCAAGAATAGCAAACAAAACCAGTCAATGATAAACAAACAAACAAACAAGACAAGACAAAAATCAAACAGATTTTGGTACCAGTCAGTATAAAAACAAACATACTAATCCATGTCCGAATCACAATCCAGAAGCAAAGTAAAAACTTCGGGATTGACAAGTTAGGTTAGACACGTGAACTTCCTCCAGGAAAATGAGGCCGGGTGCTCCGGAAGGGTAAGCACCTCCTGTTTAGCTAGCTACACCCGCCACGTGCGCAATCAAAACTGTGTGAAGGAACATGGAACCACGAGACGTCAGTATGAAACTTCCAACTTTTGACGGGATCAATAGTAAAAGTCTAGTGGTATGCTAGAAGCCCAAAACCATCGCACTTATTTTCCCAACGCGTTATCTGGTGTTATTTGGTAATTGATTAGTAAGTTACGGATGTGGCAAGCTAAAGAGGAGGTGCTTACCTTTCCAGAGTACCTGGTCTAAATTGTATTACTTCATTTGTCAGTTTTCAAAGTTATTTTTTTGATTTGGGATGGGATTGTAAATGGACCGGTTTGCTATTATTTGATAATAATACTATTTATGGAACTTAACCAATATACGTATTTTACAACGAATAGTTCGTTGTATTTGTTACATGAATAGGAATATATTAGTCAACTTATTCAATTATCTTTTGTTTCAAGCATTTTTTTTCATTTTGGCGGGTCAGATCTTTTCTGATATTGTTTAATTGGCTCTAAGTGGCGTCATTTTATTTTAGAAGACGCACAAACATTTAAATTCCTACGCTACAGTGATGAAAATTGTATATTTGCGTCGGCTCTACTGCAGTTTAAATCGATTTATTGTTTAAAACATTCATATATCAATTGAAATACATGTATAAGAAATAAAAATAATTTTTGTCAGCAGTTAAGAAAAAATTGGGGATTTTCTATAGCGAATTATATTACCTGTGCAAAATTTCCAATTTTCATGCTTTAATAACAAAAGGAAATACTTTCATTTCTATAGTGATAGTATTTAAATCAGATCTATAAATTTTATTTGAAGAATGACATAATGGCCGGTATTTCTATAAAGTAAAGTAATGCAGTAGTATTACGTAATCAAAACACTACATTTGATTTAATATAATGATATAATGCACAAAAAGCTGGATATCATGTATGTGACATTAATGATAATAACGACCACACATTTGGTTAGAGGGTTTCCGATTAAATCCTATTTTTCATTAGAGAGCTTAATAAGCAGTAATCCAAATTTGTGTCTGCTTTGTTTTTTTATAAACCTGTTTTGTTTTGTGTGTCGGAAGAAATGCCTTTAATAAAACTTATTTTTCCATAGCAATTATTCAGTTAACTTAGTTTTTTGTACTCTTAATATAACTTGTATGTATAGTAATAAAAAACAAACATGTCCGAATCAAGATCAAGAAGCAAAGTAAATACTTTGGAACCGACAATGTATGTTTGACACGCGAACTTTCACCAGGGAAGTGAGGCCGGGTGCTCTGGAAGGGTAAAAACCTCCTGTTTAGCCAGCTTCACCAGCCACGTGTGTAATCAAAATTGTGTGAAAGGAACATGGAACTATGGGACGTCAAACATATCCAGGACAATTCTTGACACAGAGATATCAAACTTATCAACAATACTGTTAAAAAGGCCATAAAACTTTTTGACGGCCATAAACTATTACAAATCGGTTTTGATATTGGAGGAATAAAATTCCGCATCAGTAGTTCTCCAACTTTAATTGTGGAAATACAAATATGTCTAAAATGTTGAAATGGATAAATAGACTGAAATGTATATAGAACAGTCGAACCTCTATAAAGGCCAATCAGGGGAGCCAGCAAATGTGAGGATTATGGACAGATGGTCCTTATATACAAGTTCTAAAACATGAATAAAGAACAATTTGGATAATTTTAAACGGTCAGGTTGCAAATATATAGAGGTGGCCTTTTAAAAGAAAATTTTGACTGTATTCTGATTCAAGTTATTTAACAATCGATTTTGTGAATTTAAGAAATTTATCACGTTTCAAAAATAATTTTATTATCCGATCGAGATATGCATACGTGGCAGATATCAGTGTCTATTAAGTTGAATTAACCAGCATCAAATCGCTAACAAGTCAATTTATAACCTTTCATCATACAAATAACTTCTCCAAAAGATTATATGCTGTTTCCATTTATTTTATCTTTGTACATGTAATCTCATATTCTTATTTTAAAAAGTTGTTTATCGAAGTTTGAAATGGAATAAAATATTTTTAGGACATTGATACCGTAATTTTCTATAAGATCTGTTTGTAGAAATTTCGAAAAGAAAATGTTTGTGAAAGAAATTGATACCACAATAGGATTTAAAGATATTCCTTAAATTCGATAGTATCTCCTTTGAAACTAATTTAATTGTTGCTGATACATGTACAATCTAGCATAATTGTTTACGAAGACCTGTGTAGAAGTTTCCAACGCAGAAATATTTGTAAGAAGAAAATCGACAAAATTGACATCGAAATAGCCTTCAAGGCTGTTGTTTAAGTAGCAAACATTAACATACCGATCCCAAATCAAAATTCAAAAATAAAGTAAAAACTTTGAAAACAGGCA
The DNA here is from genome assembly GCA_021292105.1 of Anadara kagoshimensis. Taxonomy (NCBI): domain Eukaryota; kingdom Metazoa; phylum Mollusca; class Bivalvia; order Arcoida; family Arcidae; genus Anadara; species Anadara kagoshimensis. Next base: position 8,855,833 of record CM037857.1, on the reverse strand, counting down.
TATTTAGTTTTTAAAATAAAACAAATAATGAAACGAAGGAACTAGGAACTATGCGAACAGCAAATCATATTTAAACGTTTTACAGCTAGGAGGGTCTTTTAAAACTAAAAATACATCTTTTATCCATTAGGAGTTCCTATGAGAGTTAATCTGTTTGTGGAAGCGAAACTTGTCTAATTTTTCAAAGACAATCAAATACAATTGAATATGTTTTATATTGTTCAGTTACTGTATGAAGGAAAATGTAGGCGCTATCGGAATAGAGCATGACGATTATGGTGATGTTTCCACCGGAAGTGATGTCCTTGGTGACGTTTAACATCATATACAACAGGGGCCGACATTTGCCCGGTTTTTCAACATGTTAAATCTCCATAGTACCAATATTTCACTCTGTGCAGAAATATTCAACGCTATAAACTTATCACGGATATACACATACAGATTTCCTGTTAGGACTAGGTACAAGTGAGTGAAAAAGATCAATTTTTATTCAAGTTAATTTGATTTTCTATGGAAATAAAACGTAATTCACAATCAAAAACAGACCTACGTACACTCTGATAGTTAATAATTTGTTTTCCCCTTTATTACAATGTTACGATTTTGCTAAAATATCGAAGAGCTATATGAATGTTCAATTGGATACAAATTTATTCAAAATATTAACAATTTTGATGCATTATTGTATTAAACTTTGCTTGAGAGCAAATGTAATAATAGAAGTAGAAGTGCCATCATTAAATTGACGTCAATCATTTACAAATATACGCATACATGTCATTGATTGGCTGTTCCAGAGATTGGAAATACCTGTATCGCACAAAAGTATTTAAAATCTATTTTAAAATGGTTAAAAATATGAAATGTAAATATAAACATTTAGTTGGTCAGAAATCTCCTTATTCGTTCTACAGCTTCCAATTACGTGCAAAGCCAACTAATCAAAACGCGCTAGTGGCGTGTTTATTCAGTTTTCCTTGTACGGCAACAGAAGTAACAACACGAGTTTCGGCTCTGATGACCATCAATTTTGAAAACTGCTTACAACAAACTGTTGACGCATTCAAATATAGGCTTATCAAATCCCTAAAATGTTTAATCGGCTTCAGCGGAATTATACTGATAAGTATGATGTCTCTCTATTAAAAATTACCCTTGATATATTTCAAGTTCCATAGTTCCTTTCATTCTCAACTTTAAATATACACGTGCTGGATGTAACTATCTATAAAATAGGTGCTTACTCTTCCGGAGTATCCGGTTTCACTTCCCTGATGAAAGTTTTCGTGTTCAAATTCATATTAGATTTTAAAAAGTTTTGAAATTTTTATTTGCTCGACATGGATTGTTATGTTATATATATATTATATATATATAATATATATATATATATATATATTCCTTATAAGTGGTTATATTGAAGAATGTGGAAAACTCCATCATTAACTGAGTTTTAAGAGGCAAGTCGGGTCTAACCAAGAATTTAGATTGGTAGTGGATATTCTTTCACAAAGCTCTCTGTATTTAAAAATTAATGTCATTCATCTGTCGAAAGATACCTTGAGTACGTGGTACTCTTCTTATAAAAACCGACCCTGCACGTTTATCTGAGAGCGATAAATTTGATAGAGGCAGTTCGCGCTATAAATGAAACCTTCTTGAGTTGGACCTAAAACCCAATTGAATTAATGCGTTTTTAATATAAAGATTTATTAAAGGCGTTTGATGTTTTGCTATTTGTTCCAATTCAAATATATTCCATTTATATCGAGACATTAGTTCAGATATAGTAGAGACAAAACCCAATTGAATTAATGCCTTTTTCATATAAATATTTATTATATATTATTGTGCCAAAAGTCTTTAAAGGCGTTTGATGCTAAGTTATTTGTTCTAAGTCAAAAATATTCCATTTATATCGGGGCATTAGTTCAGATATAGTAGAGACAAAACAGAGAAACTAACAGGCCTTCTACAAGCGGAAAAAATCACACTAAGACCAGCCTCATCAGGATTCCATCATGCATGTAGGCGATGTGATTTATAAAACAGAGATCAAGTTCACTAATCTACACTGACACCTATGTTGGCATAATAAGCTTGGCGTTAATGGTAAACTGTTTTGAACTGTTGCATAATGGCGCTAAAATGGTAGCTGAATTACATGTATTTGATAAAAACGATAACAACAATGAGTACATCAAAACAAAATGGACGCTATAACCATAGCAACCACCACAAATACCCCACAAATACGAAACAATTCACACATATCGCACTTACTGAAAAAAGGATCAATATTTGCGATAATTTTAGGTGTAATAAAAAAAACACATGCTAATCTATGTCAGAATCACAATCCAGAAGCAAAGTAAAAACTTTGGAACTGACAAGTTAGGTTACACACGTGAACTTCCATCAGGGAAGTGAGGCCGGGTGCTCCGGAAGGGTAAGCACCTCCTGTTTAGCTAGCTACACCCGCCACGTGATAAATGAGTAGTTATCAGTGTGAGGTACAAAAAGCATAGGATTTAACATTTACACTTATAATGAAGCATATGGCTTATGACAGGTACTAGAATATCAATTAATACGTCATGTGCAGATTTATTTTTTTTCAATTTTCTGTAAAAAAATCTTTGTCCATAATAAAAACCAATTAGTAACAATCTTGTTTTAGTAAAGTAATAATCTGGGTTAAGGACTTTTAAGTTTGCGAAAAAGTTGGTCGATATTTTGAAGAAATTTTCACTTGTGCGTGTTTTAAGACTGAATATTCAACAAAGGTTAAAAAACTCATTGACTCTGCCTGAGCAGCAAAAAGTACTGTGGCACATTACAGCAAAAAGTACTGTGGCACATTACAGCAAAAAGTACTGTGGCACATTACATCAAAAAGTAACAAGCGTCTCTTCATGATCTTTATCGCTCACTTGGTTGTTATCATAACAATTACGTCCAAATAAGCTTAAGACTTCTTAGGTCACCATTGGGTCAGTAGTAAACCAGACAATGAATTAAGATTTTAGACATATTAGATACTTTATTGCCCCTAGGACATGAAACGTCTAATATGCCCAGAGTAAATCTGGATACAGAAATTTCGTATTTATTAACAATATTATGATGACGGCATAAAAATAAAGAAATTAACTCAAGAATTGGCACGACAGAATTGAAATTTTCTTATGTGACGTTTTACAATTTAAGCCTCTCATGTCAGATATAATAACGTAAAAATTAAATTACAATTTAGGCCTCTCATGTCAGATAAAATAGCGTAAAAAAGTAAAACTTTAACAATGCACTCACTGATAAAATCAGATTTATCGTTTAATTTGTCAATAGAATTAAGATACGAAACGGAAATATTTGACTTATTACTATAATGCTATAGAAGGATTGTTTGTAATGAGATTTTCACAATAGATTCCACTTAAAATTCACGACTTATATGATTTAAAATATTGTTCTGCTGTAATATATGGCTGAGCGTGGGTCTATTGGATAGATTGTGTTCATTAAACTATATGGCCACAATACAGCGCTTCAGACTTTAAAAAACTAAACACGGTTCATATTCAGACATTTAAAAATATAAAAATAGAATAAATCAAACTAAAATAGAATACACTAGACTAATAAATTAGTGAATAGAACTTTTACTTTTCCGAGATTGTCTATTGAAGACATCATCTTGACGCCTTGAATTAATCTTATAGTTAACGTATTCCATGTGCATAGGTTTGTACGAGGTTATTATCAGGTCTTCTTAAAACACTTACCTTTTACACAATTTTGATTACACACGTGGCGGGTGTAGCTAGCTAAACAGGAGGTGCTTACCCTCCGGAGCACCCGGCCTCACTTCCCTGATGGAAGTTCACGTGTCTAACCTTACTTGTTAGTTCCAAAGTTTTTACTTTGCTTCTGGATTGTGATTCGGACATGGATTAGTATGTTTGTTTTGGATTACATGTAAGCACTGTTACTTGAACGTTTCAGATTCTATTATTTTATAATTATTTTTTATAATTAATAGTTATTACATAGTTTCTGGTTGCTTTGATGCCGCAAAAACTTGTGATCAATATTACTGCTATTTTACTGGTTTCCTTGGGTGGCCGTTATAGGTACATGTTTAACTGTACTATGCTTTGGTATAGTGATGAAGATATGGGTTGGTATGTTTATTTTTTATTATTACTTAATGTAAGGCAGAATGAAACAAGTTTTATATAACAATAGAAGGTGTCTGAATTATATCACATTACTTTTATTCACAGAAAATACCCAAAAGAGAATATATTTTCAAAAATTTATATTCAAAAGAATATTATAATAAACGAAATCTATGTGGTACTATAACACAAATGAAATTTTTACTAAAATGAATTCTTTTTTCTTGTTACATTGATCTTGCACAAAATCTAGCGGAGCGACAGAAAACAAATTAAAATATTAATGTAAACATAAAATTTTGTACGCATGTATCTTTTGGTTCATTGTATTAAAATAATAATACAAAAGTCCGATATTATTCAAATGACCGTCACAATTGGGCTTTATGGATGATTTTACTACCAAATGAAAATTTGAAATTCTGACACCAATTTGAAATATTTTCAGTCAAGTAATAAAAACAGCTATGGTCATAAAAGTATAATGGTAGCCATAAATTTCAAGTTGTCATCAAAAAGTTTATTAGAGTACATGGCCAGACAACAATTCCTCCCAATCGTAATGGAATGAATATAACTGTTAGTTAAATCACGGTTAATTTATACAATATTGTAATTTTAATCGAATGTTATGTAAGAGAGCTGGCTTTTTAATTGTGATGGTGATAGATATTCAGACATAAACATTAAAATCATTACAGACATATATTTTCACTGGGACCTCAAAAAATGTTATGGAAGTCATCACAGTATTCTTAAAAGGTTTGATGTCTCTGTGTCCAGGATTGCCCTGGATATATTTGACGTCCCATAGTTCACATAATTATGAAAAACACGTGGCGGGTATAGCTAGTTAACATGAAGTGTTACCCTTCCGGAGCACCCGGCCTCACTTTCCTGGTGGAATTTCACGTGTTTAACCTGACTTGTCAGTTCAAAGTTTTTACATTGCTTCTGGATTGCAATTTGGACATACGGTAGTATGTTTGTTTATGGTAAGACCTATACATTTGCTAAATAATCCCCGACATTTGAAATAGGATAGAAAAATTTACAAAAGAATTGGTGTAAATGTTATTAGAACATATCCATGGTCAGTAGTACCTCAAGAAATTAGAAAAGAATTGGAGTTGGCAAAATGAATACATCACAAAAAAAGTCCACCAGGGAATATGGGGCTTCAAATACATGAATGGTAATTTTTGATAAAGAGGCATCATACTTTTCAATATTTTTTTATGACAGCCAAAATCTTATTATACTTTGATAAAAACACGTACATGCTAACTCTAACACTCAGATTATTCAATGTATGAGGAAGTTTTCATTGATCAGCCAGTTCTTTGAAGAAAACAAATTGTATTTATTTGTAACGCACTTCTCCTCTATTAGCTTTCTCAACAAACTAATCAGTAATAGTGGTTATAATTATAACCTGATACCAATGTTGATTATTAACAAAAAAGTACATTATGACGTAATTAGTTAATTAGGCTATGAAAGCATTTTTGACACGTTGAACGAATTTCAAGTTGATTTTTTAAGGTCGCAGAGGTCTTTCAAAATGAACTAATTAAAAAAAAATTACAATCTTTCATACAGTATTTCTTCGTATTCTTAGAATTTTTTAAGAGGCACTAATAAGAAAATTATCAAGCTATCGTTCAGTGCTTCTTGTGAAATATATAATTGGTTGAATATAAATGTGGGTCAAATCACGGTTAATTTATACAATATTGTAATTTTAATCCAATGTTATGTAAGAGAGCTGGCTTTTTAATTGTGATGGTGATAGATACTCAAACATTAACATTAAAATCATTACAGACATATACTTTCACTGGGACCATTAGCATACTTAGTCAAGTAACAAAAAACAAACATACCGATACATTTTCAAATCAGAATACAAAAGCATAGTAAAAAGCTAATCAAGGCAGCTTTTCCAACGCATCTTCAGAGAGGACCGTTCAAATCAATACGCTATGGTGGAGCATGTACACATTACGGCGACTTTGTATAACAGAGCAGACAGCTTGCAAAGAAATTGTTGACCCAGTGATATTGTAATCTTAGGGAAATCTAGGCGCTCAAAACGTTTTATGGCAGCCATCGTGGTTTTGTTGATAAGTTTCATGTCTCTGTGTCCAGGATAATCCTGGATCCCTTTCACACAATTTTGATGAAACACGTGGCGGGTGTAGCTAGCTAAACATGAGGCGTTTACCCTTTGGTTGCACCCGGCCTGACTTACGAGGTGAAGTCAGAAAGTTCATCTTGGGATGTCAAAAGTATCCGCAAGATGGGTCCCAAAAACCTTAATGTGCAGAATCGCTTCCAAAGACTCCAGTCAAGTCGGGAGCTTCTTGGCATTTATATTGATAACCCTGAGAGCTTTCATTTATGTTTAGTAACTGGTGATGAAACATGGATTCATCATTGAGACCCAGAAACCAAAAAAGAGTCCATGCAATGGAAGCACCCTGGCTCACCCCTCCAAAGAAATTCAAAACCCAACCATCAGCTGGCATAGTCATGGTCACTGTGTTTTGGGATTCTAAGGGTGTTCTGTTAATCAATTATAAACCTGCTGGAATCTCTATCACTGGGGCTTACTATGCTGATCTTATAAAGCAGCTGAAATCTAAAAGGAGGGGAAAGTTGAGCCGAGGGGTATATTGCTTCTTTACGACAATGCTCCTGTGCACAAGTCAAGCACAGGACAAGTGTCTAACCTAACTTGTCAGTTTTTACTTTGCTTCTAGATTGTAATTCGAACATGGATATTTATATTTCCTATAAATTTGCTAAAAACATCCCCGATATTTGCTTCATGTAGAAATATGAGAAAATAATTGACGAAATAATTGGTGTAAATGTTATAAGAACATATCCATCGCCAGTAGTATCCCAAGTAAAAAAAAAGAAATTGAAGCTGGGAAGTTAAATAAAACACAAAAACATTCAACCAGGGAATTGAGGTCGGAATCACTAGTAATGTAATCACCTCCTGATTACTTAGCTACACTCACTACTTGTGAAATTTAAAATGGAAGAAACATTGGGCGTTAAATACATTCATGATAATTTTTAATACAGAGGCATCATATTTTGATGACGGTAATAAATTTTAAACTTATTGTACTTTGATAAAAACATGTACCTGCTAACTCTAACTCTAACACTGAGATTATTTAATGTATGAGGACTCGTGTTTTAAATCTTGTGCTATCGCATTTGAATTGATAAGCAAGTTCTTAAAAAAAAACCAGTTGTATTTATTTTTAACGCACTTCTCCTCTATAAGCTTTCTCAACAAACAACAAAGTAATCAGTATTAGTAGTTATAATTATAACTTGATACCAATGTAGACTGTTAACAAAAATTACATTATGACACTCGTAATTAGTTGAGACTGTGAAAGCATTCTTTTTAACACGTTGAACTTATTTCAGGTTGAGTTTTTTAAGTTCGCAGAGGTCTTTCAAAATGAACTAATTAGAAAATTTACAATCTTTCATACAGTGCTTCTTTGAGGTATTTAAAAGGAAATGTTTAAGAAAATTAACCTATTATTCTTAGAATTTTTTTTCAAAATGAACTAATTAGAAAATTTACAATCTTTCATACAGTGCTTCTTTGAGGTATTTCAAAAAGAAATGTCTTAAAAAATTAACAACCTCTTATTCTTAGATTTTTTTTCAAAAGAAACTAATTAGATTATTAGCAAGCTATCATTCAGTGCTTTTTGTGAAATATATAATTCTCTTGTACAGTCATTACTAGTGCTTTCTAGTTGGTGTATTGGTTTAGTAATGTGTGTATGTATATGTGTGGGTGTGTGTGTATAGCCGCTGAAAAATTATGTTAAAACATAAAATAGAAAAATTAAAAAACAAACATACTTATTCATTTCCGAATCAAAATCCCGAAGCAAAGTAGAAACTTTGGCACTGACAAGTCAGGTTAGACACGTGAACTTCACCCAGGAAAGTAAGGCCGGGTGCTCCGGAAGTGTAAGCGCCTCCTGTTTAGCTAGTTACACCCGCCACTTGTATAATCAAAATTGTGTGAAAGGAACATGAGGTATGGGACGTCAAATATATACAGAGACATCAAACTTTTTAACAACACTGTAGGAAACAAATTTTTAGCCGAAAAACAATTACGTGGCAACGATCAATAAAACCAACAACACAAACTAATACAACTAAATGATAAAACAACCAAAACAGATAATGAATATATAAAACACAACATATATCGTTACCACTGATTATAAAATTCCTGTTTTTAGACCAGCATTGGAATGAATGTTTCTGGCAGTCAAAAACGCACATACAAAAACACTGCGGTAGCTCAATTGGTAAAGTGCTCGCGTCATAAGTGGGAGGCTGTTGGTTCGATCAGCAGACGGGTCTGACTTAAGTATGAAAAAGTGGGTAGTGAATGTTCTTTCGCTAAGCACTCGGCATTACAAAATGAAAGTCACGGTTCTTTCGGATAGGAACTTAAAATAAACGAGGTCCCGTGTCACGATGGGCTTAGCACGTTAAAGAACCTTGTTGTACAATGCCATCACCGCAATACACAGGCACAATCTCTGCACTTTCGCTTATAGCTTGCTATGTCTCGATATAAGTGAAATATTCTTGACTGGGATGTTAAACACCATTGCTCAACTTCTTATTTTACCGAACATTGAGTCAGCAACAATTAAAAGATTGAAAGTCATTTACTCTTGATTATATTATTTCACTACATTTTTGTATATTCAGTTAGCGTTTTCGTAATGACTTGTCATCACCCAAAATATATTATTCCACTGTAACTTTTCACATTTTACTTATTACCCAATATAAAAATTATAAACGCAATTGGGATTGTTTGAAATAAAACAAAGAAATAGAGCTATCTGATCACATGAAATAATATGTCGTAAATATCTGAAATTTGATGTACCAGTTTCGCTACAATAGCATTGTACTAAGAAATATAAAAACACATGATGGATTTGGTAAAGAGACATTTTGGTATTTCTTTTTTTTTCACTTCGCCACTCTAGAAAGTACATGTATCTCGGACAAAATGGAAGTTTTAAATGTGAATATTTATATAATACATTAGGAAAAAAGATAAAAAAAAATATTTACATGATTCTTCAATTATGTTACTTGGTAGAATTTTTATTCTCATACAATCTTGTAACAGGAAATTTTCCAAAATATCATTTGGAAAATTAGTAAATGATTCATTATGTCTTGTCTTGCTACTGTGTCCTTGCTATGGTTATTATCCTATAACGCTTTTAATGACCTTAAATTTCCCTGTATCAGTTTCCTGTTACCTTCATTGCTAATTGTATCTTTGTACTTTATCATCAATCTGTAATAGTGATGACCTACAGTTTGTTTTGTTCTGTATCACTGTATCACTTGTCTGTTGCATTAATATGCTATGTTTGGTACGTTATCATGAATCTGTAATAATGGTGGCCTATGGTTTTTCTGTCTCTAATTAGTTTAAGTTGCATTTTTTCATTATCTTGGTTTGAGGTTATACATAAACGATTTGTTATTGTTATCGTAAAATCGCTTACGTTGAAATTTCGCCAAATCTAGACTTTTTAATTTATTGTTTTAACAACTTGAAATTTTATACTTTACCATTTATACTTTATATAAAACTGTATATGATTTAAAAAAAAACAACTTTAACACCAATTCTTTGTTGGTTTTTTTTTATCATAGAGTATAAAAATTCTAAATGAAATATATCTCGGGCCATTTGTTTTTAATGTCTTTTTGGAGCACGACTGCGCTCATAGTTTAATTTGAATTTTGAAATTTAATTTTGAAATGTACCAGAACAACATTAAATATTTAAATATTTCGAAAACTGGACAAACATCCTGCACTATAGTGGTATATGAGGACGGTTTAAAAGAATTTTTGAGTAAAACTTTTATGTATTTTTTTAATTGTATGATGTCTTCATTGCCATACCATAGATATTTCCCCATTCAAAAATTTTTGTTTAAAATTGCGGTGCCAGGAAGGGTCCATAGCGCATAACTTTCTTTATAGGTCTATTCATAGTCCTCTCTTAAATTACATTGCGATACGGTGCTATCTGCGTCAAAACCTTTGGTGTTTTCTCTGCTGAATATTGTTTTCTAACTGCCATATTAAAACCCCAAATTATGAGTTCAAATGTAGTTGATAGCGTAGCTGACATTGGAAAAAATCTAGGTATATATTTTTCAAATCTAGTATTCATGCTAAATCCCAGCATTTCCATTATCAAACAGTCCGCGTGCTCTTTTTCTTTTTTTAAGCTTCTTCGAATAGTCCAGGCAAATCGGTCTCAGTTACTAAATATTCATGAAGGTGATGTACATGTACATCATTTCTGCCTTAAATAAAGGTGTTTTTATTGACATCTAACCCATTTCTCCAAAGATGAAGAAACAAGAACAGAATGGATTTTCAGTGTTACTTGTAGCATCAACGACAAGTGTAAATATTCTTTAAATACTTTCTTAACTACCTTAACTTCAACTTTATTAATAATTAATTAACTTTCTTTGTTGTTTTAAGTTCTTCCCTAGTAGACCTACAGGAAGTAGATTATATAACAACTATATAATGTTTTCAATCTGTTGTCTGAATAACTACCTATGGGTCTACTAAGCAAAATGATTACATCCTAAATATTTAATTAAAACACGCGAAATCAGGGACATCAGCTAGCGTTCTAAGTGGGTTAAAAGGAAATTTATTTCAAGCTTAATAATGAAGAAAGTCTTCTAGGAAAAGTCGACTGTCTTAATATGTTGTTTGCTTTACGATAGTGTTTTAAAGATGGATTGGTATACTTATTGAGTGCAATGACTTATTGTTTAACCGTTACTTTTTTCATCTTTCCTTTAGAACACAAGTGTTTGGTGCAGAAAAGAGATGGTTTTGATGTATAGTGATGATGACTTGAGTTGTTGATCTGATGTAAAATATTAAAACATTTGAAGTACATCACATACTCTTTCCAGGATAAAATTACATTTACATTGAAGGTTCTGAATATCTATCACACGCTTTCTTTTGTTTGCTGTTTCAGAACGCTGGTGTTTCAGTTATGATTGATCGAAATTTAACTACACGCCATTTTAGGGCTTTTTATCGACTAAATCAGAAATATACCGGCACATGTTCCAACCAAAATGAAACGCGTAAACCAGGGATATGAGGTCTGATGCTACAAATAAATTTCTGGTTTCGGCTTTCTAAGAAAAGCATTTTTGCCGTTACTTCCGTACGTATTTTATAATCCATTTCTCATTATTGACATTTCAAAAATGTTGCTGTTCTGATGTAGATTATAGCTTGTTTCGTCATTAATTCTAGTTTTTAACGCAAATGAATTGAACTATTCGAACATCAATTATCCATGTTCTAAACATTGTGCTTATTGCCAATGTTATTGCCAATATTTCTCAAATCAAGAGTTAAATGTCTTGAATTGTCAATTGCGAGTGTTTCTCTACATATTTTGTGTTAAAGGGTCATTCCATATCACCTTAATTTGGGACGTTCAATGCAGTGTATTCAGATTGAGTCGTATGTCCCGTTTTATTTCTTGTGTTTACATGGTATTCCGTTTTCCCTGAATGTAAGTTTTTAGTCATTCTTCGTTGATGGGTTTCGTTATACTCATAAAAAATCTGCGGTGGCGGACTGGATAAGGCTTCAGTAAAACTGCCTTGCTACTGTATGTTCGACTTGGCCGATTTCAAGGGCGAAAGTGGATTTTTCCATTGCCGTTAATCGTTACTAGTTGGTCGTGCACCAGTGTAATTGATAATGTTGCCTTTAATGTTCGTCTATTATATATTGCAGGAAACATTTGCACAAACTTTACACTTACATAATTCGTGTTATGCTTAACTTTGAAATTTACAATTGACGATCTTTTGTTTTATGCACATTTCATCTTTTTCAAATTTCATAACAACAAATCAGTCTTTATAGCAACCCTTATCTTTGAAGATAATAACCTTAACACTAGTAAAATAGGAACAAATATGTTGTCTGATAGATGTGTTAGTAATTCGATTTCACCAGTTTAATCAAATGATCATCCTAAAGCCTATTAGTTCATCATTATTGAATAGGTATTAATTGAACTGACTGTTTGTATATCAAATACAAGATCATACTTGAGGCAAGTATTATTGTGATTTAAAGAGGGTTATGTCTCCTAAAATTTCGTTTATCATCCTCAACTGAATTCTTCCTTTATCACCCGCTTGTATATTTTGAGTTGATATAATGTAAAACTAATTCAATTGCGATTACAAATAAATGACAGTGAAGATAATCAATTGTGTTTGCATTAAAGAAACATTGCTGATAAGCTGTTTTTATCTAATAAAATTGATAATGTTTTTTCATATGTTCCATCAGTTTTATCTTTTTTTATTATAAAAGAAGTTACCATATGTTTAGTCAATACCAACTTGGTCAATCAGCGTGTGACGTATAAAGTTTTCAGTTATTCTGGTAATATTCACCATATATGTATTTCATAACGATCCATACAACTGTTGTTGGGTTCTAGTCACTTTATTCTTCGACGAATCCGATTATTCAGCATACATACTGATTTTTGTGCGTTTTAATGCATTCTGGTTAGGTTATGTACGTTTTATTGCATTCTGTCTAGTTTTAAGAATTTAAATATTCAAGAAAATGAATTATGAACACCATTAAAACATTATATCACATAATAATTGCTTTGAACTCTTCATTATCTAGGTAATATTTATATTTTTACTTATTGACTGTGTCACCTGAGGCTTTTCTTTTTCTTTGACGTCAAAAACTTCAGTGTTTGATGTCACATAACTTACAAAGAGGATTTTGATCTTATATACTCCTATTGTTTTGTAAATTTTAGGCTTAAGAACTTAATAGTTTGGAACTTGGAACAGAAGATCAATCGAATTTTTAAAATGTTTGTTGAATAATCCTCTCTGTACTGTAACAGAAACAATGTGATATTGCCTATTTTTGTTCCTTTTATAGTCTTAATATGAATAAAACATATATGTATTTGTCATGATTTTGAGACAAAGTATAGATAATAGGAAAAGACAGGGGTTTTATGTCTGTAGTTTCTGGATATGTTTTGAATCGAGAATGAAAAGTTAATTTGAATCTCGCAAAATCGAATCTTTTTATCCCTGCTTTAAAAACATTTCGTGTTTTATTTATGCATTTTCACGAGACAGTCTGAAAAGCTTTTTTTTCAAAATCAACTAATATATATCTGCCAGAGATTGATCCTATTTGATTTGAATGTATCATTCAGTCTAAAAATGATTTAAGTATATTAATAATATACATGTAGCTTGCGATTAAGTATATTTTTATTTACATTTATCAGCGATAGTAGTATCGAATTTAAATAAAAATTTTACACTTATTTCTTTTGAAATCATTATAGAAATTATAGAGATTCCTTTTTATAAGTGAGTGGTATTTCTCTCGATAATATAAAAAAAGATTATGCATTCAAAAGAATATCCTAAAATATGAAAAAGTCAGTTTTAAGCCAATCTATTCTTGGAGACGTCTTATTTTTATGTGCTTCAACTCTTCCTTTTGATGTGAAAAAGAGGAAATTTGCATAAAACAAAAGACGTTAGTTGTAAGTGTTAATTTTTTGCAAATGATTCCCGCCATGTATCAGACAAACATCACATGCTTCACTATCAATTCAAAAAGTGAAGCATTTTAGTCGAAGCAGTTATAAGACTGACTGTTGTATTTTGTTGTATTTACATGGTATTTTTTCAAAATTCAATCCAGTTGAACGGACGTCTGGCCATAAATTTAAGGCATAACTAACATTTACAAATATGTTTGTTCTTCAGATAGATTGTTAGGTAAGGCAAAATGTGTTCGGTTTTTACATTGGAGTTTTCAGACAGATATAACGTACTGATATTGAAAGACTCATTGAAGAAGCATTCACATTATATGTAAAATGATACTCCTCAAGGGTTTAATCCTGCTAGTTTTCATTAAAAGCTATTAAACTAATGCTAACGGCAATTTCAAATACATTGAAATAAAATACGTGTAGGAAAAATGTTTCAGTTTGATCAATAGAAAGTAATAATCTGTTTTAATATTTTTTAAAAAATCGTCTTTTTTCAAAGTTTTAAGTCCACATACATTACGTGCAGTGTTCACTATAAGGACATTTTCAGAAAAAGCTTGAGGACATGTCTGTATAATTTTATTTATTGTACACAGTGTTTCTATGCTAAGAGATAATTCATTGAACATTAAAACATTTAAGTGTATTAAGTTTTCATAATGACAAATAAGATGAAAGGTTGCAATCAAACCTAAGATAGTAAGCAAACTGGTTTACATTTAAACTGTGGCAAAAAGGCATGTAAAGCACATAGATCAGCATACATCTTGTTACTAATAAGAGATTAAAATTAAAAACCCAGAGGTTGTTAAAACTATCAAAGATTATCCAGTTTTCGATTAAAAACTAAACAAATTACATATTATATCAGTTTTAATTTTACAGCACTAGACGGCCGTTTAGGAATACAATTCCTCATCAGTAGTGCTTAGACCAAAATTATGAAACCAAAATTATTTTCAGAGATAGGGATAAGCGTAGGTTCTTCTTAATCAGAAGAAGCCACCAGCTTATATTAAAATAAAAAACAAACATGCCAATCCATGTCCAATTTAAATAAAAAAGCCAAGTAAAATTTCTGCCACTTTATTTGGTGACGTCTCTATGTGGGTGAGATATTCTTGTCTGGGACGTAAAACCCATGCATTCAATCAATGAATTAATCAACCAATTAATTAACCAAAGCAAAGTGAAAACTTTCAAAGCTTGAAAATTATGTTAAACCAGGGAAACAATTGAGTAGCAAATTTGGTAAAATTTTGAAACTTGACATTTGGAAGGAATTCGAAGGAACAACGTTTGTGCAGATGGTCTGTGTTAAAAATGTTTACAATTTTGTTCTGGTGTGTCAAGTGCACCAGATTCAAAACCAGATCATTAGCGCAATATTTCCTCTCTGTACTAACCAAGCTTAAGGACAACATTATAACATCAATTAAAGCCGACTCAGTAATAGCAACTTTAAAAATCATTACTACGGAAAGCATCCATGGAAAACCAAAACGGTTATAGTTATTGCTAACTATTGTTATATTCTGTGTCATTGCTGTGAATAGCATTTAATTTTGTATGAAATAGCATATATGTATTATGCTGTTAACATAACTATCATTTAATGACTTAAGTAAAAGGAAAAATATAATGATTGGAAATTGGAGAGAAGAAATCAAATTAAATGAGTGAAAAGTCTGGTAAAGACAGACAATTAAATAAATTGCACTCAGGAGATGAAATTGTATTGTGAAATGATCGAAGATTACTATTCAAAACTAAATTGTGTAACGATACAGAAAATAGATTTTAATTTAAATATCTCCGGATTCAGGGAGATATTAAAAAAGCTTTTCCCAGAGATAAATGATGTAACATCTTTCAAAATGTTAGATGTATTTATTAAATATGGTGTTTACTATGAAAAATTGCTATAAAATATGTGACAAATTGACAATGTATTTTTAAAACATAATATCAATTCATATTACAGCCTGTTGATTGCGACCTGTAGCTGGAGAGTAAGCAGATTGCTAATATGTATCAACTCCAATCACGCATATGAAGTATAACGATAATATAGAATAATCATGTCATATTTCTTCTACTACGGATATCAATGATAGGATTCATCAAAACTAAGAATGACTTAGAAGAAGTAATTATGCTTTTTTGTGTTTCTTTTTGATCATGGTCTAAAATCCATATTTCAGGATATCTTAATAACAAAATTACTTATGAATCAATGGAAAGACATTAGAAATAATATACCTCTTATAAATTAATGGAATACGTTACAAAGAATATGTCCACATCTCGATTTGATCTTACATCAATGAAAACATGTAATTAAAGAAAAATGTTTTCAAATTTGTGTTCAAATTCCAAGAACATGAAGTCGCAATTAATGTATATAAGACGAATTGGTTTTAATATTTGTAAATCAAATGTAGTTTCCCGTTGCTATTGACGGCTAAAAAGTAAATTCGTGATGTATAAAAGGTTTAACTTCTATATATGAAATGAGACATTTATTTTGTCATATGCCAAATCTATATTGAAATTACAGGACAGAATGTATCAATAGCTGTGCTCATTGACTTCTTTCGTAGTTGATCAAATTACACGAGATATACAAAAAAGCTCATAGAAGCATGAATCCCCCGTCATAGTTTGTCCACCTTAGATACTATCTGATCAAAATCCATTTCCAATTATGTCGTTTTCGGAAGAAGCAATTATTTATTTTACTTCTCCAGTTTTCTTACATAGTTAATTATATTTTTTAAAAATTGGTTCTATTTATTATAAATGCAATCCAGTTCTGTGTTAAACGGACGTTTGATAATTAAGGAGAAAGGGACTATACGGGATGTACTATACCAGGTATGATGAGAACATTCAAAGGGCAATTATCAAACGCGTTTAACGTGAATTTTATGGCACAAAATACATCGTTTAATTTGATCGTCATTTTCGATTTAATAATATGAACCGAATCATGTGGCAATGCATGATCAAAGATAGGAATAATATTAAAAGGTGGGCTTGAACCTGTTTAACCTAATTTGACATTTTACTCTGCTTTGGGGTTGTTATTTAGAAATGGGTTTGTATGTAATTTAAAAAAAAAAAAAAACCACAAACTTTTAGGCTTATAACCAATAACTGGAAGTTTCATGAACCTATTTTATTGCATTTTTCACAATGCATATTGTCAGTATACAGTTATTCTTAACAATATTAGTTAGAATTACTATGTTAGGTTTTAATTTCAAATAAGACATTTGAAGTTCAGTAAACTATCATGTTCCAATATTGAAAGGCTGATATCGATTTCTCAACACTCGTTTAATACTAGTATGTAAAATGATATTCCCAAACCGTTTAAAATTTCCCATATAATAATAAAACGCTTTGTAAGAGAAAATAAAATAAATAATACAGACAATTAAAAATTGAAATAAAATACGTGAACGAAATATGTTTTGGTTTTATGAGTAGAAGTCAATATCCTTTATTTAAAAGTAAATTATCAAATGTTTGCAATTCACATACATTGCCAGTATTTTATTAATTCGATATGAAAGCAATTGCTTTAGGCCATATGTATCAAATTATGATGTATCTCTCTAAAACAAACATATTAATTCATATCTAAATCACGATCTTAAAGCAAATTAAAAACTTTGAAGCTGACATATTAGGTTGAACAAATAAAATTCCACCAGGCAAGTGAGGGCTCGTGCTCCGGAAGGGTGAGCTTTTCTTAATTACCCGCCACATGTGTAATCAAAACTGAAAATGAAAGGAACATGGAACAATGGGACGTAAATATATCAAGGATAGTTTTGTATGCATTATACTCATCAACTATTTGATTTGATTTGACGCCTGTAGCCTCTGTCAAAAATACGTGTTGCGGACCTTGATATGCATAGGCTTGTAATATCCCTGGAAATATTTTTCTAATAGTTCAGACAATTAAATAGCTGAACTTCACCATCAGGCCGCGAGCTTATGTCATGTAAGATTGATTATATACTATTAATTTTAACACTTGATCTTTCCAAGGCACTAAATGGAGCAGTGTTTATGTTAGTATTTGAACATGTACTTTAGGGAACAAAGATATTATTTTGTACTTATGTATCAACTCTATAAGTCTTAGAGAGCCAGAATAGCACAACGACATTTCAACTTTTTTCGAAACAAGCAAAATTAAAAATTGTATTACGTTACATAAAAAAAAAATTTTCAGGTAATATTTTTGTAAATACCAATAGATGGTTGTATGGATCTTAACTGACTAAATGTTAACATCTCAGTTCAGTGTTTTTCAGGTATTATTATGGACTGACATATTATTTTCTAAAATTGATTCAGACACACTATTTTCAAAACCTCAATGTTGCATTATTGCGGGCAACCATTATTCTTTACAAGGGACAATATTGTATTTATTATCCCCCTCGACCTGAGGACAGAGCGGGATATAGTAATACTGCTGTGTGTGTGTGTGTGTGTGTGTGTGTGTGTGTGTGTGTGGATAATTTGGTTTCCGTGCATTTAAAAGAATAACCTTACATCCAATCAAGCTGAAACTTGGTCTGTTGAATTATTGTGGTAGTGAGTGGTATGGGATTGCTGGATTACCACAATAATTCAACAGACCAAGTTTCAGCGTGATCGGATGTAAGGCCATGTGTATCAAATTATGTAAACTTAAAATATATATTTTTTATTGTGTACAATCATATTTCGTTGAGTTAATTGCTTAAAAATTTAAAAGGTTTGGTATTAACATTGATGGAAAACATTTAAAGTGACTGTCCTTAATAGATTAAATGATGGATGTTTGCTTTTTAAAACTCAACTTTGTTAGGATATAATAATATATGTATGTTGTATTTTTTTTAACTTAAAATGTCCCGGAAGACCTCAGGAATAAATATAAATCCAAAAGCTTTTGCATATTTACTTGCTGCAATGATTTTTTTTAACAAACTTCTTACTACGGACGACATGAAACATTGCGTGACAATGATGTATTTAATATTGAGGTGAAACTTGTGGTTGATTTTTTGTGGTGGTGAGTGGTATATGAATGCTCGGAAGACGTCAGGAATAAATATAAATCCAAAAACTTTTGCATATTTACTTGCTGCAAGGATTTTAAAACATATTTCAAAATTATACATGTATTTTAACAAACTTCTTACTACGGACGACATGAAACATTGCGTGACAATGATGTATTTAATATTGAGGTGAAACTTGGTCAGTTGATTTTTTTGTGGTGGTGAGTGGTATATGAATGCTCGGAAGACGTCAGGAATAAATATAAATCCAAAAACTTTTGCATATTTACTTGCTGCAATGATTTTAAAACATATTTCAAAATTGTACATGTATTTTAACAAACTTCTTACTACGGATGACATGAAACATTGCGTGACAATGATGTATTTAATATTGAGGTGAAACTTGGTCAGTTGATTTTTTTGTGGTGGTGAGTGGTATATGAATGCTCGGAAGACGTCAGGAATAAATATAAATCCAAAAACTTTTGCATATTTACTTGCTGCAATGATTTTAAAACATATTTCAAAATTGTACATGTATTTTAACAAACTTCTTACTACGGATGACATGAAACATTGCGTGACAATGATGTATTAAATATTGAGGTGAAACTTGTGGTTGATTTGTTGTGGTGGTGAGTGGTATATGAATGCTTGAAAGACCTCAGGAATAAATATAAATCCAAGAGCTTTTGCATATTTACTTGCTGCAATAGTTTTAAAACATATTTCAAAATGATACATGTATTCTGACAAAATTCTTACAATGGACGACTTGGAACATTGCGTGAGAATGGTGTAATGAATATTGAGGTGAAACTTGGTCAGTTAAAACACAAACGATTTTACATAGTTACTTGCTGCAATTGCTTTCAAACATATTTCAAAATGATACATACATTTTAACACTTCTTACTATGGGTAACTTGCAACAATGTTTTAGAATCATGTATTAGTATTTTTAAAAAGTATGTTATTTTGTATTGAAGCCTGATGGTTGCTGCTTAGAAAGTAGGTATAAAACTGGCTTAAAAGCAACGGTTTATTTCAAAATAATAGATTATTTTAATACACCCTGTTCTACAAACTAGTTGCGCTTTTGAAAATAGGTATTACATATAATACAAGTTTTAATTTTACAATATTCTGATCAAGCATATGAAGCAAAGATTAATGTTGCAATTTCTTTTAAAGCATCTTTCGATATGATAGATGTATTCAATCACAGTTTATACAATGAAAACCATGCAGCAAATGCTAGAAAAATGAGACACAAATTATTTCTTTTTGCACTAAAGCGTATTGGTGGCGACTTTGAGAGTAGTTAAATACTGGCACGGATCAACTGCTATCAAATTGATACAAATTGATGTATGTATTTTCACACGTCCTGTTCTAATCGCAGAGTAAAAAAATAAGTAATTATTGAATGAAAAATAATAAATTTGACAGAAGTAATACTTACACATTACAAGTCCTAAATACCATCTATCCTTGGCGTAGAATTCGAGCAATGCTGATGGTTGACATATTAGTAAAACAAGAAGATCAGCAAAACTTAAATTCAGCAACAAATAGTTCATGTGGGTTTTCATTTCTTTTACTCTCAGTACAACCAATATTACCATCACATTTCCAAATATCCCAGCAAGAAAAATAATGACATTTGTAAAAGTAACCCATACATAAATGTATAGAGACATATCCATTTGGACGATGATTTTTTCACTTCCATTATTAGTGTTGTTAAATTCATACAGATTGGATGGTATTGAGTTATTCATCGTTTAAATGTTAAAATGATATTAAAATTAATATGTTTCAGATGACATAAATATATACACGTGTTCCATATCAACAACACAATACAACTGTAATGCTCAAAGGATTGATTGGTTTGAATATGTATCTATACCGATACGTCTCAGCCCTATCTATAACAATTAGCATCTGTCAGTGGTTGTAACATCATTGATCGTATAGGTTTGTCGATTGGGGGAATTGATGTTTCGTATAGAGACGTTGGGTTACGCATCGGAGACGCGTTGCATCTATCTTCACAATATTGTTGATA
Organism: Anadara kagoshimensis; assembly: GCA_021292105.1. Lineage (NCBI taxonomy): Eukaryota > Metazoa > Mollusca > Bivalvia > Arcoida > Arcidae > Anadara > Anadara kagoshimensis. The sequence continues at coordinate 8,834,776 of CM037857.1, read as the reverse complement.
AGTATGATGTCTTAACATAACATTCTTTTTTTGTTATCGATGCAGGATTGAATAACAATGACCAGACCAAATTGCATGACGGCGATTTACTTCCAGAAAATAAAAAATTCATATAAAAACCGCATGTACAATAATTATCTGTTACAGTGATAACATTCCTTATTGTATTCAACTGCAGAAAGTTAACGTCAGAAGGTACTTTGTGATTGTAGTGTATTCAAACTCCATGATTTGACGTAACAAGTAAATGGCATATTTACATGATGACGTCAATTATTATCTATAACACTATAACATACAATTGCTAAAAATGTGTTATAGGAGAAGTAATGACAATTGTAAATACAGTCAAATGTTACTTTCTACACAAATTGTTGATAAATATATATTCTCTATAACCAAAATTACCGTGAATATATTTGACGTCTAATTGTTCTTTGTTAAAAGGCCCTCAAAAAGTTTTATGGCCGTCATCACAGTATTGTTTATAAGTTTGATGTCTTTGTGTCCAGGATTGCCCTAGATATATTTGACGTCTCATAGTTCCATGTTCCTTTCACACAATTTTGATTACACACGTGGCGGGTGTAGCTAGCTAGACAGGAGGTGCTTACCCTTCCGGAGCACCCGGCCTCACTTCCCTGGTGGAAGTTCACGTGTCTAACCTAACTTGTCAGTGCCAAAAATTTTGCTTTGCTTCTGGATTGTGATTCGGACATGGATTGGTATGTTTGTTTTTGATTACTTTCTACACAATATTGTTGATCAGTATTATGTCTCTGTGTCCAAAATTATCCTATATATTTGACGTCTCATAGTTCTTTGTTATTTTCTACACAATATTGTTGATCAGTATTATGTCTCTGTGTCCAAAATTATCCTATATGTTTGACGTCTCATAGTTCCATGATCCTTTTATTCTCGTTTTTGGTCTAACACATTGTGGGTGAAGTTAGTTGGACAGGTGGTGCTTACCCTTCTGTAGCATCCGATCTCACTTGAGAGTTGGAACTTGGTATTGGTAAAAGTAATCTATTATGACAAGTCAGACAGAAACCATACATATGGGGAATTCCTTTGCTTTTTCATTTTTTGTTTAATTGCCAACAATTAAGATAATATGCGTAATATACACAAAATATATCATTTTGCGCAAAATATTGCTCAAAGCACGTTTACAAACGTTTAAAGAACTATTTTGACGGCAATCACGAATTACGCTATTTCGCGTCATTTTCTGAGAGAAACATTGATCATTATTTTTAGTTTTATCGGTATTTACAATTTATTTAATATTTGAATGTGATCTTTAGATGTATATTTCTGATAAATATGCACTCCTGAACCCCAAGATAAATGACTTTCATAATTTTTCATTTTATTTCATTTATGGAAGATAAGTTCCGAATTTTCTGACGTCACAGAGGTAAATGTATATCATTTTTGCTTGACGAGTCACACATAACATTATCAGTAATCATGAATGTTTTATTATATTAAGTATTTTTTTTTTTTTTATCTTTTTTGACTCTTTAAAGTGTGACCTGTATATATATTCATATAAATGTTTCATTGTATGTTGTATTTGTGTTTATAGGATGAAAGGTAATTAAATAAATATTTTTATTATAAAACGTGCGTTAATTGTTTAGAAGTTATTTTATGAAATCGATTAATTGCAGTTGCAATATGTGCATGCTGCTTTAAAGTAGATCAAAACACATGTATGTACTAAATGAACTTGTTTTTAGATGAATTGTCACAAGTGACTGAACAGGGGCGTAACCATATTTAATCAATCAATCAATCAATCAATCAAGGTATATAACCTCGAGATATCGCGTGACCCTACCCTAAATTAATAAATTTGAGATGATATTAAATGTAATCACGCAGTGAAACGCGTATAATTTGAAATATTCCAATTTATGCAACCTATTTTATTTTCGTAATTATATAATGAACATTATTTTATTAACCTACAAAAGCAAATCTATTCATTTATGAATTCAATTTGAGAACAATAATAAATACGTTTAATATGCAGGCTGTCTAGTTGAAACTGAGGAATTGTGATTTTTTCTCTCGAAGTTTCTAGAAAAGCGATTTATATGAAATAAACAATATTAAAAATGTTCACATGGTGACGAATTATTGCTAAAGAGAGTCGTAGAAATGACTATTTACTACCGTGATTTATCTAGTCATTAATCAAAGTTGACTTCGTATATTCCTGGCCATTGAACTGGTCGAACGATTTGTTTACATGTAACCAATTTCACCGGAAGTGACCTCGTGGAACTGTTGCAGTTTGCCGTAGACACTGTGTATAGATAGAACCGGAAATAGAAAAGTTTTGAAGCGAGAGACTATCCAGGTCAACGCTCTAGATATAAGTTTAAACGCGTCTTGTGACGCTTAAATACACTAAAATAGAATGTTATTTCTTAGGTAATAGATTCTAATAGGTTTTATCACCATGCTCACACTTGAACTAGCATGTAAAATAATTCCTTAACATCACCAGACGTGCTTAAACCTACCTCCAGAGAGTTGACCTGGATAGTTTCTTGCTTCAAAAATATTCTATTTCCGGTTCCATCTAAACACAGTGGTATTAGATAGCGCGTAACCCAAAACATTCGTATTGTTGTCACACAAGGAATATACGAGCGTAAATATAATGTCAGTTTTGATGAAAAATTTCATGTTTGTATATAAAGTGTTGTAAATTTTTTAAATTCAATCTTAAATTATAAAATTTTAAAATCTGATGTGATTAAATTTTGAACAAATGTGATTGAATTCTAATAATTTTGAATTTAATTATCCGCAGGGTTCAATTTAAATCTTTCGTTATTTCAATGACAATGATTTCAAAACAGAATACACAAGTTAGACGTCATTGTATAATGTAATATCTCAATTTTTACTAGTACAGCTTTGCTATAGCCAGAGTCTTGATTTTTCAAAATCACATCAGGAGAAAAACCATTATGATTACATTCTTGGGTTACGAAATCATATAGAAAACCCAGATCGATTCACAGACGGAGATATGTTTTTGCAAGGTTTGAAAAATATATCAATAAGTGAAACAATGTTGATCAATGACCAAATCTTTTATATCGTTTGTTTTACAAAATAGGTTAACACTAAAAGGGTATTTCGTATATGCTTCCCTTGTGATTAATTAAATATGTCAGTTAGTTGTCAGTTGAAAAAATATTGTCCGAATTGACGACTAGCTCTTTTTTGTTTATAAAATTAGAGTTGTACTTTTTGAGATATCACTTTTGACTTGCTAAAGGCATGTGCTAGTAATTGTATTACGCTTATCCTTTGTTATATCACTCTTAATTGTATCATCTTCTGAACTAACTAATCTCCATATTGCATGTGCGACATAATACAATTGGAAACTATCGAAACTCAACGTAAATATATCAGTTTTGCTGTTTTTTTTTTATTTATCATTCTCATTTAAGTGCAAGTGTATTAAATTGTATATTTACTTGTTTATAGATTTCTCATTGTCATTTATAGTGTGGTATGACGTGTAATTCCATAGAATGTTTCTGCTAAAATTGATTTTCTTGTTTAGTTGAACATAGTGTAGGCCAAATTTTAAGAAAAATGGTAGGGTTCAAATTTTTTGACTGCCTGTTTTCTGTTTTCGGGGGAATTAAGTCTTACCTTGCTCAAAATGACATTTTATCTTTTCTTTTTTTTAATCAACTAGAAAGTGGTGTGTTAACTTGCGATTTACGTAATCTACCAGGTACAAGGAACAGCTTTTACTTCCGGATAGTTAGAAAGTTAGGAGTGATATGGTGCTGTTAAAACTTTCTTATATAATCATTGCTCGAGTCACTGCTCTCGGTTTGGACCTGAAAAATTTACGGTCTACTCAGCGGAGCTTTAGTATGTTACATACATTACAATGTTTTATGTAGGTTCTTCAAAACCCCATTTGTTTTTTATATAGAAAGAGGCGGTTACCAGTAAATTTATTTTTGATATATGGACGTGCATCTAAGTTGTCTTTTTGTCCTTGCATCGGCTTTCATCAGACATATTTAAAATTCGTACTTATACAAGCTGTGTATTCATAGGAAACATATCTTTTATCGCCTCATTTGTAGGTAACCTATCTAGTCAATAAGTTTGAATGATTTCCTAGTTCTCTGTCAATGTAGTGTTTGTTCACAAGTAATGCTCTTCCTATTTGCGTCCCTCTATATACTATTGACTAATAGAACAGGTAACAGATATATATTCTATTTCTCGTACCATTAAAGTGTTTATAACAGTGATACGTGCAAAAAACAAAAAAAACGTGCCCTCATGGGGCCACTTGCATTTCTTTGGGCATCTAATGTATTGTACAAACCCGCCCTTTGAAAAAAATCCCATCGACAACTCTTCAAAATTTTAAAATATCATTGATTTGTATTCAATAAAAAAATATAAAACAACTCTGACAATGAAATATTTTGAATAAAAAGTAAAATAAAACACATACAAAATGTATTTGAAAATAAATTAAGAAATGCTTTGTTTTGATGACGTCAAGTACAATGATCGGATACGTCATCCTGATTGTTTAATTGTCGCCTGAGGCAAAAATCTAGCACTGGTGTGCGCGTGAGATTTTTCTGTCCGAGGTACGAGAATGACTTGTTCTGGTATTCTTTATCCCTTAAGAGTTTGTTTGACAAAATATACCAAGCCGTGAAGATAATATATTTTCAATCATGTAACTTATGAAGGTATTTATCCCCAAACGCCTGTTGTATTGTTGATAAATTGCAGTGATGTATAACAAAACAATTTCTCATGTTAATTATCTGCAAGATAAGTTTCGACATTACGTCCTCAGTGTCCACTATTCTTAAATTGATCTAACTATAAAGTAGTCATTTGCGTCATGTAGAATATAATCTCTGAGTAATTCATTTCATGGAGGCCGTTTGTAGCTCTTCTCCTTTCAATAACATGAAATCTCTTGAAAATATTGGAATAGTAATAGACAACTATTGTAAAAATTATGAATATGAAACTAGAAAAACTGTGAGCCACAAGCTCACAAAAAATACTCCCGGCCCCGCTCCCAAAAATCCATCGGATCAATTTTTTTAAATAGGAGGTGCACATCTACATTATATCACAAAGATTGTAAGAAAGTTTTATGAAAATCCATTGAAGTGTTTAGGAGGAGTTGCTGATAAGAGATAGGTACCCTAAGGTGTAACGGAAGGACGGACACCCCTATCACTATATACCCCCCACTTTTTAAGCGGGGGGTATAACAAGTCCATGTACAAACTACAAAGTTTATGACATTAGGTATGAATAATTGACTTTCTTAGCAATATAAATCAATGCGACATTCTTGTCAGAATTAAACATAACTTTTTCTTCACATTCTTCAATATTCTTCATTCAATGCGCTTTATTTGATGACCAAATCAGTAAAATTTAACATCAAGAATCTTTTCAGATTTCTCAAAAGATCTCCCTGACCCGAACCAATCAAAGAACATGCCTTTTCTTTAGACTAATGTAAAGTTAAAGGGCATTGGAAGATTGTGTGAGAACTCGTGATTACAACTTGGATGGCATATTATGAGTAACAATGACATCACTGCTTGAGATAATTTCTTACTTAGATTTTTGAAATAAAGCATTACATGATAAATTAGTGATTATCCGAACTATTGTAGGAACCACTGTGACTGTGACAGTGAAATTCTCTTTATATCCATAGAAAATTAAATAAATTTGAATAAAGATCGATATTTTTTACTTACTTGTACCTAGTCGTAACAGGAAATCTGTATTCTTATTCAGGTTAAATGTATTCGATTTAAGTTTGAGTTGTTTTTTTAGATTTCCCATTTTCATTGAAGTACAAATAAATAAGTTTTAGACACACACTCACACACACACACACACACACAAAAAAAAAAAAAAAAAAAAAAAAAAAAAAGTCCATTTATGAGTTTTTAATATATCAAGAATACACATGCGCGGTTTACAATAATACGCAAATGGGAGAACGGTAGGTAGATGGAATAATCCGGAACATACGAGGGGAAATCAGAAAGTTCATAGAACAGCGTATTCAGCCAAGCGCAACACACATTTTCTTTACTTATTTAGACAACACAACATTCCGCCATTTTAAACATATCAAGGTGATTTGTCACAACAAATTTGTGTAATTGTCAAAAGCATTCAAAGTTGTTGACCATCAAGCAATGATGGAAAATCAAAATGTTGAGTTTAGGGCAGTACTAAAGTTCCTCACAGTAGAGGGATCAAATGCCAAAGAAATTCATCGGCGAATGGCCCAGGTGGACGGTGATTGTGGTCCTGCCTATTCCACAGTGGCAAAATGGTCAGCTAAAAATTAAACGTGGGCGCACCTCACTAAAGGACGACCCACGTCAGGTCGGCCAGCTGTTGCCATCACAAAGGAAATTGTCACGTCTGTGGAGACCCTCATCATGAATGATCGTCGAATCAGGATTGATGACATAGCTAGGGAGTGTGAAATTTTACATGGAAGTGTATACACGGTTATCCACGAGCATCTTCGGATGTCAAAAGTATCCGCAAGATGGGTCTCCAGAAACCCTGATGTGCAAGATCGCTTCCAAAGACTCCAGTCAAGTCGGGAACTTCTTGGCATTTATAATGATAACCCGGAGAGCTTCCATTTACGTTAAGTAACTGGTGATGAAACATAGATTCATCATTGTGACCCAGAAACCAAAAAAGAGTCCATGCAATGGAAGCACCCTTGCTCACCCCCACCAAAGAAATTCAAAACCCAACCATCAGCTGGAAAAGTCATGACCACTGTGTTTTGGGATTCTAAGGGTGTTTTGTTAATCAATTATAAACCTGCTGGAATCTCTATCACTGGGGCTTACTATGCTGATCTAATGAAGCAGCTGAAAGCTGTTATTTAATTAAAAAGGAGGGGGAAAGTTAAGCAGAGGGGTATTGCTTCTTCACGACATTGCTCATGTGCACAAGTCAAGGATTGCAGAAGCAGCGATTCGTGAATGCAAGTTCGAACAACTTAATCACCCACCCTACAGTCCCGATTTGGCACCCAGTGATTATTTCCTATTTAGAAATTTGAAATTCCATTTACGGTGAATCAGATTTCCTGATGATGATGGACTTAAGGCTGCCACAGAGGCATGGTGTCAGGACCAAACCGAAGACTTTTATTTCAAAGGTATAGGCAGTCTGAAAGAAAAGTGGTCTAAAGGCATTGGGGTAAATGGGGACTTTATTGAAAAATAATAATAAAATATATGGTTTGTTGCGGCAATATATATACCCCGTTCTATGAACTTTTTGACCTCCCCTCGTTCTTAATGTGCATATTAAACAGTATCCGCTATTTTAAACCTGTTGTAGTGTGCTTCATTATCCCTATTACAACACGTTTTTTAAGCTCTTTTAAAAAAACAATCAACGCTGAAATGCATTAATGACGTGGCATTTGTTAAAGGATTAATGAAAGCCGTAATCTGCAGATTCCCATAGAAATTTATTTTATTGATTTGTTTTTGTAAAAAAAAACAACTGCTAGGCGTTAAAAGACTGATTAGCATCTTTTCATTGTAAAAAATACCCCTCCATATCCAAATCACAATTCAAAAGCAATGCGAAAAAAGACATTTGCTGGGCGATAAAAAAAAACTAATTAGCATCTTTTCATTGTAAAGAGACAACGTTTCGGCAATGTCGTTTAAAATGCTCCGGGATGAAATAAGTGAATAAGCTCGACTTTAATTATACCAGATGTACATGTTTACAGTTGGTAAAATGCGGCAGGTAATAAACCAAATTAAATCAAATAAAAACATATCCCTTCATATACAAATTACAATTCAAAAACAATGCAAAAAACTTTTAAAAATACTGGCAAATATACCTAAACTTTCAACAGAGAAGTGAGGTCGAATACTCCTTCTCGTAAGTGTAAACACATCACATACGCCACGAGTGAAATAAAAACTGAGAATGAAAGAAACGTATTGAATTGTAAAAAAATCAAAGAAAATAGTTCTTAAAATTAAATATATATAGTAGAACGTCTCACAAAAATGATGGACAAAACATTTGCCAACTTAGATTTGATTACAGATAATTAGTCAGACACATTGTAGTATCCCTAAATGATCTATATAGTGGGATCATGCCAGAGCATCCTTTGGGTTGAGAGTAATGGTGTTTAACGTCAGCAGTGTTCTTTAACGTGCCAAGACCACCGTGACCTCGTTTGTTTTAAGTTTCCATCCTAAAGAACCGTGGCTTTCATTTCGTAATGCCGAGTGTTTGGCGAAAGAACAGTCACTACCCACTTTCAAGTCTTGGATCAGATCCGGCCGGGGTTCGAACCCACGACCTCCCACTTACGGAGCGAGCACTCTACCGACCGAGCTACCGCAGTGGTAGCATACTTTGGGAGCAACCGGTTTCGTTACCTTGGTGGAAGTTTTAACGTGTGTGAACGATGTTTAACTTGGTATGCCACTTTTCAATGTTTTCACTTTGCTTTTAGGATTTCCGACATTGCTCGGTATGTTTATTTTTTTATTTGTATATAAGTATCCCACTGCCTTTAGATTGTGATTACGACATTGCTCGGTATGTTTGGTTTTTTATTTGTATATAAGTATCCCACTGCCTTTAGATTGTAACTACGACATTGCTCGGTTAGTTTGGTTTTTTATTTGTATATAAGTATCCCACTGCCTTTAGATTGTAACTACGACATTGCTCGGTTAGTTTGGTTTTTTATTTGTGTATAAGTATCCCACTGCCTTTAGATTGTAACTACGACATTGCTCGGTTAGTTTGGTTTTTTATTTGTGTATAAGTATCCCACTGCCTTTAGATTGTAACTACGACATTGCTCGGTTAGTTTGGTTTTTTATTTGTATATAGGTATACCACTGCCTTTAGATTGTAATTACGACATTGCTCGGTTAGTTTGGTTTTTTATTTGTATATAAGTATCCCACTGCCTTTAGATTGTAACTACGACATTGCTCGGTATGTTTGGTTTTTTATTTGTATATAGGTATCCCACTGCCTTTAGATTGTAACTACGACATTGCTCGGTATGTTTGGTTTTTTATTTGTATATAGGTATCCCACTGCCTTTAGATTGTAACTACGACATTGCTCGGTATGTTTGGTTTTTTATTTGTGTATAGGTATCCCACTGCCTTTAGATTGTAACTACGACATTGCTCGGTTAGTTTGGTTTTTTATTTGTATATAGGTATACCACTGCCTTTAGATTGTAATTACGACATTGCTCGGTTAGTTTGGTTTTTTATTTGTATATAAGTATCCCACTGCCTTTAGATTGTAACTACGACATTGCTCGGTTAGTTTGGTTTTTTATTTGTATATAGGTATCCCACTGCCTTTAGATTGTAACTACGACATTGCTCGGTATGTTTGGTTTTTTATTTGTATATAGGTATCCCACTGCCTTTAGATTGTAACTACGACATTGCTCGGTATGTTTGGTTTTTTATTTGTATATAGGTATCCCACTGCCTTTAGATTGTAACTACGACATTGCTCGGTTAGTTTGGTTTTTTATTTGTATATAGGTATACCACTGCCTTTAGATTGTAATTACGACATTGCTCGGTTAGTTTGGTTTTTTATTTGTATATAAGTATCCCACTGCCTTTAGATTGTAACTACGACATTGCTCGGTTAGTTTGGTTTTTTATTTGTATATAGGTATCCCACTGCCTTTAGATTGTGATTACGACATTGCTCGGTTAGTTTGGTTTTTTATTTGTGTATAAGTATCCCACTGCCTTTAGATTGTGATTACGACATTGCTCGGTATGTTTGGTTTTTTATTTGTATATAAGTATCCCACTGCCTTTAGATTGTAACTACGACATTGCTCGGTTAGTTTGGTTTTTTATTTGTATATAGGTATCCCACTGCCTTTAGATTGTGATTACGACATTGCTCGGTTAGTTTGGTTTTTTATTTGTATATAAGTATCCCACTGCCTTTAGATTGTGATTACGACATTGCTCGATTAGTTTGGTTTTTTATTTGTATATAAGTATCCCACTGCCTTTAGATTGTGATTACGACATTGCTCGGTTAGTTTGGTTTTTTATTTGTATATAAGTATCCCACTGCCTTTAGATTGTGATTACGACATTGCTCGATTAGTTTGGTTTTTTATTTGTATATAAGTATCCCACTGCCTTTAGATTGTGATTACGACATTGCTCGGTTAGTTTGGTTTTTTATTTGTATATAAGTATCCCACTGCCTTTAGATTGTGATTACGACATTGCTCGATTAGTTTGGTTTTTTATTTGTATATAAGTATCCCACTGCCTTTAGATTGTGATTACGACATTGCTCGGTTAGTTTGGTTTTTTATTTGTATATAAGTATCCCACTGCCTTTAGATTGTAATTACGACATTGCTCGGTTAGTTTGGTTTTTTATTTGTATATAAGTATCCCACTGCCTTTAGATTGTGATTACGACATTGCTCGGTTAGTTTGGTTTTTTATTTGTATATAAGTATCCCACTGCCTTTAGATTGTGATTACGACATTGCTCGATTAGTTTGGTTTTTTATTTGTATATAAGTATCCCACTGCCTTTAGATTGTGATTACGACATTGCTCGGTTAGTTTGGTTTTTTATTTGTATATAAGTATCCCACTGCCTTTAGATTGTGATTACGACATTGCTCGATTAGTTTGGTTTTTTATTTGTATATAAGTATCCCACTGCCTTTAGATTGTGATTACAACATTGCTCGATTAGTTTGGTTTTTTATTTGTATATAAGTATCCCACTGCCTTTAGATTGTGATTACGACATTGCTCGATTAGTTTGGTTTTTTATTTGTATATAAGTATCCCACTGCCTTTAGATTGTGATTACGACATTGCTCGATTAGTTTGGTTTTTTATTTGTATATAAGTATCTCACTGCCTTTAGATTGTGATTACGACATTGCTCGATTAGTTTGGTTTTTTATTTGTATATAAGTATCCCACTGCCTTTAGATTGTAATTACAACATTGCTCAGTATGTTTGGTTTTTTATCTGTATATAAGTATCTCACTGCCTTTAGATTGTAATTACGACATTGCTCAGTATGTTTGGTTTTTTATCTGTATATAAGTATCTCACTGCCTTTAGATTGTAATTACGACATTGCTCGGTATGTTTGGTTTTTTATTTGTATATAAGTATCCCACTGCCTTTAGATTGTAATTACGACATTGCTCAGTATGTTTGGTTTTTTATCTGTATATAAGTATCTCACTGCCTTTAGATTGTAATTACGACATTGCTCGGTATGTTTGGTTTTTTATCTGTATATAAGTATCCCACTGCCTTTAGATTGTAATTACGACATTGCTCGGTATGTTTGGTTTTTTATTTGTATATAAGTATCCCACTGCCTTTAGATTGTAATTACGACATTGCTCGGTGAGTTTATTTTTTTATTTGTATCCACTTATTTTTCAAAGCGTAAACAGATTTTTCACTAAGTAAATAAATCTGCTATATTTATAGAAAACGGATATTAATTTCGTATTATTATCTGTTCAGAAATGGAAGATGAATTATCAGATAAAGATAATATGATTACCTACAGAGAGACAAATTGATATTTCTATTTCAACCTACTTATCATTCGTCACATTCAATATCAGGTAAAGGGTAACCTACAATAGAAAGAAGAAAGAATGACAGTACAGATCTGTCTGTCGAAAGTTAAACACTATGCTTAAGATTAGGTACCGAATCGACAGCTAATCTTAACCCATCGTTATCTATGTCTCAAGTTTTTGGCAGTTCATATCTATCTGTCGTCAAATTTTCGGAAACTGGTCATCCATATCTAAGCAACTTGATTACCTTTTCGTTAGGTCAGTGGTAAACTTTTGACAGGTCTGTACAGTGAACTACAAACTGACAATTTAGATGACCTATTATTACATCGTGACGTTTTAACCTTACAATTTCCTGTTTTGAGCATTACAGACGTCAGGATACTCGCTCCCTTGCGTGTTTATACTTTATTGAACGGAAAAAGATAATACGTCAATATTTGATCAAACGACACAATACAAATATAAATAAATAAATAAACAAATAAATAGATAATTAAATAAATAAATAATGGCATAGGACAGAAAAAGCGATATTTAGACAGAAACATATTTTAACACAAACAAACGAATAAATCCAGAATTAATAATGACAATAATGTCGGGGTCAAGGTGAATAACGATTTCAAAATAGACTAACACAAGGTTATTCAGTAAATAAAACGCCAAGATTTACAAACACACATTTTTAATGGTGTTTTAATGGTTAGGAAAGGAAAAGAAATTAATTTACATGTATTTGTATATTAAAATAAATCATAGGAGAAAAGACTGTCACCAAATTATTCAACTCCATATACAGATATATAGATGACGTTCTGTCTCTTAGCAATCCTAAATTTGGAGACTGTGAATGTCATTTGTCTTAGTGGGCTTGAAATATTGTATTGTTGATAAGTTTGATGTCTCTGTGTCCAGGATTGCCCTGGATATATTTGACATCTCATTGTTCCATGTTCCTTTCACACAATTCTGTTTATTCACGTTGCGAATGTAGCTAGCTAAGGCTAGTTCCAAGGTCTTTACTTTGCTTCTGGATTGTGATTAGGACATGGATTATTATGTTTGTTTTTTATTAACAAATCGATTGAAGAAGTAGAAGTACATCATCTCCTGTTAAGCTAGCTACACCCTAAAAACTGTGGGAAAGGAACATGGGACTATGGAACGTCAAATATATCTAGGGCAATCCTTGACACAGAGACAGTAAGTACTTCATTTTTTGCTATAACCGCCACGTGTGTGATAAAAAATTGAGAATGAAAGTAACATGGAAGTATGTGACGTGAAATAGATTCAGAGAGACTTTGATACAGAGACATTATAGTTAAACATATTGTCACCACTGTGTAGATTCTTTGTCATAATTATAGGAGTTTTAATTAATTTAGCTTTCACGTATTTTGCAAATGAGATATTTTTTGAAAATCTTTTCTCAAACAGCTTCACCGAATTAAAGACATTTTGTGAGTAAGCGTATAGACAAGAACGTGTTTTCAGTTTGGTCTTTCGATATCTTTAGATGGTGGCTGTTAGAAAGATACTATTGTCTAAATTTGCTGCTAGGTAAAATTTGAAATTGCTTAAAAACTAAGATATACTCCCTCATGCAAATTATTTTCTTTGATAAATTTGGTAAAATATATTTTGGTCCTTTTGGTATCTTTCAACATCTTGAAAACAATTTTAGTTTCACAATTTTGTTTCTAGCACTATTGATGAGGAATTTTATTCCGAAACGGCCGTCTAGTGCTGTAAAATTAAATCTGGAATATGTAATTTGTGACATTAGTGACTAGATAGTTAAGTTGTCAAAGAATATCCATACATAAACATACCAGTCGCATTTTATCACAAGGCTTACGGAAAGGAGTTGAAGCTGCTGGGTTGTTATTGCTTATTATTGTAAAATATTTACATTTTGTCTGTTTTCTGTCTTCTACACAAGGTTTCAGAGCAATTGCGTTCATATCGGCTATGAACTGCAAGATCTACCTTGGTGACGTCACGGGAATTCCATTCACAACAATCGGCGTATGTGACGTCACGGGAATTCCATTCACAACAATCGGCGTATGAATACACAATATGAAATACACAAAACCGGAACTTTTTATTGTTTGTTTTGCATAATTGTGATTATTTATTACCGAAATAATTGTATTTAATAAAAAATTGAACAATTTAGTAGAAATTTTGTATGCAATTTGTTGTTTTTTCCACGCACTATTTTGTCGTAGAATTTCTGGCGCCAAACTGCACAGCTGATCAGTTGGATCTGCTGTTCCATCAGCTGTTCCGTTAATCGAAAATCGTTGTTGACAAAGCGCGGAATTAAAATTTTCTAAAATGATTTTGAACCAAGAAAAAGAAAAGAAAATAGTTTTAAACGTAAATATAACAATTGAACTGTTTAGAAATGCGGTTCATAGTCGATATGAACGCAATTGATATGCAAGGCAAACTAATCATAACGCGCTAACGCGCGTTATTCGGTTTGCTTGCATATCAATTGCGTTCTTATCGACTATGAACCGCATTTCTAAACAGTTCAATTGTTAAATGAAAGCTAAAAAAGACAATCCGTCATGAAATTGACAACTTTTTTATCTAATGTTTGTAAACAAACAACATCTGTAAACACAAACGTTTAATTAGATATTGTATACATCTGCTATGATCAAATGGTCTCTTTGAAATTCATTGTTAATAAGATTGAAGCATTAAGTTGACTTATTTTATCGAACCTTTATCAAAGACATTCATAAATTATTTACGTTAAAAAATCAACCTTTAAAGAGAAAATTGTGAATTGGGTGTAATTGCTTTATGTTTTATTAAACTAAGTCATTTTGTGTCTTTTCCACAGACTTCAATAGACTAATCAAGTTTATTATCAACCTTCAAAGACATACCGAATATATATTTATATATTTTGCTAAAACATGTCTGCAAGTCTAATAAAAAATAAAGAATCATAAAAAGGTCTGCAAGATAAAGGTAACATTTGGAGATATATCATACGTAGCCGGCTAGTCAAATACAATCTTAATTGTAGAAGAATCAAAAACATGTCCAAATTACAATCCCAAATCAAATGAAAAACTTTGAAACGGGCAAATTAGATTAAACACAAACTTCCACGAGGAAAGTGAGGCCGTATGCTCTGGAAGGGTAAGCATCTTCTGTTTAGCTAGCTGCACCCGTCATGTATGAAATCAAAAATGGAAACGAAAGGGACATGAAACCCTTGGGCGTCAACTATATCCAGGGTAATTTTAGATACTAAGAAACCATACCTATTATCAATAATAATTTGATAAAGGCCATGAATTAGATTATTTTCGGAAACCACCGACACTAGTAAAAGTCAACGCCAAATCTGACTCTATGTGGTAGTGAGAAGAATAATAATTCATAGACTGGTCATCTAGGCTTTGCATCTTTTTTTATATTTTAAGTTGCCATGGTGTTCAAGTACTTAAGGTTTTATTTTTCAAAACCTTCTAACTGATGTTGGTTTGATCCTTTGTCGACCACAAGTTTTTCAAAAGCCTTTACAGATTGGGTCTATTCTGATATGATTGACTTATAGGTCTATTTGTAATTTTTATCTGTAATATTTCGGACAGGTGTACCATCACAGATCGACACATTGTGCAACAGTACAAAAAAGTCTAAAAATCTCGTTGTTGAAAGCTAAAATTTGCTGTTACGGCGTATAATAAAATTCAACCAACTCACCAACCATCCTTCTGTGATTTTTATATTTGTATTAATATAGCTTGTAGCACTAGTTATTACATGTTTCAGAAACATATGTTATTTGTAAATTGTTTTTTTTAGAATTTAAAATGTTATGACCAATTAAAGAAGATTTCGGCTATTTAAATGTGTATTCCAACGTCATATGTTTGTACAAATATTTCAACCTTGAAATTGGTAGAAAATAAGCCTAATAATTTGAAATTCAAGTGCGACTTAGAAAAACGTTGCATGTTAAAGAATTAGGTCAAGTTAATCTTAAACGAATTTATGGCAATATCTATTTATGTCTTCAAATTGACATTTTACTCTTATTTAATTTTGATTAAATCTATAAATGTACAATGTTAACTGTTTTTTTTTCTATGTTTGATTTGTATGACGTTATGTGCTATAATTAATTACGTTTGTTATTAGTGCAATACGTAATAACCCGACCTATTTATAAAACTACAAACTGAGGCCAATTTGAGAATAAACTTAGTCATTATCAAAACACATGGTCAATATGAATAAAAAAACTAAGACCGCGTGTTAAGATCTTGGAGAAATTTCACATTTTGCGATGAAAAACTTAACAGAAGCAAGTACAAATTAAAACTATTTCCTGGTTTTACACTATGTTTATTTGATGCAGAAAAGTTGTTTTGATGACTCAGAGATATTGCAATCCTAGGCTTATCAAGGCCCTCAGAAAGTTTTATGGCCGTCATCGCAGTACTGTTGATAATTATTTGTTATAAGGTCTGACGTTGGACTACACATTTAAAAACGGATTTTTCTTTAATTGGTAATAACATTTAAAATTCTAAAAACAATTTACAAATAACATATTTTTATTAAACACGCAATAACTAGTGTTAGACTCTCAAGATACAGTTCGGGTCAGTACTTGTACGTACTAAATGGAAACAATGTAACTTTTTTGTGTAGGTTTAGGATACTTTTTATCATAAAACTTCACAAAACAGGAAAATAATGGATTTAGCAAAAAAGAATTATCCCTTAGTTTGTAGTATACAGCTGTAGACAAACATAGAAAGCTCTGACATTTTCTGCGTGCGTTGTTCCTGACAAAGTGATTCAGACAAAGAGGTTTACGTCCGATTGACGCCAAAGAATCAAAGAAACGCTTGTGTCTAACATATAAAGCGAGACGTCCTGATGTGCTTACAAGACAAATACAAGTGCAAGCAGCGAGTGATAATGTGTCACCATTCTGTATTGTTTGTACGAAAGATAAAAGAACTATACACAGTTACAATGAAAACAACTTTAATTATACCCCTGCAAAATAGTTTGAGGGGTATACAGGAATCTTCATGTCTGTCTGTCTGTTCGTGTTAAGTCGTGTACGGTCCATACTCATAATTGCTTACGACGAGTGTCATAAAAATTCACATGAATAATCTCCATGGTCTTAAGTTGTGCCATGACCTTTTTTAACAAAGGTCAAAGCGGGAAGGTCAAGGTTGCAGGAATACATTAAACCCTTGTAGAATGTGGGGGAGGGGTACTCTTAAGAGACAGTTCGGGTCAGTACCGAATTGTACCGAATCGAAACAATGTAATCAAAAACAAACATACTAATCCATGTCCAAATCATAATCCAGAAGCAAAGTAAAAATTATGGAACTGACAAGTCAGGTTAGACACGTGAACTTCCACCAGGGAAGTGAGGCCAGGTGTTTCGGAAGGGTAGGCACCTCCTGTTTAGCTAGCTTCAGCCGCTACTACGTGTGTAATCAAAATTGTGTGAAAGGAACATGGAACTATGAGACGTAGGATATATCCAAGGCACACCTGGACACAGAGACATCAAACTTATCAACAATACTGTGATGACGGCCATAAAACTTTTTGAGAGCCTTGATAAGCATAGGCTTGCAATATCCCTGAGTCAACAATTTATTTGCAAGCAGCCTACTTCGTTGTACAAAGTCCCCGTAGTGGGAACAAGTTCTGCCATATCGTAATAATTGGGAAACAAATACACCATAAGCAGAAGAAGCAGGAATTTGCTGCATAAAAAAGAAAAATTGATAATAGAAAAATTGAAGTCATCACGTTTGTCAAAAAGTTTAAAATGAAGCTTTTCGTGTGCATCATAATTCAATTCAGGCATAAGTCTTAATATGAAGCAGAACTTGAGGAATCAGTCGTGGTTTTTATTTCAAGTTCACTAGGATAGATGACATTTACATAGTCTCCAAAATCAGGATTGTTAAGAGACAGAACGTCATCTATATATCTGTATGTTGAGTTGAATTATTTGGCGACAATATTCTCTCCAGATTTAACAAGGTTCTGCATAAATTCTACTTCATAAGAATAAAGAAACAAACCAGCAAGCAATGGTGCACAATTTGTACCCATTGGTATACCGATTGTTTGCTGAAAAACTATAATACCAAACACAAAAAATATGTTATCTATCAAAAACTCCAACATTTTGTTGATGGTATCTTCAGTATATTTTTGTTTGGGATCCGTATGATGCTTGACAAAATAACCAGAATCCCTGTTCAGCACCAGATATTTGTATCTTGGCTTACCGTTTTCGTAAAAGATAGACAAGTGAATTATTTTTTAAAGACGTTCTTTTAATTTAGAATAAGTGAGTGAGTTATTGTTTAAAGCCGCATCAGAATTATTGCAGCTATTCGCGGCTAAAATATTTAGAATAAGGGATAGTGGTGTATAGTATAGAACAATCAAATGTTTTTATAAATTTTCGCGTAGGTTTAGGATAATTTTTACTATAAAAAACTTTACAAAACAGGAAAATAATGAATATGGGAAAAAATGAATTTTGCCTTGATTTGTAGTATAGACAGATATAGACATCTCAACCTTAAGTTACGACAGTCCTTAATGGTCTTAATGATGTAAAGGAAAATTGTAACTATAAAAAATGTACTTCAAAAGTGCTAAAGACATTCAAAACGTCCCGATTATTCGAGAGCAATGACTAAAAAATAATCGATAGAGTTGACATACTATGTCAAAAATATAAAATATGTTACATGTAATAATGACTCTTGTTACATCATGGAATCTGGATAGTATAAAAACGTTTTTTAACTTTGTACTTGGATGACTTATGACCATCAAAATATACATATAATGGGGAACCATAAAAATTCAGTAAAAGATTTAGTGCGTATGTACATGTATTTATGTATTTATTTATTTGTTTGTTTTTATCAAAGGTTATCAGTATAAAAGCATTGATTTACGCACCAATACTATAAGTAAACAACATTGAACTGTCTGTTTGACCTTTCCTTGGGAATATTCATATAGAAGGGTACACCCAATACATAGATAGCATTATGATTCACAGTTAATACACATTGCCCATGATTAGTGTTACATCGGGTAGACGAAATATACACGCATGATACCTATTACTTAAATTTATTCGTCCATGATGAACATTTAAATCAAAGGTCAAGCGGACAGGTCAATGTTGTTTACCTATAATTTAATCTAGGAAATGTTTAAATAACAGCATTGATAAAAAACAAACATACCAATCCGTCAAAGCAAAAACATCAATGAAGATTTAACCAAGAAATTTGAATACCAGCATTGATAAAAACAAACATACCTATCCATCTAAGCAACAAAATCAATGAAGATTTAAACAAGAAATTTGAAAACAGCATTGATAAAAACAAACATACCAATCCATCAGAGCAACAAGATCAATGAAGATTTGACCAAGAAGTTTGAATACCAGCAGTATCTTTTAAACAACATCTTTGAAAATTTTACCAGGGAGACGTTTGAATACCAGCATTGATAAAAACAAACATACCAATCTATCTAAGCAACAAGATCAATGAAGATTAAACCATGAAACTCGAATACCAGTATTGATAAAAACAAACATATAAATCCGTCAAAGCAAAAACATCAATGAAGATTTAACCATGAAACTTGAACGACAGCATTGATAAAAACAAACATACCAATCCATCTAAGCAACAAGAACAATGAAAATTTAACCAAGAAGTTTGAATATCAGCATTGATAAAAACAAACATATAAATCCGTCAAAGCAAAAACATCAATGAAGATTTAACCATGAAACTTGAACGACAGCATTAGTAAAAACAAACATACCAGTCCATCTGAGCAACAAGATCAATGAGGATTTAACCATGAAACTTAAATACCAGCATTGATAAAAACAAACATACCAATCCATCAAAGCAACAAGATCAATGAAGATTTAACTAAGAAATTTTAATACCAGCAGTATCTTTTTAACCACTTTTTCGAACATTTTACCATGGAGACGTTTGAATAACAGCATTGATAAAAACAAACATACCAATCCATCTAAGCAACAAGATCAATGAAGATTTAACCATGAAACTTGAATACCAGCATTGATAAAAACAAACATACCAATCCATATAGGCAACAAGATCAATGAAGATTTAACTAAGAAGTTTGAATACCAGCAGTATCTTTTTAACCACTTTTTCGAACATTTTACCATTGAGATGTTTGAATAACAACATTGATAAAAACAAGTACACAAATCTGTTAAAGCAAAAAGATCAATGAAGATTTAAACAAGAAGTTTGAATGCCAGCATTGATTTTGGACACCGCATCAATGACGATGTAACTAATAAGAAATGTTAATATAAATATTATTTAAAACCATTGATTTATCAAAAATCAAATCAGTATAATAAATATGTTGTTTATTTTAATATTAAAGTATAAAAGTAATAAAGATTTACGTAACGTGTTTTGCTTAAATAACTACATCAAGCAAATCTAAGAAAGAAATAAATTTACGGACCACTGACTCTAAAAAACTCTTTAAAATGCACTCAAATAGTATTTTACCACACAACTATCATTATTTAGTCATTTTATCAGTGAATAATTCATGTCCAACCTACCTTAAAGACCACCTGTATAAGGAACAGCTATTTTAAGGCCAGTGAAATTTTATTCTAGTCATTCTTTATCAATGTTATTTTAACCTGAATATAAGAGCAACCTGCCGATAAAGACCACTTTTTCTGGTTCCATTTTGTGATCTTTATAGACAACTTTGACTTTACTCAACATAGAGATTCGAAACATGTACTGTGATAAGAGTTCTTTTGACCACTGGTTAGCAAATGTCTTGTCTTGTTTGGCTAGAGTAATGATGATGATACCCTAGTCAAAAGTATTTCATTTATATCGAAGAGGTAAATTCAAGGATCGTGGAGGAAACAGGATTACCCTTAAAACCACCTGGCAAGCAAAGACCTGTCAGAATAGGAAATCAATCTAGAAGGTGACCGGAGATGTATTCAGTTAGCGCGTATTTAAACAGCTGTAAAGGGATCATATTGATACGCAGAAAAATATACGAACACAGATTATGAATTATTCCATCCATCACTTGTTCAATATATATTTTAAAACGAAACTAAAATAGTTCAAATATTGTAAGTTAAAAACTAATGATCTTTCTTTACTCCTCATAATATGATAATGGTAGTCCATTGATATGATAAGTATTTCGATGTGGAGTGTAGTAATGGTGTTTTATGCCTTAGTCAAGATTTTTATAACAATGCTGATATACGCTCTCAATCCTATATTTTATGGTAAGTGTAATGTAATTATGCTCAAATTTAAGTGATAATTGAAAAATTGATAATGTTTTTTGAAATTACATGTTATTCTGTTTCTTAGAGAATTTGAAATGTTGAAATGTAAAAGGCCTCCTAAATAAGTGTGCATAGAATTTATTTATTAATACATATCATATAGTTTGTAGTGAACACATAGATCCTGCATCATCAGATACTACTGAAATGACGTATTCCATACCACCGACCGCATAGGCCGGTCGACAAAGACGTTTCATCGGTCTGATATAGATATCAAACTAGCTATTCCGAACAAATGGATCTAATAACTTAATAACTACATCATTTGGAAATCACCCCACATCCTAAGCCTTTCAAAGGTTCGTTTTGGGATAAATATTATGTAAATGTCAAATTGGCGTCGTTTTGGTTGAATTTTTTTCATATTCTGAAGACATGTTCATGTATGTTTAGCACGTATTAATTTTGTAGTAATTGGTTAAAATTTAAGTATATGATACACAGAATAAAACATGATGGAATCCTTACCATATACCATATAAGACCTCGACCTATATCGGTCTGATATGGGTGGTCTCGTTTAGATTTGACATATGATATGGATTCCACCATGTATTATTCTATATTTATCAAAGTACGTAAGTAGTATACACATAGTTTCTGTATGTTTAGATAAGACTTGAATGCTGTGATCCATATTGCTGCCCGGTCGGAAAAGCAAAAATTGATATCGGACCGGCCCTCAGAACAATTTGGTTAATTATGCCATATTTAGCACAAATGTCTGTAATGTCTGTTTTGTTCTAGTAGCTGAAAGTTTAACTATACGATAAACAGAATAAAATATGGTTAAATTTATATCTTATGCCACATCAAACCCGACCAATATCAACCTCGGACTAAAGACATCGGTCTGATATTTGGGGTCCTGTCCGATATGACACATGATATTGACTTTACTGTGTATAGTTCAATATTTAATTTTTATTGGTATTTGTATGGAACGCTGGCATGTGCATTTTTATTTGTTTTGGCCTTGTCTGTCAGGCAGATTAAAAATTCTATTTTTTTCAATTTATTTTATGCTTCAATGCACACTAAACATGTAAAACAAAGCCTGTTTTTTGAGACATGAACGCATGTACCTGACATTTTTGTCAATAGTTAAGATCACCGTGTATTATTCAATATTTAATTATTCATTAGTATTTTTATGGAACACGTGTATGTGTATTTTTATTTGTTTGTGTTTTGTCCTAGTCAGGCAGGTTAAAGTTTCAATCTTTTTAAAATTATTTTATGCTTCAATGCACCCAAAACGTGTAAAACAAAGCCCCTTTTTTTTAGACATTAACGCGTGTACCTGGCATTTTTGTCAATATGTTGATCTGTGTCGAGATCAAATTCCAGTAATATGTACTGCACTAGTTTTTGCTAAAGTGACAGCCTTTAGAACTTTTTATGTCGTCTATTAGCAACAAAAGGTTAGCTTAAAAATAGAACAATAAAAATTAAGGTCTTTTGTCTAAATGCATGTTGTATATGCATTTCTTTGTTTTATCTAAATACCACATGTCGTCTACCAACATAAAAAGGTTATACATGACTGTAAGAATCGATAATTTGCGATCAAGTTTTTGGAATAACTGTTAAACCTGTTGTGATGGTCTTTAGAGCGACATCTATTCGAGTCATGGTTGATTTGTCACAAAACAGAACTTCCCACTGGTTTTTGCGAAAAAGACGTTGCAAAAGTTTCAAATGCATCTTTACTTGATGTCTCGATATTATTTATTTTTAAACAAAATCCAGCCATTACTTTACGTGTAGTGATGTATAAAGACCATATGCTTTTATTTCCATGGGTTAAATGCAATTAGAAAATCAAAGTTTCTCAAAAACTAAGGTATACTCCCTCAAGCAAAGTATTTTATTAGCTTAATTTGGTAAAATATATTTTGGTCCTTTGGGTAGCTTTTCAACATTTTCAAAATAATTTTAGTTTCATAATTTTGGTCCAAGCACTACTGATGAGGAGTTGTATTCCGAAACGGACGTCTAGTGCTGTAAAATTGTAACTGGTATAATATGTAATTAAAACATCATACATAATTTTCTGACCTTAATTTTTTAACTTATTTAAGTTATTTTTTCGATGGAAGCATATTTAAAAAAACATATTCTATTGAACCAAACCATATAGAAATATAATTGCACTCGTTCCTTTTACTCACTTTATTATTAATATATTTGCTAATTTGTACCGATGGGTTTTCTCTGTTTTTGTTCAAAGCACTATTTAAAGCCAACGAACAATGTCATTGTAAAATTAATTTATAAAAACAATCCCCAATGTCCTTAAAGGGTCTAAAGGGAGTAAGAGAGTATGTTACCAGTAACACAATTATTCTGAACACTGTCTTTGTGTGTAATATTTGTAAATTCGATAAACATTTAAGAAAAATTAAAGTGACAAAGAAAATATTAAAATTCCGATGCGCAATATAAAAGTAGAATAATACACCGCATTGTTCAACAATACAACAATAATCCCATTGTGTACATTTTATGCCAATATAAGGTTCAATTTATGTTAAAACAGTGCCTATGAATTGCTGGTATACATTTTATTGTTTTGTTTCATAATTTGATAGCTACATTCTACAAGCTTTTATATATCATTTGTTCAGGTTTATTGCTGGTGGTTCAGTGTTGACATTTGACCTTATATTTTATCGTCAACACATTTTGCTGCATGCATATGGGAAAGATAAATATAATTTTGGCAAATCAAACTTGAGAAACTATAGAAAGAAGTCTGAAACTGTTCATTCTGTGAGAGAAAGAATTAGTAGAGGCGCGTGTATCAACTTATTAAACACTTACAGGTTATACCTGGCGATTGGGCTAGTAAGTACATATCAAGACGTCATATTAATGTATAAATTCGTTAAAAGAAGTTAAATGAAATTATAACAAGTTCGTGATCCGTGAGCGCAGGTACAGGATGTCGATGTCTTGAAATAAAAACAAAATATTAGTTGTGGTGTAAAACAAGCTTATTCAATCAATTAATAGGTTATAATTACAACATCAGAACAAAGGACAAATATTTATGAAGAGTTATAGTACAAAGGAAAACATTAATATATCGATGTGCATTAAAAAGTAGAATGATACACCATATTGTAAAACATGAATTCCATTATGCACATTTCTATGTCAACATATATCGATATAAATTTTGTCAATGTTAAATACTTCTGGCTATGTATTGGTTTACATAATTTTGTTTCATAAAATTGATAGTTTAACGCTAGGCTTATCATAACCCTCAAACAATTTTATGTCCGTCATCTCAATATTGTTAATAAGTATGATATTGTATTAAAAATTTCCTTGGATGCAGTTGACGTGCCATATTTCCATGTTTCTTTCATTCTCAATTTATAATACACACGTGGCGGATATAGCTAGCTAGGCAGCTGTTTACAAATAATTATTTAACGCAAAGATTTTGTACGCCTAGGCTTATCATGTTCCATAGCGGTCCGGTCATAACAATATTATAATTAAGTATTATATCTCTGTATTAAAAATTATCCTACATAATTTCATTGTTACATGTTCTTTTTATTTTGTTACACACGTTACTGGTGTAGCTAGATAGACAAGAGGTACATACCCTTCCGTATCACCCCGCCTTACTTCCCCTGTTGAAGTGTTTAACCTAATTTCCCAGCTTTAATGTTTTTAGTTTGCTTTGGGATTGTGTTTTGGACATGGATTGGTCTGATTATCCTGATTAATAGCTACAAATGGACTTGAACCATTTTTGTTTAGTTGGAAGTTATATTACTGATGGCTCAATATGGAACATGGACTATCTATTAAATCGTGCTTTCGTATTTTCGATATATTAGGTGATTTGAAATTTAACGTTTTACTCACAGGAAAGAGGGAGGTGACATTTACAAAGGCTACTTGAGATTTTATCGTTAAATGAGAGTATAATGAAGGTGATCAATCACGTTGAAATAAATCGGTGAAAGACAATGTGATTCGTAAGCAAGCGCTAAAGACCACAATATCATCTCGATAAGCTTGAAATTAAAAGTAGTTGTGGCGTACTATAGCTGGCGACGTCTCGAAGTGAAATATTCTTAACTGTGATGTTACACCACTACTCTACTCAAAACTTTTAAAATAAAATTAATCAATGGTGGCGTAAAACAACATAAAATCATGTCCTAAAAGCTGATATTTTTAACTATAGAAAAAAAGAACAAGCATTTGAGAACAGTTAAAGACAAAGGAAAGGTTAACCTTTTGCTGTGTAATCAAATGAAGAATGTTACAACATATCGTAAAACAGTAATTCCATTGTGCTCATTTCTATGCCAACATACATCAAAATTATACGGTTATTAAACTGATATTATAAAATATTGTCCCGTGTTGCTTGACATTTATACAAGCTAGCGAATGGAAATGTCGATTCAACGAGAGACAATATTTGACAATATCAGTTCAATAACTCTTTTATTATAGCAAAATAAATTCGTTTACTTCCGTCAAGTATTTCATCTAAAATACCATTATGTCGTACATTATATAAAATGACACTAGTTCTTGTAAATGGATATAAGAACTAATACAATATGACAACAACACAGTGATGACGTCTTCAGCCATGTAACAACAATCGTATGAAGTCATAAACAACAGCGTCATGTGACAAAGCGTGTAATATGAAATGATTCGGGGAACCTCGAACTGGAACAAAATTCGCATGCAAATATAGATATTTATTGCACGCTAACACTTCGGGACTTATCGTTTAATTTCTGTATATATATATATATATATATATATATATATATATTATATATAATTATATATATATATATATATATATAATTGATATATATATATATATATTAATGATACTCTATATAACTGTGTACTGTCATATACGTTTTATTGTTTTATTTCATAATTTGAAAGCTGCACTTCTACAGCAATTGCTTCATTTTTTCAGTAGGGAGTGATATCACCAATGGTTCAATGTTGACAACAAACCTTATATTTCAACATATAACGCTGCACGGGTAGATGATTATTGAGTTGGGAAAGAATATTTCAGATTTTTTCGTTTTAAGAATTTGAAGATGAGAAATCACGTTTAGAAACGCTGTAGCCAGTAAGCGAGAACATAAAACCTCATGCAATCTCAATAAGCTTAAAAAAGACAGTTGTGGCGTAAAACAATATAATAGCATGGCCTAACGGCTTATATTTTTTTGAATATAAAAAAGAACAAAAGGATCATATAAAGACAAGAAAACATTAACATTCCAAAGTGCAATAAAAAGTAGACTGTTACACCATATTGCAAAACAATAATTTCATTATACACATTTTTATTAATTTTGAATACATATCAGAATGTATTAATATACATATTTTTCGTTTCATAACATTAAAAACTGCATTCCTAAAAATAAAACAAATGTAAAAAGAAAGAAAAAACATGGTCCATTAATTGTTTATTTGTTAGTTTAATTGCTGATCGTTCAAAGCGTACAACATGTTTTGCTGCAGTATTTTAATGTACTAAATTATATGTTTAATGCAAATGAAAGAGGAAGATAAAATTGATAAAGAATACTTTAGATTATATCGTTAATAGAAAGCTGAATTAAGGTGAGCAATCACGTTGAAATAAAATAAATCGGTGAGAGACACTGGCGGATAAACCAGCGATTTAGTCCACGATGGTAAAGCAATAAGGTTAAACTATTTCTTTAGGTGAAAAACTTGTACTCGGCAATAACCATTACATACGTATTAACGACAACATCAAACCAATGGATTGAAATACAAGACAATATGTTTATTACCTTTTGTGATCTTTGATTATTCAGGAAGACTCACATAATGACAAAATATTGTTTATTGTTTAATCAAAATGCGGTTTCAGCACCACGACCATTAAGCGTAAGTTTTATGTAATTGCCCACGATGCATGACGCATTAAAAACAAAAGGACTGTATTGCTCAACTGGTACTGTATTTGAATATTGGAAATGCATGACGAACATAATTTTGAATTCGCAACAATTTAGGATTTTTCACATTGTATCTAATTATGTCCTCTAGTAAAATGTTGCACCTCTTGAAAGAAGACATCTAAATGAAGTGTTCGCAATGTATGAAAAAATGAATCAAACACACTTTGCCAAGCTTTTCTATGGCCATTAAAGAAATTATGAAGAAACGTTCTCGCATTCGAAAAATATGCTGTTAATAAAATACGTTTTACTCAAAGGAAATTTGTCTTTAGCATGAAGTAAAGTAAATTAGTATAATTCATTGTTATGTTGAATAATTGAGACTGGGGGAAATAAATTAACTTAAAATATTACTGAAACTAATAATGAAATACGTGCTTTATATATTGCCATAGTTAAACAAAACTAATCTGAAGTAGATCAAAAGAATTGATTTTTATCATCAGCCCCATTTATCCTTTTACATAATTAAAAAATAACCAACTGTTTTGATTTATTTATTTTTCTATCTAGGCAACGTTAACTATTTCATCACCATGTGAGTTCCTGCGTGTTTTAGGTAATTGAAATAAGAATTTATGACTATCTTGAATTAGGATTTCAAACAAAAGTTCAATTTTATTATACTTTAATTAACGTGGGTGTTTTCTGATTGAAAGATGTAAAGTACATAAAGTAACATTAGTGGAATTTGAAAATTCAAAACATTTTAACTTTACGTTTTTTTAGAAATTTTATAATCAAAAAGAATAATTAACTTTCTTCCGTAAAGATGATTTATATAAAAATGCCACATACGCAAACAGACGTTGGCAAACATTGGCGAATGGAATTTACTTGGACTTAAAATTTTAGAAGTGTCAATATCATTTTATCTTGCAATTTCGATAAAATAATTGATTTAGAAAGTTCTTTTTCTAAATTTTATGATGACAATGATTTTTGTCCATTTTTATTATTTCTGTGGGAAATACACTGCATTGTTGTATCTAGTATGTAAGAAGCACTTTGGTGTGTAAGCCGTTGATTTAGATAACCTTCATCGCCGAGTCCCATGTATGTAACCTCGAAATTTCTCATGTTGCATCATTATGACAAACGCTTTCGTGGAAAATGACGAATGCATCAACAGAAGCACTATACTCAATCAAAAACAAACTTTGCAACAAGCAATTGAAGTTAAACACGTAACCATCCACTATGGATATGAATCCAGGTGCTCCGGAAGGGAAAGCACTTCCTTTTCAACTACGTACACGTGTGTAATATAAATCTAGAATAAAGATATACTTTGCCGGATCAATATCATAATACGCATGATTTAGAATACTGCACTTTTTCAACTACGCTATTGAAAAACGTGCTTCAGACACATAGGTTTTCTTACTGGTAAATATATATCATTGTGACAGGTTTGTCTATGGTTTTACATCGTTCATGATTGTTTAATGATAAAAGAGCGATATGAGACTCATAAGAATCAGAGTGCAACTTGTTTTTTTTTAAATAAATACCAAGCAAACTATTGAAGCGTAATCGAAACGCATGAATAGGTTAAGATAGGTTAAGTCTGATTCTCAAATAAGAAAAACATGGATTCTTGTGTTTGTTTTGGATCTTAACATCAGAACTGTACGGATTCCCCAGTGCATCTATGTGTTATCTATTTTCTAAAAATTGTGATTAGTGTTAAAATATAGATATTCTCGGTAGTTTTAAGTATTCTTTGAATTTAACATAGTGCAGATAGGTGAGTTATTGTGACCAACCAAGTTGAAATAAATAAAATTATTCTAAGCTGAAGAAGTTGTACTTGACAATATCCAACATCGTTTGTGATAATTGATTATACAAAGCAATGCACATGATGAAAAAATTATTTAGTATTTTAGTAAAGCTATTTGGGTGTAATAGTTATTTGGTATGAATTAAAAACAAACGTACCAATCCATGTCAAAATCACAGTACCCTAATCAAAATGTAAATGTGCACAGTGACTAAAAAGAATCAAATAACAACTGCATCGAGAGGACATGCATGCAATTTAATTCTGTCTTGTTGTTTTAGAAAATAAAATTTTGTGTTTTGATTCTGTTTGTAATCGCAATTAGATACGATTGTATTCACTATAGGGTTCCAGAGGTCATTTGCCTTATCTGTAAAATGGGGTCGAGGGTAAAATTCTCCTAAAATCTGTTTTGTACATATGTGTTAAACAGCTATACAATTATATTCAAAATGTGAAGTGCAATCGGTCCATAAAGAATTGAAAACGGCTATTTATTTGTGATTCATTTATTGTTAACGAGACCATATTGGATTTCGGACACAGTTTTAACCTCCGTAAATCAAGGATCTTATTAACTAAATTTCGGTCTAAAAGTATCAGAGGAGATATTCAAGGAATCGGCTTGAAAAAAATTCATTTGTATAATTCGTGCAATTGAACGGAAAACACGTTAATGTTTTTACATCTTTCTGTTTATTAAGTTTAAACCTAATCAGTCCGTAAATAAATCTGTATCGCTTATTCATCCATTTTACTACTTATGAAAATAGTTACTTTGGATTTTGATGGTCATGTTGAACACAATTTGCTGCATCAACTTAGTATCTTAGGGTCAAATACTGTTCTATTCACTCTGGAACATTCAAACACACAGAAGCACTATACTCAATCAAAAACAAACTTTGCAACAAGCAATTGAAGTTAAACACGTAACCATCCACTATGGATATGAATCCAGGTGCTCCGGAAGGGAAAGCACTTCCTTTTCAACTACGTACACGTGTGTAATATAAATTTAGAATAAAGATATACTTTGCCGGATCAATATCATAATACGCATGATTTAGAATACTGCACTTTTTCAACTACGCTATTGAAAAACGTGCTTCAGACACATAGGTTTTCTTACTGGTAAATATATATCATTGTGACAGGTTTGTCTATGGTTTTACATCGTTCATGATTGTTTAATGATAAAAGAGCGATATGAGACTCATAAGAATCAGAGTGCAACTTGTTTTTTTTTAAATAAATACCAAGCAAACTATTGAAGCGTAATCGAAACGCATGAATAGGTTAAGATAGGTTAAGTCTGATTCTCAAATAAGAAAAACATGGATTCTTGTGTTTGTTTTGGATCTTAACATCAGAACTGTACGGATTCCCCAGTGCATCTATGTGTTATCTATTTTCTAAAAATTGTGATTAGTGTTAAAATATAGATATTCTCGGTAGTTTTAAGTATTCTTTGAATTTAACATAGTGCAGATAGGTGAGTTATTGTGACCAACCAAGTTGAAATAAATAAAATTATTCTAAGCTGAAGAAGTTGTACTTGACAATATCCAACATCGTTTGTGATAATTGATTATACAAAGCAATGCACATGATGAAAAAATTATTTAGTATTTTAGTAAAGCTATTTGGGTGTAATAGTTATTTGGTATGAATTAAAAACAAACGTACCAATCCATGTCAAAATCACAGTACCCTAATCAAAATGTAAATGTGCACAGTGACTAAAAAGAATCAAATAACAACTGCATCGAGAGGACATGCATGCAATTTAATTCTGTCTTGTTGTTTTAGAAAATAAAATTTTGTGTTTTGATTCTGTTTGTAATCGCAATTAGATACGATTGTATTCACTATAGGGTTCCAGAGGTCATTTGCCTTATCTGTAAAATGGGGTCGAGGGTAAAATTCTCCTAAAATCTGTTTTGTACATATGTGTTAAACAGCTATACAATTATATTCAAAATGTGAAGTGCAATCGGTCCATAAAGAATTGAAAACGGCTATTTATTTGTGATTCATTTATTGTTAACGAGACCATATTGGATTTCGGACACAGTTTTAACCTCCGTAAATCAAGGATCTTATTAACTAAATTTCGGTCTAAAAGTATCAGAGGAGATATTCAAGGAATCGGCTTGAAATAAAAATTCATTTGTATAATTCGTGCAATTGAACGGAAAACACGTTAATGTTTTTACATCTTTCTGTTTATTAAGTTTAAACCTAATCAGTCCGTAAATAAATCTGTATCGCTTATTCATCCATTTTACTACTTATGAAAATAGTTACTTTGGATTTTGATGGTCATGTTGAACACAATTTGCTGCATCAACTTAGTATCTTAGGGTCAAATACTGTTCTATTCACTCTGGAACATTCAAAGGAGAAACGTTTTCAAAGTTTTTGCGTAAAACGTTTTAGTTACACAATACACTTTATCCAATAGAAATTTGTCTTTGGCATCAAGTAAATAATTTAGTAAAATAATCCATTACCTCGCATAATAATTCAAACTGAAGAGGAGTTAATCAATTAAAATATGACTGAAACTATAATCTAACTGAAATGATACACATCATAGTTAAAGAAACATAAAACTAAAATTGTTAGAAGAAAGTGAAAATGTGTCATTTAACTTTTTAAAATTAAACAAATAAAAAACGCTTTTAAAATATTTATTTCAACATCTAAAAATCCTTAACTATTTCATCGCAATGCCATGTAAGTTGCGTTTCTTACGCACTAGTAATTGAGAAATTGAAATAAATTAAGAATTGACATAGTGTCTTGTGTCGTTTATGAGGTGATAATCGACATTGAAGCACACACAAATGGCATAATCTGTTTCGCATTCATATATTGACAATTTAACAAAATATCAGATACAGTATTTCATAAAACCCGGTGGTTTCCCGTTGCAATGGACATTGGTGACCTATTCCAATCTTTTAGGCCACTGTACGTGTGCTATTTCGGTGTCTGCATTTATTCATACAAACAAAGTTCAGTTGTAAAATTTAAAGCTCTATAGCTACTCTGTTTGTTTAATTTACGTATTTCAAAACTTTTACAGTAAACAACGTCTCTTCGCAATATTTACATTGTCATGAGGCAGAGCCTAGAATTCATGTTTTTTTGTATAAATACCAATGCCATCTCCTTTTCTGACGTATTCCTACGCTACCTGTTGTTGACGTCACAATTCTGCTTGTTCTATACTGACTTTTTGGCAAATAAACGACGGAATTGCTACAATGTTTACATAGAACAAAACAGCTGCAATTTTAAATATAATTATATGAAAATTTCAAAACGACTAGTTCATGACTATTATATTTCACCATACGTGGGTGTTTTATGGATAAATCATTGTCTAAATTTGCTTAAGAAATGACCATGGTATTTCAAGGGGTAATGAAAGATAGTGTGGCGCGTGCCAAATTCGATGAAAGGCGAATCTCTTCATTTGGAATTTGACACGCGTCACATTATCTTTCATTACCCCTTGAAATACCATGGGTAGAAATGCCATTTCTTATATTTACAATTCTTTCTTTTAGTAAATATTTTGTACCTTGGCGCTATTTTTCCCATATCTGCTTGTGTGATAAAGGGCTTTTTAGCCATGCGAGATCGGCGTATCTCACATGATTACGTGACCCCCTGTGCGGGACATGGCGTAATATTGCAAGAGAAGTGATACACATCAAGTGTCATGACCCCTATTGTCTTTCAAAGGGAATTGAAATACAATTGCTTCTGTATGTTTCATCGAAGAGAGATACAGTGATATTGTAAATATTTCTACTTAAAATCTTAAATTCCTCAAAAACTAAGGTATACTCCCTCATGCAAAGCATTTCCTCAGCAAAATTTAATAAAATATATTTTGGTTTTTTGGTATCATTTAAACATTTTGTAAATAATTTTGGTTTCACAATTTTGGTCCAAGTACCACTGTTACGGCTGTCTAGTGCTGTAAAATTAAATGTGGTAATGGCCAGGGGATGTATATTACCTCAAGAACATGTATATCGATGGACATGAGTGGATACTGCTAGTCACTATTAAAATCATTAAACATAGTTCCGCAGCTATGCTTTGGCAGGCATTGCTCAATGCATGTGTTTTCCTTGGTCTTCAATTTACAAAATTTGGAAGTTCACGTCCTTAACTGAATTTTACCAGTCTTCAAAGTTGTAATCTTGGAGTTTACGATTGCAATTTTGACATTAATTGGCATCTTTCCGTTTGATCTATAATAAGATAATTCAATTCCGGTTATTCTTATATCTCAGATTGGTGTTTTGTTACTAGACCAACGTTTCTTGCACCCCAGACAGAAAAATCCATAATGAGAGCGATGTAAGATATCTTCACCGTTCACCCCCCGAAATATAGCCTACATTTTCTTTTTCTCTCAAAGATTTATCAATGAAATCAGAGGTGTGTCAAAAGGTTGAGAACCACTTTATAACTTCAATAATAGTAAAATATATTGTATTTTTAGTTTAGTATATTGTTTGATTCAAAATTCTGGCTCAATTCCTCAACGAAACCGGTTTGCGATATTAAGTCAAATCAAAAAAAAAAAAAAAAAAAAAAAAAAAAAAAAAATAGAACGACAAGAATCGCTGTCACTCCAAATTACAGGCATGTTCGCATTTTGTAGTGCAAGAAATATAATCAATCACTTCTTGTGATGCCGAATAGGGAAATATCAACCCTCGTTCTAATATATTGGAACTCGGGTTCAGATTTCCCTATCTGGCACCACAAGCAGTGATGGATTCTATTAACCTCAGATGACCATCTATCAAAGCCGGTATATGACGAAAAAATGATAAAAGGACCTGAAATGCGTTTCAATTGAATTTCTTACTCACCACAAACATACCGATTCATGTTCAAATTACCCAAGAAGCAAAATTAAAACTTGTTAATTAATAAAATATATGATTTTTTTCACCAGGAAAGGGAGACGGGGTGCTTTAAAAAGTTAAGCAAGCTACAATAGCACCGCATAGAAGTAAAATTGATGATGGAAATACGAGACTTGAAATATATCTAAAACAAAATTTGAATACAGGAACATCAATAATACTGAGATGATGGTCATAAAATTTTTTGAGAGTTTTGGTCAACCTAGGCTTATCATTTAGTTAACAGTGATTTTCTAAGCAACTTATGTCATTGTACAAAATTCCTCAAGTGAAAACCTGTTCTCCCCTTAGTAACATGGTGTTTTAACTGTGAAACAATTACAACATATAAATGCAGAAATATTTAGTATAATATCATTGTAAATAATATTTATATTTCTCTTACCAAAATCTTTTTCATATTGATGCATCTGTGACCAAACATTTTTTTTTTACTTTTACAGCACTACACGGTTGTTTCGGAAAAAATTACTCATCAGAAGTCCTCGGACCGAAATATTGGAAATCCAAATAGTTTTAAATTGTTGAAATAAGAAGATTTACAGGGCTGAAATTTATTTTATCAAATAAACTTAAGGCAATACTTTGAGCGAGTAAGTATAGCTTAGTTTTTTTCCTTATTTACGAAATAAATAATTGATTAACAATATTTATTATCAGAGTTGATTTCCATCTTAGAAATCATCTTTTATGCCAATTGTAGCGTTGAATATTTACGGATGACATGATACAGATAATTATTGTAAAGGAGACCGATATACAGGTATTCACAACAAACATGTCAAACTTATATTAGAAACATATACTTGTTCAAAGGTTCAATTGAAAAACAAACATAATTCAAAATTCTAGGATCTACTAAATTTAAACGACATAATAGACATGTTTGTCTGCGGTTACTTAAATTTTTTGATTGAAGGCGATATGAGACTCGTTAGTTATCAGACTGAATCATGGATTTTAGTTTATTTCAATACTAATGTCAAACAGATTATTGAAGCATTATTGATATACAGGAATCAGCTCAGTCTGTTTCTAAACACTAAAGTTGTAGGGATTCCCACGTGGACAGTTATCCTAAAATTTTGATGTCAAGAAATTCTGTGAAATGTATGCTGGATACAACTTTGAATCTCCAAGGATATATAAAAAACAACACACATTCACTTTTGTTCTGATCTATTTAATGTGTAATATAGACGAAATATCTGAAAATATATAACACATTGTAATGCTTATAATTTTGTACAATGTAATGGTGTCCTTTTCGCTACAACTAGCCTACGGCAGAAATGACACGTATGTTAGGTTTCCACTGCTCTAGATGCATATAACAACCCTGTGGCATATATCCACCATTAAAACAACTGCTAAGTCCTCATTGGCAATGATTAGAACTAAAGTCATTCTCAAACTAAATTTATTAATTAAGCTTTTTGTTAGCTATAGGATAATGGGTGATGTGTAAATTTGTATTGTTATGAATGTGCGAAAAATTGATGATGATGATGCCGTGATGATGATGATGATGATGATGATGATGATGATGATACAAAGAAACATACTGGGTCACTTTAATCGTGAAAACTATTAATTTTAGAATTCGATCAATTTTAAATAAAAGGGCATTTTTAAATCAATATATTTTTCCTATCAGCGTGGCGTCTTTTCTTTAAAATAGAATTATAATCATTTATAACAACAATGTATGAAGTAAATAAAAAGCGTGCAGTGTCTCCATGTGTTTTATTAGGTTGTACAGAAATAATTTCATATAGTATAATTTAAATGATTGTATAGCATTTTTCTTCAAAAATTTAGTTTATGACGTCATGGAAACGTCACAGTAATAGCTACACCAATCAAGTTTGTACTTTATAAAAGCTGAAGCTGTTCCCTTTACAATGATACCAAATATAATCTATATCTACATAATACCATCGACAACAAAGAAAAAAACGTTCCCTATCCTGTTTCGATCATTTTAAAAAAAAATAATCGATTTTTTTTCTAATAGAGTGGTGTCTTGTCTTCTCTTGCAGATGCGAATATATGATCATTTCTAACTACAATTCATTAAGTTAATGAAAACATACTTTGTCTTAATTGTTTTATCATGCTGTACAGAAATAATTTAATGAAGGATAAATTTACACGATTTTAGAGCGTTTTTTCCTCAAAACTTTTGTTTATGACGTTATGGTGACGACATAGTACCAGCTACATCAATTAACTTTGTATTTTATAAAAGCTGAACATGTTCCCTTTACAATGATACCAAATATGATCTGTATCTTAATAATATTATTGAAAACAAAGATAAAAACGTTCCCTTACCCCTAATAGAGAAATTTAATGAAAACTTTCAGGTACTCTTTACATATTGAAGCTTAACATGAGTAGCACCCCAACTTATTTCTGGGAAACATCTTGAATCTATTACTAAACACCCTAAGGTACCAGAAAAAGTGGTGTCGGGGGATCCTGGGGGTTCACAGTGGGACCACCTAGCCCACGGACTAGTAATTATCCAAGTATCGGACCTAAAAAAATAACGCATCTGCAAATTGGATCGTAACAGGAGGGATGTTTAAGCCACCTTCTTAGTATTATAACTACACCCCTGTGCACATGTTTGTTTAAGTGTTATTTATAATCATTGTTATCAGCATAAGTTTTGTGTTTTCTGGTATGTTTGATTCTTTTTTTCATTCGTTGTTTTGTGTTTTTGATTATTGCAATGAGAAATTGGTTTAAACTATTTTTGCAAAACACATGTTTTCCCTAAAAGTTTAAGGAATATATTCCATCAATTTAACTTGTATTGTTAATAAAACAAGTGAAAATTGATTTCCCCCCAATCGATTAAATAATCATCGAAGACATATAAACAGTAGAGAAATGAAGTCTGGCGTGCGCTTGAGTAAATTAATGGTTTTACAAGCGCATCACACTTTATTTGTTTATTTTTACAACATCAGTATCTTAACTAACAATAGCGCCTGTATCGCTCACCTGACGAAAAGGGCTTGGTAGCCTATATTTTATTAGACTATATATTATGCTCATAACAAATTAATGGATTATTCTAGGAAACAACATACTGCATATATCAAATATCTAATAAAAAACAAAATATTAATCCATGCCAGAATATAATAATGATACATGTACGGCTTTCTTTGATAAAAACAGTTATATATTGACAATGGATGATTTCAAATCAGTTTATTTTAATCGATTTTCAACATTTTAACAAACCAATTTAACAGGTTTTCATGCCAAGCCCATTTGCCTTCAATAATTGATTTAGGTTTAATAAGAATTCCCAACCATTTATTTCTATGAAAAATTTTGAAAATAATTTCAGTGAAACAATTTAGTAGAGATACACATGAAATGAACGTGACCAGTATAGCTAAATAGGGGATGTGTTTACCCTTACGGAACACCCGATCCGTCTTCCCTGGTGGACGTGTTTTGGCATTGCGATTTTGAACATGGATCGGTATTTTTGTTTTTATTCCAAATTTTATTTATTTGTATGTCAACATATAATAGATGCAAAATGATTCATGGATACAAGCTATGTGTAACTATCGAGAATAAAAACATTGAACTGTTCTGCTTAACCGTTTGTAACAATAATATTTGAAATTAAAATACAATAAAATGTCATTAAAAAACTAAGGTAGGCTCCATCATGCAATGCATTTCCTTAGCTAAAATATATTGATGTATTTTGTTCCTTTGCGTATCTTTAAAAAATTGTTTTAAAACAATTTAGTCCAAGCACTACTGATAAGAAAATATATTCTAAAAACGGCAGTCAGGTGCTGTAAAATTAAAATTAGTATTATATGTAATTTAATTAGCTACCTTAACCACAGGTCAGTCGCTAAAATCAATTCGCGACATTTTGACAGAGTGTGAACAAAACCGGAGGAGGCTATTCTACACAAATAGGTATTAGTACCGCGTTAACATTATCGTATGCGTATATTCACGACTTCATGCGTTCATATGTGAAAACCATCCTATTTAGATTATATGTCAACATTTCGCAGACGGAGGACCTAGAGTTGTTGGATACTTTTGAAATGAAAATTCTGAAAATAACAAAATAAATCTTTTTATACGATTGCCGTGTCATTGCATAGAAGAAATTTAAACAATCTTATGTTTTCAAGAAATTTGTAGCATTTTTATACTTTAAACAAATGTGGTTTATAGTTTTTATGTTTTGACAAAGAGGATTTTTAATCCTGTTTGAGCAAAAGTGATGTATAATATTTCTTACAACAAAACTTGATTTTTATGTTTTCAACAAATGTGAATTTTTAATATTGTTTATTTTATGTTTTATTAGTCATTAAAACAAATTCCCTATATGCAGGATCGGCTTCTTAGATCAAATGTTCTTTTGAAAGGTTTACTTATCAACTCTTATATCAAAGTTCCCATTACAGACAGACAATTGCTTCTAAATATAGATTTATAACTCGACACATACTATGGATCTCACTAGAGGTATGTTTTATTCATCAGAGGACAGAAAGCCTCGATTACTCAACAATAATGTTATTGGCACCTCATATGTCTAAAAATAATTACTCTTTAGGTTGGTATACTTCAATAATCTATGATACCTAAAGTGCAAGCTCCTTACTGACAATTTTAACAATAGTACATTATATTTATATTACATTTCTGATAGTGAGATATCCCACTTTGACATCGATTAAACAAGTGTTTGATTGATTCAGAACACAGTTGCGGTTTAATTGCATACACAGATCTTTTGCGTATATGACTTTTTTCGTGCTCCTGTATGCTAGCAATGTTGACAACAAAAATTATATTAATATTTCTGATAGTGTGACAGTCCACAATTTATATTGATTAAACAAGTGTTTTATAAATTCAGAGTTGAGTTCGAATGGCGTACGCAAATTTTCTGCGCATGGCGACATTTTCCGTGCTCGTTACTTACAAAATAGTACATTATTTAAAGATAACATTTCTTATATTGTCACAATCCATATATGTCATACATTGACATCGATTAAACAAGTATTTCATTGATTCAGAATACACGCGTTCGAACCGCATACGCAGATTTTTTGTGCATGTGACATCTGCTTAGGTAACGCCACCCTGTGACGCATTTTTTGTTTTGGTTCATATGTTGCAGTAATTAGCCATCATTGTACACCATGAAAATTTCCTGAAATTTACAAGAGATAAATTGGTGTCAGTGTCAACCTCAAGCGAATTCGATTATTGACCACTAGTTGTAAAATAAGCGGTTTGTTTTTAGCTCTTCAATAGTACAGTATCAATTAAAAGTAAGAGGGTTTAAAATCATTGATTTCTGTATGTATTTTTAATCATTTATTTGGTTTTATTATATTTTCTTCTCATGTTTGACTGTTTCGTCTTGTGTTTATGTTTTGACTTCGTTGTCTGGTACCACATACACTTTTTCATTCCTTTTTATATAAACGAATCATAAACTTTTACAAAATACGCAAAACAAATATTTAAAAAATCTTAAGTTGTTTATCTTTGGGATGTATATCATGACATACTGTTCTTATCGTGCATTTCCGCAACAGAATTATGTTTTCGTTTTTGTGATTTTCTGTTCCTTTTCGCAATCATTATTTCATTTTTTAACTATAATGTACACGGTGGATTTTGCTCAAAGGAGATGTCTTTAAATGTAGGTGTGCCTTAAAAGAACATAAGTTTTAGGTATTCTGTGTTGAGCTCTAGTTTTTTAATTTTTTACCGTTTTTATAATTCTTGGTGTTATTTTTAAGAGTTATTAACAAATGTGTATTTTAAAAGGTAAATCATATGTAATTATATTGCGGAAATGAAATACATGTCACATGGAAATATATATATGGCTGGTTTAATTATTGTGATATTGTATGCGTTTATTAAAATGTCATTGACTCCAGTAGAGTGCGTTAAACGTAATAATTCTGTGTAAAAATGTAGTGAAAATTCCACTGCTCACATTAAGGAAAGATATCTTAAAAATTTCGAATAACTGAACTATTCTCGTAAAAAATCTGTAATTGTTAACGCTACATTAGTTGAGAAATTAGATTTCAGAAGTTTGGTGTCTTATGATGTAATAAAGAAGCCAGATTCGCGACTATAAGTGTTAATATCATATTAATTGTTATAACGTAAAAAGTACTTGTTTGAGAAGAAAAAAATATGGCTGGCTCTAATTCGAATGATATTACTTGCGTTCACAAATATTTCCCTTGGTTACAGAAATATCACCGTTAAACATAATATGTATGGCGGGTTTCATTACGCATGATTCGTAATTAATGACACCCTTAAGAATTGACTTGTAATTTACAAACTTCTGAATAAGCAATTTGTATGGATAAGGACTAAAGTTCCTTGAATTATATTTTATTATTAATTATATCATTGAGTTAAATAAATGCTAAGTTTGGTAAATAAAAACCATCATCACTATCACCATCTAACCAATTTAGGTATTTATGGCTGTTGATAGTCTTGGCGTCTCTGTATCCAAAATTATTTTAGTTATAAATGTATTTTGCACGCCAATGGATAATTATTCATGTATCGGGCATCGAAAACTAATACATCTTCAAATTGTATCTTAACATGTACAAGAGGATATTTAAACAATTCTATAGTATTATAACTATACCAATGGATAGGTTTTTGTTATAGTGTTATTATACACCTTTTGTCTAAGTTTGCTGTTATTAAACCCCTGAGCCGATATCTCTGTTGGTGGCTGGTGCCCCGAGGATATCACAAACTCAGTAGGCAATAATTTCGTATTATCGTCAGAAATATACTTTAATTGTCTAAATTTTCTGCAAGTTAAAATTTGAAATTTTTGAAAAACTAAGGTATACTCCTCATGCAGAGTATTTCCTTAGCTTAATTTGGAAAAATATATTTTGGTCCTTTAGGTAGCTTTTCAACATCTTCAAAATAATTTTGGTTTCAAGCACTACTGATGAGGAATTGTATTTCGAAACAGCCGTCTAGTGTGTAAAATTAAAACTGGTATAATATATATGCTGTTATTTACATTATATATTATTCTAGTTTTAATTTCTCAGCACTAGAGGGCCGTTTCAGAATACAATTACTCAGTAGTAAATTTATCACAACCCCCCCCCCCAAAAAAAAAAAAAAAAATTAAAAACTTAGCTAAGTAAACTTTTCATCAGGGAGTATACTTTAGTTTTTGAGGATTTTCAAATTTAACTAGCGGCAAATCGATACAATAGTATATTTCTGACAAATACACAATTATTGCCTACTCTTTAAAATCTTAAATTATTTTAAATTCTTAAAATACTAGGTCATTCTCCAAGTTTATAAACACTGTCACAATATCGCTAAAGGACTATGTGCGTACATTCAAAACTTCATGTATTCATTTGTTAGAACCACC
The DNA here is from genome assembly GCA_021292105.1 of Anadara kagoshimensis. Taxonomy (NCBI): domain Eukaryota; kingdom Metazoa; phylum Mollusca; class Bivalvia; order Arcoida; family Arcidae; genus Anadara; species Anadara kagoshimensis. The sequence continues at coordinate 8,793,364 of CM037857.1, read as the reverse complement.
TTATTAACATTCTATATACCCGTTCCATTTTTAAAAACAATCCGACAAACTATAGCGGACGGCAAATGATAGAGTTCCGAAATTCTTGTAAACGAAAAGTCTGAAAATAACAAATTAAATAAAATATTTTTAATATCATAGCCGTGTCATTTCCTTGAAGATAAAATAAAAACAAGTTTGATAATAATAGTATTGTTTATTTTTACCAAATGTGATGTGTAATATTTTTATGTTTAAAACAAATGTGATTTGTCATCTTTTTTATGTGTAAAGCAAAAGTGATTTTTAATAGTTTTCCAACAAAACTTGATATATAATATTGATTTTTATGTTTTCAACGACAGTGATTTGTAATATTATTTATTTTATGTTTTATGATAGATTTAGTGAAACAAATTCCAAATATGCAGGATCGGCTTCCGAGATCAAATGTTCTTTTTAACGATTTACTTATCTAATATCAAAGTCTCCATTACAGATAGACAATTACTTCTAAATATAGAGTTATAACTCGACACATACTATGGATCTCAGTAGGGGTATGTTTTATTCATCAGAGGACAGAAAGTCTCGATTACTCAATAATTATGTTATAGACAACTCATACGTCGAAAAATAATAACCTTTTAGGTTGGTTGATTTCAATAATCTCTGATATCTAAAGTGTTCGTTCCTGACTGAAATTTTAACAATAGTACATTATATTTATATTACATTTCTGATAGTAAGATACCCAACTTTGACATCGATTAAACAAGTATTTGATTGATTCAGAATGCAGTTGCGTTTGAATTGCATACGCAAATCTTTTGAGCTTGAGATGTTATTCGTGCTCCTGTTTGTTGAAAATGTTGACAATAGTAATTTATATTAATAATATATTTCTGATAATGTGACGATCCTAATTATGCATGCCACACATTTACATCGAAGAAACAAGTGGATTTTATTAAGTGAGAATACGATTGTGTTCAAATCGCGTACGCAACTTTTCTGCATAAATGATATTTGTCGTGCTCTTTACTGACAATGTTGTAAATAGTTTCTTATTGCTCAGATAACGCCACCCTGTGGCGCTGATTGTGGAGTTTAAAGGCTGAATGTGGCATGTAGGCCAATGTAAAGACCTGTTTACCTTGTGACGAAACATTTTCTCGTTAAATACACTGAAGTACAAGTCAAAGGTGGTGACATTAATTGTACTTCCAACTTAATTCCGTGAAATTTTCAAAAGGGGTTTGATATGAACTGACAAGATCAAATTAATGTGATTATGGACATTACCAAAGAGGGTTGGTTTACTTTAGGGTTATTCGATATATATTGCCACTTCAAAACCGGAGCTCGAAGTTGTATACTCACTTGTTCCTGTCTGTGTTTGATTTTAGTTTTATTTTCTCGTCATATTTGACTGTTTCGTTTTTGTTGTTTTCTTTTGATTTCGTTGCTCGGTACCACGTACACGTTTTCATTCCCATTTTATGTAAACGGACCAAAAAGTTAAAAAATATGCAAAATACAAATTTGAAAAATCTAAATATGTTTATCTTTGGTATAGATATCATAACATACTGTTCACATTTCCCCCACGAAATTATGTTTTCATTTTTGCATGATTTTCTGTTCAATTCCACAGTCATTATTTCATTATTAATAACTATAACAATTGGTACGGTTACAAGGAGGATTTTGCTCAAACAAAAGATGATGTATTACATTTAAAAACTTTTAATTTTGAATTTTTTTCCCAAAAGTTCTAGACTATATGTATTCTGCATTGGAGCTCTATTATTTTTTAAAGCTTTTAGCAATTTTATCATTCTTGGCGTTATTTTTAAATGTTAGACAATATGTTTTAACAAATGTCTATTTTAACAGGCAATGACATATGTAATTATATCGCGGAAATGAAAAGCTGTATTTTGCATATTTTTCTTTAAATTTAAAAATATTAAAAAAGCCACGTGGGAAACATAAATATGGCTGGTTTAATAATTGTAATATTGTGTGGGTTCACAAAAATGTCCTTGACTCCAGTAGAGTGCGTTCAGCTTGATTATTATTTGTAAAAAAATAGCGATCATTCAACTGCGATCATTAACAAATGATATCTTATAAATACCAAATAAATGAATGATCCTCGTAAAGATCTTTAAGTGTTAGACGCTACATTAGTGAAGTAGATCGTTTTCAGAAGGTTTGGCGTCTTGTTATATCATAAAGAAGCCAGATCCACCACTATAAGTGTAAATATTGCAATCTTTTTTAAAAGCCCTGTTTGGAAAAGCTGATATGACTGGTTTTTATATCGAATGGCATTATCTGCGTTCACAAACATTTTCCTTGGCAACAGTAATCTCCGTTAAAGTTAATATGTATGACGCCTTATTTTACGCATGGTTCTTAATTAATCATACTTATAAGGATTGCCTTGTAATTTTAAAGTTAATATGTATGACGCATTTCTTTACGCATGGTTCTTAATTAATCATGCGTTTTAAGACTTAACTTGTCATTTACAAACTTATGAATTAGCATTTTGTACGTATAAGGTCTAAATTTCCTTAAAATACATTGTATTATTTATATCAATTTCATTGAGGTACATAAATTCAAAATCGGGTAAATCATCATCATCATCATCATCATCATCATCAAACCAATTTTAGTATTTATGACTGTCATCACAATATGACTGATATTGATGGTGGCTCTGTTTCCAAAATTATTTTGGATATAGGATTTCATGTTACTTTTATTTGTCAATTATAATTTCACAAGTTGCAGGGTGAAGCTGGTGTACGTTCATGTGTCCAACTTAATTTGCTAGCTTTAAAGGTTTTACCTTGTATTTGGATTGTGATTTGAACATTAACCCCTTAACCCCCGCTATTTTTTGTGGCTTTTTACAAAACCAGTACCTGATTTTCAACGCAATTTTTTGGGCATTTAGACTAAAAGTTGTAAATACCAACCCATATATATTTAGTATCCCTATATACTATACTTCATTTATAGGTGCATAAAATCTAAATATCAGTTACCATGGCAACGTAACCATCGATTTTACCAAGAAAATGAGTATTAGTTTGCACATTTTTGCATTTGTTTCAATAAATCGTTCATATCCTAGTTTTGACACATTAGAAAAATATTTAATTGAGTCCATATTAAATTTAAATATTACGCAAGAATGCTATATAAAAATTATATCCAAATTTTCATGTTTTCCCCAAAAATAAAGCAGCAAATTTTGCGTATTTTCAACCAAATACTGAAAACAAACACTATATATATATATATGTGCTAAATTTATATTTGAACAACCAAATAGATCGCAGTTTCGACTCCATTTTTTAAAATTATCGATGGAGATACATGTAATAGAAGGTAAAACCATAAATATATTTTTACCTTATTATACTAAATAAGAATAAAAAATATTTTCGACAAATATCGGTTACCATGGCAACAGAAACCGGATACCCTTAAAAACCACAAAAAGCGGGAATTTCTGTTAAAAACTTAAAACATTTCGCCTATTTATATATACCAGCAAATGAAAAATATGAATTTTGATAAATAAAATCAGTTTCAATCATCTAATAACAATTTATACGACGTGTAGTCTTCAAATTGTTAAAATATGACAAATTTCACTTAAAATAGGCATGCTTAATTCTCAACAAAAACATCCATATTCTGTTAGTTTCAATGTTGATCTAGAATGTACATGTAGGGTTCTGACTTTCCACAATTTAAAACGGAATGGTCAGCAATATATTTTGTAAACACTTATATGATGATTTTCACTTTATTTAAATTTTGTCATAAATTTAATCAAATATCCGTTACCATGGCAACGGAAACTTCGAAAATCCGAGAAGTAGTATAAATTTGCTATCCTCACATTTTTTAGATGGTAGAATATAGGTTCTGTCGAATTTGATTAGTATTAATGATATTTATAATAAGAGGGAACTGGTTTTTAGGTTGGTTGGTTGGTGGGTGGGTGGGTGGTTGGTTGGTTGGTATTTTACCACCAAGTCAAGTATATTTCATTTATATCGGGATAAAGATGAAGCGGCAGAATTGTTTATCATCGCAGTGCACACAGTGCAATCTGCTAGGTTCCTTACCATGACATGATCATCGTTTCACCCCCCCCCCCCTCCGAAAACCTGTAGTTTGTATGCCAAGTTCTTGAGTAAAATAAAGTCACTCTTTTATTCCCATGTCGTGGTCAGACCCAGTCGGTGTTCGGACCCAAACTCCCCATATACAACACTAGTACTCTACCGACTAAGCTACAGTATATGTGAAAAATTGAGTGTAAAACGTGTACTTTTGTAATATTCAAACATAAAATGCGCACATAAAAATAACAGAAATATGAAAGATTTAATGAACACAGAATACATGAAACACTTTGCTACAGCTGGTTTAATTTGGAAAAAGTTTAGATCGCTATTTGAAAATTCTATTGGAATGTCATTCTACTAGTAATTAAAATTACCGAATGCTTGACGAAATAACGGTTATGTAGCAGCCTATTTTCAGACTAATGAGTTGAGTTGAGTAATGGTGTTTAACATCCGAGTCAAGAATTTTTCACTTATATCGAGACCTCGCCAGCTATAGACAAAGGTACAGAAATTTTGCCTGTGCGTTGCGCTGAAGGCATTGTACAGCAGGGTTCTTTAGCGTGTCAAGCCCACCGTGACACGGGACCTCGTTTATTTTAAGTTCCCATCCAAAAGAACCGTAATGGCGAGTGCTTGGCCAAAAAAAAAACAGTCACTACCATCTTTCAAGTCTTGGGTCAGACCCCACGAACCCACGACCTCTCACTTACGGAGCAAGCACTCTACAACTGAGCTACCACAGTGGTTAAATTTTAGACTAGGTCGGGTAATAGAGAATAAGTGAACACTATATACCATTTGTATTTGACGACAAATTGAAGGTGCATTAGGAGCACAAGTGACACAATGATCTTTCAAAAGAGAATCATCTATCGCGCCTGACTTATACAGCACATTGCAAGTCGTCACCCAAGGTTTGAATTGCAACTGAGACAGATCCTAGTTTGCCAGGTCGCTGGCCATAAATCGGCTGTTTGTGACAACACTTTTTTCTCCAGTAGCCCTGATAATATAAGAATCAAGACTGAAATATATGTCGAAAAATACCCGTTACAGTTTCAAAGGGAACTTTGGAAATATTTGAAAAGTAGTTGATTTCATCGGGACTGGAGATCACTGGAAAAAACACAGGACAGATCCAATACTGACAATGTTTTTTGTATGATTGTCAATAATTAATTGATAGTTAATAAGAGTGGACGGCCGATACCATCAAGCCATAGTACAAGGCACCACCATCTAGCCTTACAAATTCTATCAAGCTATAAAACTTAATGACTACAGGGAATGTTCATTCTTCTAACGCACCACCAGGGAATAGAACTATAGAACACTTTATCAACAAACAACCGTGGTCTTTAAAATTCGGGCATTTCAGGTGTTAATCCTTGTGTTCCTCAGTACACGACAGTAGACAGTATTCAGTCAGCTGAACAATATTTCATGTATATTGTCATCAATATAAGACAGAAACACCACTGAGAAACTTATTTGCATTGCATACGTTCAAAATATAGGTGATCTTTGTAACAGATTGTCAATACACACTTCTATACTACTGGTTGGAAATCATTGTTTTACTCATTTGTGTCATATTGTCTCACTACCTGCTATATATCTCTACTTTCAAAGCATTTATGGATTTTTTCCTTAGTCTGGAATAAGACTACATTATTTGTGTCCCAATCTAAAGGATAGAGCTATTTCGAAAATTCTAGCTCTGCACTTTTACTTACCGTAGCAGCATGAGAGAGAGAGATATTATATCAAGGTGGTTATTTCTTTCTGGTATGGTGGAGAAAACCGAAGCCCTGGAAACCACTTTGTGAACTGACGAACTTTCTCATGCAGTTCTGTGTGAGTGCAGTTCTATTCAAGGTACTGGGACTTCCACATGAAGTGGAAGGAACAATTTAATAAGCTTCAATCTTCCAAGAAGGATTTTAAGAAATACATATTACAATACTGGATATATTGTGGAATTTTAAAAGCATATTTTTTTTTACTATATTGACAGTAAAAAGCGTACCATCATCATCATGAATAAGTGTAATACAATGCAATCTTTGCAAAAAATCAAAACAAATCTGATGCATACGGTCTTTGTAACTGAATTTCTTTAGAAACCATCATTTTTTTGTATTTTTTTTTATATTTTGAATAATTGAATATTATCTTTATTATTTTTATTTCTCCGTCAGCTTTAGTAGGAGTTATTGATCAGTAACTTATTTTGTTTTGAACTGAATCGTTTGTAGAATTGTACCTCACAGATATTGTTTTTTGAACTGTAAATATTGCACTTTACGTATATTTCTCGACTTCTGTTTATAAAAAAAGTGTGCCGAGACCAGCAATCATTTCGCAGTCTATATTTATCTAGAATATTTACATTATACTTACATCATGATGAATACAAAAATATACAAATATAAATTTAAAATATAGCTGATACAAATATAAAATAAAACCCGATGCAAGCCCGCGCCGTGCCCCTATATTTTTAGATACACTGTACGGACGTAGTAGAAGACAGTTCTTAGACGCGACAAAGTTTGTGCGCAGGACGTGTAGAGTACATAAATCTATGCCCAGAGTTCAATGATAAAAGTTTTTAAAAAATAGATATGTACATATTTTAACACAAATCTTCCAAACTCACTCAATATTTCTGTATATGCTTACAGATGCACAATGAACCACAAAAACTAGCAATGACCCATGACGTTTACTTCTTTGCTGTTTACACAGACCTGCCTGTCGATGCAAAACGTGATGAATAATGAACTGACAAGATCTTTTTTAGTCAACCATGTATAATGAAACATAAATTCTTAGATGCATCAACTTTAATATCCAATATTTGATTGTGAAAATAAAAAAAGTTTTCGAAATTGAAAAATTGATTTTGAAAAGACCCCGTAAACATCGATACAAAAAAATCGATCGAGTTGCACCTTGTAGATGTTTAGATGTAAAAATTGGTTGAAAATTTTACATCGAATGCACCTGTTGAAGATTTCGAATCGTTAAATTGATATCATGTCTAGAATATAAGTATTTTATATGTGTAAAAACCGGAGAAAAAAAGCTTTCTAACGGCATAGATTTTGTGAATTATATAGTGACTGTTGTAGAATTTTAAATGCTTCAAACTCGACAGTGTGTAAAAATAAAAAAGAATACACGTTTTTCCCGGATGAAGTAAAAACGTCAAAGTGAAACGTTATGAACACAAAAAGTTGTAATTGTTCAGTGTGATAAATTTTATACTATTTATGTCTTTATAACTGATTTCTTTACATAAAACAAACAACCTTTTCGTGCTTTTCATAAAACTCTGATTTTTAACGAAATTAATAAACTATTTCAAAAGTTTGAACGAGTTACCTTTTCTCTAGAAAAAACGGAGGAAAAACAACTCAAAATTTTAATCACGTAAAAAATGAAACCGTTCCACAAATTTCAAATAAAAAATTCGAACTGAAATATTCTTTCTATCAAAAAACCTGAAGAACATTATTTGTAGGTAATGTTCTGTAGTTTCCTATGATACCAAGTTCATGTCGATCCGTCAATATTTACGATTTTTACATCAAAATATGTACAACACACTGCCTGAAAATCCGGTTGGCGCTCTATGGCGCTTACGGGGGTTAAGGGGTTAATCGGTGTGTTTGTTTCTACAAAACAGGAGGTGCTTACCCGTCCGGAGCACCCGGCCTCACTTCCCTGGTGGAAGTTCACGTGTCTAACCTAACTTGTCAGTTCCAAAGTTTTTACTTTTTTTCTGGATTGTGATTCGGACATGGATTGGTATGTTTGTTTTTGATTTTTAACTTTAAACTTTTCTTCTTTATTAAATGTAGTTTTAAGTCAGTCGTTCTCTTGACTGTAATTCCTTTCAAACTTCAATGTTTTGTATTAAAGGTGGACGAATACTGCAGTCTGAACTGTAGGCACTGTAAACCTTGTTATTTTTCATATTCGCTTTTTGGTCTCTCTATAAATAGTACTGGTATTTATACTCGGCATCAAAAATGACTGAAAAAGACTTGAAACTCTTAAAGACTTAATAATCATCACCAGATTTTTTATCAGCCAAAAAAAACTATAATAGTAAATAAAATATTGTCTTTTAGTGCCTATCAAAATACAATTAAAGACATGATAAATATCCAAAAATCTAAAGCAATAAGAAAAGGGGAATATAAATATTTCTCAAGATTATGGGGACAATTTCTAACACAATGTTAAACAAAAATGAAAGCTACATCCACATCTCTCTCTCTCTCTCATAAAACATTCAACTTTACGATAAGATAAGGTCATGTGTATTTTGTATTAATTTCTATGTAATAATTTATGTATGTTGAATGTTAAAATAATAAAAATATAAAAATAATATTAAATGAAATACTTCTGAAAGGAATTCATCAGTAAAATCTAGAAAAGAAATGACTTATGCCTTTGAAAATTATGCACAATTGGAAATCAAAATGAAAATCACTAATGCTTTTTAATATTACTAGACAGGAAATCAGAAATACCTTAAATAAATAGTAAAACTATAAAAAGATTACCATGCAATTCTTTGGAAATTTAGTCGTCAGTGAAAGATATACAAAAATTAAGAAAAATGCTTGCAAATTATACACTAGTGAAAACTGACAATAAATTGCAATTGTCTTAAGAATCAATTCAGTAAAACTAGACATTACAAACATTTTAGTAATTAATTCACTTGTGAAAGCCATAATATAATTCATTAATGCCTATTGATCAGCTACCACATTGTTGAAGTATAAAGTTCTAAGTGTAACCCTAAATTATGTCCTAAAATCCCACATAAGATTTTAAACGTTTTACTGTATACTGACTGCATTTAGTGGATGTTTTATTTTCGTTGTATTTAAAATAAAGTAAGAACAACACCAGTGTTTATACGTTGGTATTCTTGATCTAGACAGCGAATATATAACGACATAAATACAGAGATCATCGTGAAGTTGAGATTAAACACAGAAAAAATAAAGCAATATATAGTATTTTCAATAGTACAGTTCTTACACATGCTTCAGACACGTCAATGTCTGCCATCTAACCTCTTCATGTATACATACAAAGTAATTCATAGGAATTTGACTTTTAACAAACCACTTTTCAGCTTTGTTAACGAATGGTTTCTTATTAATATGGAATAACTGAATGGTCCTCGTTCATCCATAAGTATATACCGCTTTATTAGTTTTCTGGACTGTTTTCAGAAGTTTGGCTTCTAACGATTATATAAAGAAGCCATAACCTACATCTGATATGTGTCACTGACTTTGTATGGCGAAGGATTGGTTCGTTAAAACCCAACACCTCAGGTGATAAAAATATTGAATTATCACGGCCCTAAAAAGTTTCACGGCCTTCATGACAGCATTATCGATATGAGTGATGTATCCAAGTCAAAAATTACCCTAGATTATTTTCCTATCAGTTTTGTAACAATTAATTCCATTGGATAATAGGCGCTCACCTGGTACAAATTACTGGCGTCTTTGGACCGAGCGGGCAATACACAGAGTAATGTCCCTTTAACAACGCCCCTATAGCCACGATTGGGTTTGGTTCAAAGAAATAAAAGCTATAGTAACTATTGCTAAAATATCAAAAACAAACATACTTATCCATTTCCGAATCACAATCCAGAAGCAAAGTAAAAACTTTGGAACTGACACGTGAACTTCCACCAGGGAAGTGAGGCCGGGTGCTCCGGAAGGGTAAGCACCTCCTGTTTAGCTAGCTACACCCGTCACGTGTGTAATCAAAATTGTGTGAAAGGAACATGGAACTATGAGACGTCAAATATATCCAAGGCAATCCTGGACACAGAGACATCAAACTTATCAACGATACTGTGATGACGGCCATAAAACTTTTTGAGGGCCTTGACAAGCCTAGGCTTGCAATATCCCTGAGTCAACAATATTTGAGACCCCATAGTTTTCTGGTTTTTTTTTAAATTCTGAATTTTGATTTTTTACACGTGACAGGTGTAATTAATTAGGCAAGAGGTACACACTCTTTAGGGGCACTTGTTATCACTTATCCAATGGAAGTTCACTTATTTAACGTAATTGGCCAGTTTTCAAAACAAAACTCATTTTCAAATCATTTTCATTATACAAATATAACAAATAAATCAACACTAATGTGGCGTCACATTTTGTTCCTAATCAGCGCACGATCTAGAGTTGTGATTTAATTACTTTGTTGGACCATCTATGACGAAATTATACGGAGCCATAAAGAGTTTAATTATTATATTTACTGACCTGCAAGCTGATGATTACAATGTTTTAAATTTTCGTTTTCTGCCTGAAACATGGCAAATAAAATGACGCCAATAGCCACGTTTTTGGACTATGTTGTCACGTTGTCGTGGCGTCATGTATTGTTTTCGCCGTATATTTGCCTGTCGCGCGTTACCGTTGCATGGCAATTATGGATTAATAATGCGATAACATGATAAGGATTTATTTCTGAAGCAATGAGAAAAATGCAGTATACTAGTACATTTTAGAATAAAATACATCAAAATGTCACAACATATTGTTTTTAACACTTTAAAAAATCATTAAACAGTGGTTTAGGATATCTGTTGTAATGCCATTTTCGGGAAATGACCAACTTTGAACAAAATTGCATCGAGATATATCGTATATTGATAACTCGCATTAATGTCGAACAACAATTAATGCCTCTGAAAATATTTCAGACATCGCTTTACTAAATTCTGAATTAGTTTACCAGGACCCTTTTATCATTAAAATTAGGTATATATCTTGGGAGATTGTGTTGAGAAGGTGTTCTCTAAGAGTGTTGATGACATAACAATGCAACAGAAAATGGAATTCGTAATCTAAATTACGACAGGAGAAACATAACCCGTCTCCTCTTGAAATGCTTTTGTATTTACCAGACTCAACACTTATTGTATAGCTGGTCGCTATCTTATTTCTTAATCCCAAAGAGACGCCGCTTGTCTGTACCTTGATAAAAGTGGCATTGGACTGGAAGATGGTACAATATTAATATTGAACAGTGACACTCTAATTTATAAGAGTCATTCAGACTGCTCAAGAGAAGGTACACTATTGGACAATATATGATTAATGTAATGTGATTCAAATTATAGCTGTACTATTATTTCCTCTTCTTCTATGCTTGATGGTACATTTGTAATGACTTCGTGTGTTCTGTATGTTAACTTGATCCAAAAATGTGTAACTGGTGATAAATAAATAAATAAATAAATAATAAATAAGTGAAATGTCTTTATGTGTTATGTATTCTAGCTAGATGCAATAGGGTATAAATAAATAAATAAATAAATAAATAAATAAATAAATAAATAAATAAATAAATAAATAAAATGTAAAAATATAAATGTCTTTGGTCAGTAGTTTAAGTATTGAGGAAAAGATCCCCACCCATTAAATTCATGAATGTTTAACATTACCTACAAGACAGTACCGTAGCTAGCAAAAATTGATCTGCACGCCGTGCAATTAATGATTAGGAGAAAACACTATATGAGTGCCAAAGGCACAAATGATCTAAGGGGGGGGGGGGGGGGGGGGGGGGGGGGGGGGGGGGGGGGGGGGGGGGGGGGGGGGGGGGGTGGTGTAATCTCATGGGATTGCATTTTAGAATAGAAATGGTGCGATCTGATGACATTTAATTATGATCAAAAATTAAAATTGATATCCCAAAATTGTTGTATTTGAATTTGGAAGAACAAGAAGAAAACCCAACAAATTCTGTATACACATTACTTTATTAGTCAGTGTTCCGAATTTCCAGTCAGATTTCCTGCTCGAACTTGAAGTTGAAGCAGCCTTTGATGTTGATTCATATGACAGTGTGTGACTGGTTTAAAAAAGAACCGTATTTTTGCATTAGAATCACCCGACTTTTTCATTTTGAGGACGAAAGAAATCAACACAGGAAGACTCGTGTGAATTGAAACCTTTATTTGGAAACGTACAGGGCTAATTATATTTCCGGAAAACATCTTGTGCTATGATGTAAACTTAAAAGTATAGTTTAAACGAAATCCATTGGATTCGTCATGTTTTTGTTTCATTTTTTCTTCTTCTAGAATCTCCTATATAAAGAGACATTATATACATAATTATAATAAAATAATGAAGGAAAATTGATGTACATGCCTGTGTGTCGTGGCAAATAGGGAGCTACGCCACTGCAAGAGGTATTTTGGATGAGGTATGGGTTCGGGAGCCCTTTTTATAAATCGTTTTACTGTATATCAAACTGACTGGCACGATACAATTAGAAATTGTAATATAGAACTGTCTGATACCATTTTTTGAATTAAATCATAAAATGCATTCTGTCGTATACGATTGTTTAAATGTATTTTATGATTAAATTTTAAAAAATGTAATTTACAGATCACTAGTAAAACTAATTTTTCTAACTAAGTTTCACAGTCATTTCCTAATTAAGTTTTTTCATTACTTAAATATGCAAATTGATAATTGTTGTTATTTTTAAGATATTCAGCAGTTTATGGTGTCATTTTGAAAATATCAGTCAAAGCTTATTACAGCTATATTTTAATTTTATCGAAACTTCCATAAAACATTGCCATTTAATTTAGTCAAGGAATGATTGTGAAACTGAATCATGTACTGTATACCCCCAAAGTTTAAAATTTAATGGAGCGTGCCAGTGAATATTTAGGTCACAAAGTCTTCTTAACTTGTCGATATGTCTACTTTGATATACAATAATATTCTACTTAATGGTATAGAATCAAAATTATCCATTCATGATGACCAGCTTGTATTTGAAGATGTTGAAAATAAAGGTAAGTTTTTGGATTTATGACTTTTATAAAAATTTGAAGTTGCAAGGTGCATTTTTTATCGCGATATATAATTGTAAACACTGACAACTCCATTTTGTTTACATTGTTGTAAATGCTATATAAACATATGGATTTGCCCTACTTTCAGTATAAAATTTATCGTCACCGTTTATAATATCAGCTATATATGCCAGCACTATTTATTTTTGCAAGGCATCATGTACGAGTAAATTATTGATGAATTATAACGCACCCAACCACCCAAACACCACATTGTATACCGTGAGGATAAGGAGGACAGGGCGACTCGAGGGGCACCGAAATTAATATTTGGATTACGATTTAGTACTATACAGACCTGTCTAAAGTTTAACACTGAGTTAGGAGTGTAAGCTCATCTGCCGAGTGAGGGGACGTTGTGGCCCAAAAAGCTGCCGAGTGAGGGGGCGTTGTGGCCCAAAAAGCTGCCGAGAGTTTAACACTGAGTTAACGCAATGGAGAGAAGTTGAAGCTGGGCTTCCGAGTGGAGACAGCGAAAAAAGGCTCAGCTGCCGAGAGTTTCATTCTGAACTACCGAAAAAGAGTGGCAGCTCGGCGGCCGAGTGGAGATATTGGCCAAAAGGCTTCCGAAAGATATATAGCAGATGCCAAAAACTAGGGTCCAAGATGTATAGAAAAAACTAGGGTTCGAGATGAGCTGTCAATTCCGAAGTAATTCATTAGCTCAGTGTTAAACTTTCGACAGGTCTGTACTGTAAATGTGGACATTTTTATGTATATAATAACATTTGCAATTGTCGTCATAAGATTTATAGATTTGAGCAGTTCATTCAACTTTTATTTATCTCGAAAGTAAATGGTTTTATCTTGTTTTGGTTCTAATATTATTCACGTTACGAAGTGTGGCGTTAATTTTTTCGGTACAGAAACCGCAGTCATTACAAATCACGTTACGTAACCAAGAGCGGATTTGACATTTTTGAGTACAATAACCGCCACCAAGATAAATCGCGTCAGATCAGCAAATGAGGTTTGTCTGCTGACGTAAAACTGCATAAATCCTGTTAACTATATTTATTTAAAGCTCATTAAAGATGCAATGTCGCAGGCCACTTTATCTCATTATTATATAAATTGTACGATTTCAAAAAGCAAGTCAATAATTTTATTTGTGTACGCGAAAACTTTCTAAATAAACACAATCGCGTAAGAAACTAAAAGCAACGAAACACCTGAACTAATAATAATAATAATAATAAATAAATGTATAAATAAAAAAATAAAAAAATAAATCATCACCCACGTTTTCTTTGCATGAGATTTAAAAAGTGACAAATTTAGTTAAACTCGTGAAAGTAAGGTCGGATGCCCCGGAAGAGCGTACTATAGCTAGCTGCACCCGTAAATTCATTTTTTTGATATATTTTTTATGAAATGTGTGCATCAGGAAGGAACATTTATTTCAGAATAGATTTACAATTTTAATTGATTTGCAAAAAAGGAAACATTTTACTTTAAAATAAACCAGCACAAGTATTTCTCATAGGGTGTCGCACACATTTTATGGAGAGTTTAAACTATTGATGAGTTGGTACGTGTGTGAATTTTCTCATTTTCTTCCACGTGCACATCATGTATTTGACTTTAAATTTGTGTATTTAGCCATTTATTTGTACATTAAAAATGCTCCAAAACGCATCATTATATGTTTCCATGTTTAGATAAAATTCTGAGGAGCACACGAGCACACCTACGGCATTAATCAAAGTAGCATCCGCTGTGCAACAACCTAGCTACCGACCTGCGTTTGTATTTCGATATTTTATTTAAAATTAAAATTTTAATTTTTGTTATGTGGAATTTCAGTAATTGAAACATGGAAAATATCGGATGTTATCGGGATAGAAGAACCGTCAGCTGATGCGGAGAATACGAAGGAAATCAGAATTCACGTTATTGAAGATGGTGAGGAACGAAAACTGATTGACAAAACAGCAACGTTAGAAGCAGATGATGAACACGTACTTAAAGAAATTGTTAGGAAAATAAAGGAGAAACTTAACAAAGGTATGTCAATTCAATTCAAACTTTATTCACTCTAAACCACCCGAGGTGGTACAAGAGGTATATTTACATATAATATAATATACATATAAGCTTACATCAAAGGCTACCAGAAAAAATAATAAAAGAAGTACATATTTTCCAGTAATAAGTGTAAGTGTATTGTCCGAAATTCAACTAAAACATTTAAGACCTTCTTTAATATATTTACTGAGATTAATAAGTGTATCTAAATCTTGACTGTTAAATAATTGATGTAAATTCAGTATATTTGGTCTTTTCCAGAAACGTTCTTTTATGTATTTTGACCTTATATTTTTTTTTTTTTACACTGAAACAAAACAAGAGGCCCATGGGCCTGATATGCTCACCTGATAACTAATGGCGAGCTGATAGATTTAAAGAACACATAAATACTAAACCCAAATGACTTTTTTCTTTACATCATGATAACCATTGTATCCATACCTACAACATTCTAATATACACGCCTATACAAAAAGTTTATAGTTTTCGAGATAATTAACCATTTTGGTATTGTTTTGCATCTGTGACCTTGACCTTTGAACCCATGACCTTTTTCTATACATCAAAATGATCGTTGTATCAATATCTACAACATTCTAATATACATGCCTATACACAAAGTTTATAGTTTTCGAGATAATTAACCATTTCAGAATTGTTTCAAATCTGTGACCTTGACCTTTGAACCCATGTCCTTTTTCTATACATCAAAATGATTGTTGTATCGATACTTACAACATTCTAATATACATGCCTATACACAAAGTTTATAGTTTTCGAGATAATTAAACATTTCCGTATTGTTTCGCATATGTGACCTTGACCTTTGAACCAATAACCTTTTTCTATATATCAAAATGATTGTTGTATCAATACCTACAACATTCTAATATACATGCCTATACAAAAAGTTTATAGTTTTCGAGATAATTAACCATTTCGGTATTGTTTTGCATCTGTGACCTTGACCTTTGAACCCATGACCTTTTTCTATACATCAAAATGATCGTTGTATCAATACCTACAACATTCTAATATACATGCCTATACAAAATGTTTATAGTTTTCGAGATAATTAACAATTTCAGTATTGTTTCACATCTGTGACCTTGACCTTTGAACCCATGACTTTTTTCTATACATCAAAATGATCGTTGTATCAATACCTACAACATTCTAATATACATGCCTATACAAAAAGTTTATAGTTTTTGAGATAATTAACCATGCCTATACAAAATGTTTATAGTTTTCGAGATAATTAACAATTTCAGTAATGTTTCGCATCTGTGACCTTGACCTTTGAACCCATGTCCTTTTTCTATACATCAAAATGATTGTTGTATCAATACCTACAACATTCTAATATATATGCCTATACAAAATGTTTATAGTTTTCGAGATAATTAACCATTTCAGTATTGTTTCACATCTGTGACCTTGACCTTTGAACCCATGACCTTTTTCTATACATCAAAATGATCGTTATATCAATACCTACAACATTCTAATATACATGCCTATACAAAAAGTTTATAGTTTTCAAGATAATTAACCATTTTGGTATTGTTTCACATCTGTGACCTTGACCTTTGAACCCATGACCTTTTTCTATATATCAAAATGATCGTTATATCAATACCTACAACATTCTAATATACATGCCTATAAAAAAAGTTTATAGTTTTCGAGATAATAATTATAATCAGAGGTAAAAAAAATTAGGTCACGACCTTCACAATTGACCTTGACCTCATTTTGAAGATACTAACAAGAAAACGTCAAAACTGAAAACCCCATGTCATTATCTGGTCAAATAGTCAAGTTATACCAATTTGAAGCTATTTTACGATTTTTTCAAAATTAAACGCAAAAACGCGTAACCTATTTTTTATCCGAATTTCACAAAATGAACAAACTATAGGCTTAAGACTCTAGAGAAGCCAAATATCTCATCAGATTTTTTCTCCAAACAATACTTTCGGAGAAGAAGATTTTTTAAGATTTTTGCACCCCTAGGTCACCTTGACCTAGTTATGGTAGCCATAGCAACGCCACGAACAAATCTGAATTGCACCGGCCCATATATACTTCTGACAAAGTTTCATTAAAAACTGTCCAGTAGTTTCAGAGGAGAAGTCGAAAATAGGTGTTAACGACGCACACACGCACGCACACACGCACACACGCACGCACGCACATACACACGCTGCGCTATGCCATAAGCTCACATGACCTTCGGTCAGGTGAGCTAAAAATGAAATTTGTCTCCCATAATATTTTGACATAAAATACAAAAACGTTCATCTCTAGGAGTTCTAGTCCAAACGAGTAAGCGAGCGTACACACATGTAATTCAGGACAATTATAAACAGAGCTGAAAATCACGATATGATTTATGACGTCACAGTAACTGTCAAAGCTTATGGGAATGATCAGGACCTGACTGTTCAAAGCTCCATCAGCTTAACCAATTGGTCAGTGAAAATTAAAAAATGATTAAAAATATTAAATATAAACGGACAATTTTGAGTTTAACTGCGGTCTCTTATTTGATAATAATAATTGTGCTTATTAACTTCTGAAGAGAAATATTGCCTAAAACACAAAATACAAAATTAATGGTGAAGCAACTGGTTATGTAAACAGAGCTTTGAACAACCGGGCCTAGATATGAGAAACATGTAAGCAAGCATACTGCAAATAGACGTCCTTAAATATTAAGTAAGATAAAATTTATCAACGTCGTACCAGAATTTTTTCAGCTTTATGAGAGGAGATGAAAGTTCAATACCTCTAAGGATTAATCTGAAAACAGGTTCGTGTATGAGTGAGATGTATGGTCGTGTTCTGTCGCGTCTTGTACTTGCGCACACTTGTTCCATTGTATATAGTCAAACAACATTGACCTGTCCGTTTGACCTTTCATAAGGAATATTCATATAGGGTCCACCTGATACATGGGTAGTAGGTAGTAGGAGTCGCTTTTTATAATGTGTACACTAAGCACATGATTCAAATTTACATTATGTAAACAAAACAAACCCGTGTGATCCCTGTACATGAATATACTCGTCCATAATAAATATTCAAGTTAAAGGTCAAGCGGACAGGTCAATGTTTTTCACCTATAAAACGAGCAATTCATTAGTAAATCGCCCATTATTCTTACCTCTATAGACATTTACATTTATAAACGCACTGGTTAACCACCTGTAGGAAATAACAATTCTGTATTGTTTGTATTTATAGTGTCAAGTCGGCCTAAAAACTTACTAGTTCTAATTAATCCAGTGGGCGGAAGTCACGCTGGCGAACAAGTTTACGGTGAGCTTGTAGCGCCAATATTCAGACTTGCTGAAATTGAAACTGAAATACTAGGTATGTCTTTTTTATAAATTTGTAATTAACTATTTGAAAATATATTATGAATGAATATTAAGAAAGATGCGATGTGATTTACGGTACGGACTTGTGTGTAACACTGAGATAACGAAAAAGAGTTTAAGTTCGGCTCCAGAGAAGCCGAGATATGAAAAGCTTTTGGCCCAAAATAGCAGCTAACGAAAAGTTATCGCAATTTGCTAACAAGTGAGTGAGTAATGGTGTTTAACGTTCCAGTCAAGAATATTTCACTTATATCGAGACGTCGCCAGCTATAGACGAAGGTGCAGAAAGTTTGCCTGTGCGTTTCGCTGATGGCATTATACAGCAGGGTTAACGTTCTTTAGCGTGTCAAGCCCACCATGACACGGGACCTCGTTTATTTTAAGTTCCCATCTGAAAGAACCGTGACTTCATTTCGTAATCCCGAGTGCTTGGCGAAAAAACAGTCACTACCCACTTTCAAGTCTTGGGTCAGATCCGGTCGGGGTTCGAACCCACGACCTCCCACTTACGGAGCTAGCACTCTACCAACTGAGCTACGGCAGTGGTAATTTGCTAACGAGGGACCAAAGTTAGGTACCAACTCGTCAACAATTAGGTTAGTGTTAAACTTTCGACAAGTCTGTACCATATTTTGTCTCCTTGTCACGCGTTAGCTGTCATATAAAATGCGTTAAGACAAATATTTATAATGGGGTTTCCCAACAAATAACAGCGTGTTTTATGTGGATATCAACTGCTAAAATGATTTTTACATATATTCCCAGTGCGTCAAATAAATAGCGAATTTAAGATGTAATTATAATGTAAGTTGTACTTATCTGCCGTCATTTGTTTTTTTGTTTGTGCTTATAAATATATATATAAGTGGTGTGTATTTAATGCAAAAAGTGCTTATATGATGCTATTTGTCTGTTAAAACATAGTGCTGTTTATTTGTGATTTTAATTTCATAATGCTAAAATCTCGATCTCTGACAGTAAAGAAAAGCCATACGGTATTTTTATACTTTTAAAGTAATTTTTTTGCTAGAACAGGATTCTAAGATAGGATCGATACTACCTTTACAGTCTAATGAATAACAAGTAGCCAGTGTTATATAAAATATACAGTAACACCTCGATTCATCCCCACCATTTGTTCAGTCAAATTTTGGCATTATTAAGGGTTTTGTGGATAATTTCGGGAAGGCGGATAAAGAAAAACATAAACAAAATAGATTTTTGACTTCAAAATAGTGTGGCGATAAGCGAGGTGCCAATGTTATCGAGGGGCATTATAACGAGGTTTTACTGTAGAAGACTATAATATATATTAATTTAAGGTGGGGGCCTTAATGGCTGTGTGGTTCAAAAGCATTGCCTTACAGACCACAATGCCTCCATCTCTTATAATCGAATCCCATTCTGGCAGATCCTAGTTAAGAGAAAGTTTCTAACTTGCCGAGCAGCAGTAATTTCCCCCGACACTCTTGTTTTCTGTCATTTTTTAATCGACCACTTCGATATAAATAGATTGCTTTTGACTTTGACATAAAATATCAAAATGCCAATGTACCTAACTGTTGACGTTCATTATGCATATTATAAGTATATGGTCTGACTGACAAAACACGTTATTGTTGCAAAGGTCAAGATCATTATGTCTAGGATGAAGACAATACCATCAGTATGTCTTGATGAAAATTTATTTAACCATATATATTAGTATTTGTTTTCCGTTTTTAGAATAAATTATGTTTCGAAGATATAATGTTTTTGGTTATTTTATAATTGTAGTGTCAAAACGATCGAAGTACTTTCTAGATGTCTTGAAAACGTATGATATTAGTAAATTTGACGGGTAGGTAATTTAACTTTCCTTGTTCCTTCTATTACAATTGATATACAGATCTATCGAAAGTTTAACACTTAGTTAACGGAAAGGAATCGAAACTCGCTACCCGGGCGTTGATTAGTAGTGACAGAAATACTGCCTAGAGGTTCATAGTAGCTGCGAAAAAGCTGTCAAGATGTAGATTACGAAGAACCGAGATTATTTGTCGATTCGACACAAATTCACTAGCTTGATATTTCGACAGGTCTGCACTGTGTATAAACGCATCACAAGTGACAAATAATATACAGTGCATTACGTCAAGTTAAAATATCGATCAGCGTGAATATGTCCAGAGTCTTACTGTTAACCTGTAGATTATTGAGATCTCAACACCTTGTACCATTTTATAACCTCCATATGTAAATATTAAATATTTTTGGCCCTTGTAGGACGCGTTAGCATACTTATTGTAAAGGAAATAGTTAATTTTAATCACGCTGGGAATGTAGCTGTGTAAGAATGTTTTGTTGAAGTGAATAAATGATTCTTTTCCGTGCCACGCCTGCCGGGACACAGGGCATCTTATTTTTAGGTCTCTACCAAAGGACCCCGCCACTTTTATTTCTAAATTCCGAGTGATTGGGGCAAGATAAGTCACTACAAGTCGTGGTCAGACCCCGGCCGGGTTTTAAATCGCTAACCTCATACATGATTTGGAATAAAATGGTCTGTTGCACAGTACAAATATTTTTTATCAATGATCTGATTTAGTCATGTTTATATATATATACATATATATATAATATATATATATAATATATATATATATATATATATATATATATATAATATATATATATATGACTAATTCAGATCACTGATGGTTGCTTGGGCCATTAAGTTCATTATCCACAAACTTCTTTATTCTATTTTAGTATTGTGATATGTGGCGGCGATGGCACTGTCAATGAGTGTTTAGCGTCCATTTATAAAAGGGCCCAAGAGGATGCCGGGATTGATTATAACAACCCGGATGCAAAGGTTGTACCTTTTCCCTTGCGTATTTGCCAGATACCTACAGGTAAGACGCACAACAACCTCCCACGAAACGAAAGAGTGATAACAAAAAATGTAAATGTTTATATTTAACGTCCCATTGTTGCATGCTCCTTTCAACCTCAATGTTGATTACAAACGTGGTAGGTGTAGTTAGCTAAACAGTAGGTCCAACCCATACAGAGCAATCGACGTCACTTCCCTGGTAAAAGATCACAGTTTAAGCTTAATTTGCCAGCTTCAATGTTTTACTTTGCTTTGAGATTGCGGTTTGTACATTGATTGGTTTATTATGAATCTCCTTTGACTTGAGTGTTAAAAAGGCGACATTTTGTAATTGCATTTTGCATTTTAATCTAAATGTTATCTTAGAAGTAGATTGTTTCGCTTAATAGTGAGCATTATTACTAAAAATAGTAACACATCTTTTTACCTGTGCAATCATATACAAACATAAGTACAGGACAGAAGTGTGCATTAATGCATAAATTTAACCAGACAATGTGCAGAAATAGGGCTATTGACGTATTTCTGCTTGATATCAGTTGTTGATGCATATTTATTTGAAGCTTATGATAATTTAAAAGGATCAGGATTAGTTGTGTACACAAATAAACCATTGGTTTTGGTGTTTTTATGTGCGAAGTTTTTTGGTAAGTGCTTGATAGAGTAATTGCGGAAGTGAGATATAATTTTCATTCAACATATCTCGTTTTGATTGTATCCGGGAAACACAGTGGGTTTTATAATCGTCAAATGCAAACCATTTCGTGGTAACTTTTAATGGAATATTTCAATCATTTCACTCGGGCACAATGGTACTAAACCATTAATGCAGAACATAAGCATATAAATGTACTTACGGATTTCCCGAAAAAAAAAAATGATTTCAGGAACGAACTCGCGTCGGACTTTTTGTGACAGTAAAATATACAATGGTTTTCACTAAAAGTTGAGTTGAGTCAAGTAATGTCGTTTAACGTCCCGGACAGTCAAGAATATTTCACTCATAGAGAGACGTCGCCAGCTAATGTGCAGAAATTTTGCCTGTGTGTTGCGCTGATGGCAGGGTTCTTAGCGTGCCAAGCCCATTGTGACATGGGACCTCGTTTATTTTAAGTTCCCTTACGAAAGAACCGTGACTTTCATATTGCAATGCCGAGTGCTTTGCGAAAGAGCAGTCACTACCCACTTTCAAGTTTTGGGTCAGACCCGGCCTGGATCGAATCCACGATCCCAACTTATAGAGCGAGCACTCCACCAATTGAGCCACCGCAGTGGTCCACTAAAAGTGTACGATGTATTACTGTATGGATGTCTTAATTTAATTGTGAAAATTATTTAAGTAAATATATTGTGTTTAATAAGATAAATATTTATATTTTAAAAAAAGTTTATTTTCACTTGGGAACTGATCGGGGCGATAGGGACAAACAAGTTTCTAGCCGTCACTGAGCTTTCACCATCAATTATGGCCTATCTCATTTAAATTCAAATTCGGTAACATATTAAGCAAATAAACATTTCAGCAATCTATAAACTCACCTTCATTATATTTATTATAACTAAATCAACTGTTTGGCCTCTAAAAATGCATCTTCTCTCGACATTATACAGTATTGGCAAGAGCCGCCATTGTTACCCTCATCAACAGCTGATTGGGTCATCGAAGGTCAATAATTAGAATCTTTATATAGTTGCCGATATCAAAGGAAAAAAAGTTGCTTAAAGGGATTATGAAACACATTCTTATTTATGTAATAGGATTAAAGTTGTAAATGTGAATAAGTTACCGCTTAATTAGATAATGTAACAGGTAATTCTACTTAGGCCTGGTGTCACATCGTATATAGCGTGAATTGTTACTGATATTCTAATCAAGGCAATTAACACCTACCCTTGGTCTTTTATCCACGTCTCTTGATTTGTCACGGTCTATTGCTTAGGTAATCCCTAATTACTCATCCTATCACTGCCGATTAACAAACAAATCATCACTTTCTACCCGTTATCAATGTTCAAAGGACAAACTAGTTTTTGACATTTTAGTAAAACCACGAATTTACGTCCCAACAAAATGTTGTTTTTACCGATTCCACGAAAATTGGGCCCCACGAAAATAAAACCATTCACAGTACTGTTAATCAATGTTGTACCTTGTTGTGCATTGCCTTACTTGCTCATTTATAAATTTTACGTTTTTTAGGTACTGGCAATGGATTGGTGGAAATGGCTTGTGGAGCGAAAGACATACAAACAGTCACATTGCATGTCATAAGGGGTAAGCATCAATGAACTAAATAGATGCATAAGCTCTACTCATTAAGGTTGCTGAGTAATGTATAATCATTAATATCTGTGATGTCACAACTTTCGTTTTTACCGTCGAGACCTGAACGGCCATTTTTCATGTCAACAAAATAGTATATATTTCAAACCCGCCTTAAACGGAACCCACAAACCTTCACTACCTAACAAAATGATAATTTTGTTACAGAAAAATTGGAAACACAAAAAATGCGTTTATGTGATAAAAATTCCTAAATTATCCTGCACTTTATTTCTTGAACTCAATATTCTCGAAAGTCCTAATTCAATTCATTCCGTATGATCCTTGGCAAAATAACTACAATGTCTCTTCTGTACCAGATATTCATATTTTGGCTGACTATTTTTGTAAAAGAATGGCAAATGAATAATTAAATTTACTTTATTTTACAGGCCAGACATATAATTTGAATTTGTATAGTGTGTTTAGCGGAGGACAACTTCTCTCCTACTACACCGTTATCCTGATGTTTGGGGCCTGGGCAGACATGTTTGATTTTGTGGACAGACATAGATGGCTACGCACTATGAGATATTTGTGTGAGTTTTACGTTCATAATTATATAAAAATACATGTAGAAGATGTTTCAGTGTCTTTTGAAAATAAGTAATTCTTGAACTACATTATTGAATGCTTTGTCAAGACTTAATAAGTGAATATATCTGTATAAAACGATACTATTCTAAAAACATAGTTGGTCTATTTTGCATCTCTGTATACCTGTTTATGTCAATGGAGAAAATACAAGCATTTTCCTTATGTGGTCTAAAGCGTTCAGGGATTTCAGAACCTTCAAAAATCTTGACTTGGATTTTAGACTTCATTTCTTCAATCAACTTATTGCCCTTATGCACAACCAGGTTATACAAATTAATGGTTTCATAAGCTCAACGCTACACTGTTTTGACGTCACTAGTCAATTGATTTTGAATTCGATTTAAGTTTTATAAAAAGGAACGATAAATAATTATAACGCGTGAAAAGGCGTGAATATAATGTATGCCTTTGAGGAGATTTTTACCTTAAATCCAGCTTATCTTGAATCGCCAATTTATAATCAAGTTTTGTTAATATCTAGTGCTTTGACTAAATAATTGTGCTCTATTCAATGGCCAATCAAGTCAACGATTGACATATCAAACCTTCGATGTTGTAAACTTATTGCATTATGAAAGAATAAAATAAAATAATTCAAGTTTCCAATTTTAACTTAAAACAATTTATTTAATAGTATAGCGATAACATTAATTGGTGATTTATTGTTTAAGCAATTGCTACCCGAATAATATCACGTACACATTCTCTATTGGTTTAAATTTGTAATGAATAGAATCCAATAAGAATCAAAGCTTAACAATGAGGATTATAAGCAATAGATTTTTTATATCAAATTTGAAATTTAATTGAAGTCACTTAACTGTTCCTAATCAATAGTTATTAAATACGGATAGTACTTCTGGGTATAGTATCACAAAAATTTATACATCATTATTAGATTTCAGATTTATCCAGAGTCTGTAGGGATTTATTTAAAATAAATTGTCTTGTTTATGTGGACAAACACATGGATTATGGTTTTATTAGAGCTGTGTATCGTACATGAGTGGTTAAAATGATACCAAATTCGACATTAAGTTTAATTAAGCTCTTTATTCCTCAATGATGCTATATTGACAACAACGATCACTGGATTTTAATAACAAGCGTAGTACATAAAATTGATTTTCCATTATATAAGCATTAAAATGTTATATGACTCTGCCATAACCAGATAAAATAAGAATAGTTGGCTATTGGATAAACATAACATTGGAATAAAATGTTAGCGGTCAAAATGTTTAATATTTCTTGGTAGTGTGTTTAATAACATAGACTGTCTAACTCAACGAAAATGCATATATTGCCGTTTTAATAAAATCACGCCTTCTAACGTACGCGTTTTTACAATAACAAAACCTGTTTATTGACAAAGACTACCTTACTAGTCTCTTAACAATTTTAAATTTGGAGACTATGTAAATGTCATCTATCCTAGTGAGCTTGAAATAAAAGACACGACTGTTTTCTCAAGTTCTGCTTCATATTTAGACTTATACCTGAATTATGGCGCACACGAAAGGCTACATTTGAAACTTTATGACAAATGTGATGACTTCAATTTTTCTATTGTCAACTTTCTTTTTCTATGAAGCAATATACCTGCTTCTTCTGCTTATGGTGTATTTGTTTCCCAATTAATACGCTATGGTAGAGCTTGTTCCCACTACGGGGACATTGTACAACGAAGTAGGCCCTCAAAAACTTTTATGGCCGTCATCACAGTATTGTTGATAAGTTTGATGTTTCTGTGCCCAGGATTGCCCTGGATATATTTGACGTCTCATAGTTCCATTTTCCTTTCACACAATTTTGATAACACACGTAGCGGGTGTAGCTAGCTAAACAGGAGGTGCTTAGCCTTCCGGAGCACCCGGCCTCACTTCCCTGGTGGAAGTTCACGTGTCTAACCTAACTTGTCAGTTCCAAAGTATTTACTTTGCTTCTGGATTGTGATTCGGACATGGATTAGTCTGTTTGTTTTTTATAACTAATATTCAGTGCATGACCTATGCTAATACTATGTCCTTTGCCAGAAACTGTTTACAGATATGAAATAAGTAACAAATCACAACGATAGATAATTACATAGTATTATTGTTATAATTATATATAATCACACCTTTTTACGTTTTTTTTATTACAACAATCCTGTTATTGGCATAAACTCGATACATAAAGTGTATGATCTCTGTTGAAACTATATTCTCTGTCAGTATTTTTTAAATGAAATAAAATCAATCAGAAACCACAACAAAACACTCTAACAGAACACGATATTAAATCTCTTAGACTATAAAATGCAATAAACCTTAATTTGTCTTTTAGACGTCTATATGTCCTTCATTCGTACTTCAGACGTTTTAAGTTAAGTGAATGATTTTGATAGAACGTGTTGTTTTCTTTACGACTATTTTAATGAATATCTGAAGCATTTAATCTCTGTGACTGCAATTTTAGCCATTATACTGTGATATTTGGCAGTCTAGTAATCGATTAGATGTCCATTTGCATTTTTTCTTACTTCACTTAAGCAAATGCGTTTGAATTTACGTTATTCACTTTTTTCAATAATATTCTGAAGCATTTAGTCTTTAAGACTACAATTCCACTAAGGTTGTAGTTTAACTATTGATAAGATGACCACATTTATAGGTAATTACAGTGCGTTGCCGTTTTTAATATAAAATCACGCCCTTTTACGCTTTTTTCATCACAAACATATGGTTATTGGTATAGCATTGATGTATTAAGTACATGACCTCTACTGCAACTATACTCGTTGCCAGGAATTTTTTACAGAAGGTTTTGAATCAGAAACTCTAACTGAACACGACATTAAGTAAAACTGAAATAATCCAAACTTCAGACGTTTTAAGTTAAGTGAAAGATTTTGATAGAACTTGTAATTTGTTGTTTTCTTTACGACTATTTTAATGAACATCTGAAGCATTTTATCTCTGTGACTGCAATTCAGCCATAATACCGTGATATTTGGCAGTCTAATTATTGATTAGATGTCTATGTACAAGTTCTTTTCTGACTTTACTTCAGCAAATTTTGTTTGTTTGTTTTGTTTTGTTTTTTTGACTTTCATCTTTTTCAAGAAAAATTTGAAGAATTAAATTTCCAATACATTTCCAGTTTTTATTTGTTGATAAAATGTCTATAATACTTAAGTGGATGGTTTTGTTTTTGTTTGTAATTTTTTTCCTTTACATTTATTTTTAATAAATCTCTGGGAGACTACAATTGTAGCCATAAAACTTTATATATTATTTTTTTCTAACTTTACTTAAGTTAATGATTTTGTTAGCGTTTGTTTGTTTTTTTATTTACCTTTTCTTCAATGATATTCTGAAGCATTTAGTAGTTTAACTATTGATAAGATGACTATGTAATCTAAACCATATTTATTTAGTAGGTATAAAATCACGCCCTTTTACGCTTTTTTCATCACAAACATATGGCTATTGGTATAGCATTGATGTATTAAGTACATGACCTCTACTGCAACTATACTCGTTACCAGGAATTTTTTACAG
Source organism: Anadara kagoshimensis (assembly GCA_021292105.1). Classification (NCBI taxonomy): domain Eukaryota; kingdom Metazoa; phylum Mollusca; class Bivalvia; order Arcoida; family Arcidae; genus Anadara; species Anadara kagoshimensis. The sequence goes on along the minus strand of CM037857.1, from coordinate 8,765,509 downwards.
AAAGGTTTTGAATCAGAAACTCTAACTGAACACGACATTAAGTAAAACTGTAATTATCCAAAGGTTGTCTATCAGACGTCAATATGTCCCTCTTTTCGTACTTCAGACGTTTTAAGTTAAGTGACAGATTTTGATAGAACTTGTTATTAGTTGTTTTCTTTACGACTATTGCAATGATTATTTGAAGCATATAATCTCTAAGACTACAGTTTAAGCCATAATGCTGTGATATTTGGCAGTCTAGTAATTTATTAAATGTTTATGTGCGTTCTTTGCTTACTTCACTTAATTGAAGGTTTTTGTTGGCGTTTGTTTTTTATATTTGAATCGTCTGCAATAAGCTTTTGAAGCATTGGATCTTCACGACTACAATTTTTATGTTTTTATGTCTATATATCGATTAGAATTTCATGTCCGTTCTTTTTTATACTTATTTCTGAACTTACGTGAATGGTTTTGTTGGTATTTGTTATTTCTTTTTTACATCTTTTTCAAAGAACTCTGAATCATTAAATCGCCAAGACTTCAGTTTCAGTTAGGCTGCAGCTTATTTATCAATTAAATGTGTGTGTATTTTTTTAGTTTACTTACATGGATTATTTTAAAGGTATTTTTATTTCCTTTTTGCATCTATTTCAATTAACTTCCAAATCAATAAATGACATGTCTATGTGCATTTTTCTTACAAATTAGTTTCCGAAGCACTAAATCTATATGACTACAATTTTAGCAATAATACCGTGGTATTTTGTAGTCTAGTAATTGATTATGTGCATTCTTTTTCTTAATTTGCTTAAGTAAATGATTTTGTTGGCTTTTCTTTGCGTCTTTTTGTAACAAATCAGAAGAATGGAATCGCTAATTGATAAGGTCTCTATGCGTTTTCTTTTCTTACTTAAGTGGACGTTTTTGTTATGTTTGTTATTTGTTCTTTTCTTTACATCTTTTACAATAGACCTCATATGAGACTGCAATTGTAGACATAAAACTGTGATATTTTATTTGTTTTTCTTGATTTGGGTTTTTTTCATTGAACTTCTGAAGCATGGAATCTCTAAGACTGCAATTTAAGTTAATCTGTATCTTATTAATTGATTTGGCGTCTATGAGCACTATGTTCTTACTTTTTAAAACGTTGTATATCACAATTATCTGCAATAAAAATTATAAAACTGCTCATTTTCTAAGCTATGCTTATCGTTCAAAGTATTGCCTAAGCTGGAGTTGGTTAAATTTTGGTCCTTCTTAGCAGCATATTAAAAATATTTCAAGTTCTAAAAGTTTGGTCTGATCACTACTAAGAAGTAATTTATTTTTAAAACGGCCGTCTAGTGCTGCAAAATTAAAACAGATCATATAGTTGTAGCGCCAGGCTTCATAGTAAATTTGACAAGTTTTTGGGTTTTGTTATTTTTCTTTGTTGTTTTCTTTACGTCTATTTAAATGTGCATAAAACCTCTATTTCATAGTAAAATTAATACGTTTTGGTATTTGTTATTTTCTTTACGTCTATTTTAAGGTACATAAAATCTCCAAGACTACAATTTTAGCTATAAAACTGTTGTATTTTTAGTCTTGTTTTTGATTAGATGCCCATGTGTATTCTTTATTACTTTACTTATGTTATTGATTTTGTTGGCGTTACTTTTTTATTTACATCTTCTTCAATAAGCTTCTGAAGCATTGAATCTCCAACACTGTATTTTCAGTTTATTTATCGATAAAGTGTCTATATGGTTTTTTTTATTTTTTAATTCAGTGCATTATTTTGGTTTTGTTTGTTATTTATTCTTTCTCTACATATATTTCAATAGATTTCTTATGAGAATACAATTGTAGCCATAAATTTTTGATATTTTAGTCTGTATATTGATTAGATGTCCATGTGCATTCTTTCTTACTTTACTTAAGTGAATAAATTTGCTGTTTGTTATTCACATAGATTTTATGAATTCTGAAGCATTGAATCTCCAATACTATATTTCCAGTTTATTTATTGAAAAAGGCGGCAATGTATTTCTTTTTTACTGAAGTGGATGATTTTGTGTTTGTTTTGTAATTTTGTTCTTTTTTTTTTTACATCTATTCCAATAGAGCTCTTATGAGAATACAGTTGTAGCTATAAATTTTTGATATCTTAGTCTGTATATTAATTAGGTGTCCATGTGCATTCTTTTCTACTTACTTAATTTGCTGTTTGTTATTCACATAGATTTTATGAACTCTGAAGCATTGAATCTCCAATAATATATTTCCAGTTTATTTATTGATAAGGTTGCTATGTTTTTTCTTTTTTTTATACTAAAGTGGATGATTTTGTTTTTGTTTATTTGTTCTTTCTTTACATATATTTCAATAGATTTCTTATGAGAATACAGTTGTAGCCATAAATTTTTGATATTTTAGTCTCTATATTGATAAGATGTCCATGTGCATTCTTTTCTTACTTTACTTAAGTGAATGATTTTATTGTTTGTTATTCACATATATTTTTTGAATTCGGAAGCATTGAACCTCTAGGACTACATTTTTAATGAACGACTGAAGCATTAAATCTCTAAAACTACAGTTTTAGTGAATGACTGAAGCATTAAATCTTCAAGACAACAATTGTAGCCATAATGTATATATGGATTAGATGTCTATATATTCTCTTTTCTATTTTACTTAAGTGGTAGATGATTTTTTGTTTGTTATTTGTTATTTCTTTATCTACATCCCTTTCTATGAAATTCTGAGGCATTGATTTTCCAATACTATACTTTCCTATTTTACTTAAGTGGATGATTTTGTTGTTTGTTGTTTTGTTATTTCTTTATTTACATCCCTTTCTATGAAACTCTGATGTATTGATTTTCCAATAATACGTTTCCAGTTGGTTTTTTATGAGATGTTTTTGTGTTTCTTACTTTCCTTTAAGTGAATGGTTTTGTTATTATTTCTTTATTTACATCCTTGTCTATGGATTCTGAAATATTGAATCCCTAAAACTACAATTTTAGTTGGACTATGTCGATTAGAAGCTTATGTGTACTGAAGTGAATGATTTTGTTCTTCTTTGCTTTACATATATATCTTCAGATCTTTGATGATACTACAGTTTTAGCCATATTGCTGGTCTAGAGATTGATTAAACGGCTTAGTACATCCATTTCTTATTAATCTTAGGTGAATGATTTTGTTCTTCTTTGCTTTACATCTATTTCAATAGATCTCTGATAATACATACTACCGTTTTGGTCATAATAAGTCTACAGATTGATTATATGTCCAAGTGATTTATTTTTTTATTTTTCTTACGTGTAGTAAATGACTTTGTGTATGTAAAGTGACTCTGTATCCAACAGTACGCAGGATATATTTTGCCTCCCATAGTTCTCTATTTTGTATTACACGTGACTAGATAGGTAGGAGTCGCTTCCCTTTGTGGAGTATCCATCCTTCTTCCCGTGGTTTTGGAATTGTGATATTAACATGAACCGCTATGTTTGTGTTTGATTTGATGGTGTTTTTATTTGTTGGTCTGAACTTGAAAATCAGAATAAGTTCTCAAAGGAGTAATGATTGTGTCATAAGCGGGATGTTTGGGGCTTCTCTTATAATACTTTATCCACACTGTTGGACATTTACTCTATTTAAAACAGAGTATTTAAAGTTGTTTCAAGAGATAAATTTTACAAGTGATTAAGCTGAAAACAGAATAAAGGAACTAATGTTTCTTCTCTTGTTCACATATTTTGTTCAAGGGATTCCATGTTATCTAGAAACCCTTCACGTCAGAACATATTTACGTTAACGCATCCTTCATCAAAATATTGATCTCATGATACCATTATGTGTTTGTCCAATTTTTACATGTTTGACTGTTCTGTCACAAACTTGTATTTTGTCATGTTCTTAATTTTGTTACAAGTTTCGTATTTACAAATTTCTTTCTTTAATGTTTTAGTTCTGTTTAATGGTTATATGTATATTTTAGTTTTGCCGTTCGTCCATTTTTTGTTGAAACGACAGCCACGTTATGATGTTGAGTTACAACTGCAGCGAAAAGATGGGTAAGATAATAGATAATTTTGTAATTACTTTTTAAAGAAATAAATATTGTATAACCGGGATGAATTTACTTAGTTTTATATCCCAGTTTGGTAATGTCTAAGCATTAATTCCAATGACACTAACTGTAGAAATAAAAAGTAAATAATTATTGACGTTACTTTTTGTCGTATTTAACCGGGATTTAGAATCCCCCATGGGCATTTGTAATTGTACAGTAAACGAACGTTTATGCAGATAATAATTTGTCGTTACAAGAGAGACCATAAAAACTCAGTAGATGTAAGTTATTTCGATGAGTGGTTGGTTTCCCCACCAGCTTGACACAGGGGTCTCAAAAGTTGTGGTCACATCGATGCCCGATTGGATTAAAGCTAGCGCTTATGCATCACAGTGCCTCTCGACCCTGGTTTAAATTCCAATAAGAAATGTGAGAAAGTTTGACGAAGGACGGTGGTTTTTTCGGGGTTTACCACTGCGGTAGCTCAGTTGGTAGAGTACTCGCTGCGTAAGTGGGAGGTCGTGGGTTCGGTCGGGTTTAGCCCAAGACTTAAAAGTAGGTAGTGACTGATCTTTCGCCAAGCACTCGGCATTACAAAATGAAAGTCGCGGTTCTTTTTGATTGGAACTTTAAAAAATGAGGTCCCGTGTCTTGGTAGGCTTGGCACGATAAAGAACGCTGCTGTATAATGCCATCAGCACAACGCACAGGCAAAATTTCTGCACCTTTGCCTATAGCTGGCTACGTCTCGATATAAGTGAAATATTTCTTGACTAAGACGGTAAACACCATTACTCAACTCAACTGATACGTTGATCGATATAGGTGAAACAATCCCTATTACTCCATTCCACTCTTAACAGTTTAGGAGCTGCAAAATGGTATCTCATATGCATAGGGAAAAGAAACTTTTACAGTACTACAAGTCGTCACTATATCTTATACATTTATTTATAATTTATGGATTATCAAACACTTTTCCTACAACAAGACGGATATGATATTTTTCTGTTGCATATGGTTCATTTAGGTGTATTTATAAGGTGCAAGATAAAACCGCCAGCGAAACAAGATAAACTCAAGTGGTTATGCGAGCTATTTGTATCGCAGTTCTTTATTGTCAAGGGTGACATAAACTCTTAATTAACGTCTGTAGGATTGTCTGAAGCCTCGTGTTTTATGATATGGACATCATTATTGAAACAAATACTACTAACATAATTTCTCTCATGACGCAATCATGATCAGTTATATTATTTATCTTCAAGAATTATCTTTCTATGTTAGTAGGTAATTTTACGTTTGTGATAAAACAGATACATTTTCTATATGTTTTATTATCATATACTTTCAGCACGACAGACACGGTAAAAGGTAGTGTATGTGTATAAAGTTGGCATAAAGGTCAATAAAGGCTGCTTGCAAATAAATTGTTAACTCAAGGATACTGCAATTCTAGGCTTATCAAGCCCTTTAAAAAGTTTTATGGCCGTCATCACAGTACTGTTGATAAGTTTGATGTCTCTGTGTCCAGGATTGCCCTGGATATATTTGACGTCTCATAGTTCCATGTTCCTTTCACACAATTTTGATTACACACCGTGGCGGGTGTAGCTAGCTAAACAGGAGGTGGTTACTCTTCTGGAACACTCGGCCTCACTTCCCTGCTGGATGTTCACGTGTATAACATGACTTGTCAGTTCCAAATTTTTAAATTTGCTTCTGGATTGTGATTCGGACATGGATAAGTATGTATGTTTTTAGCTCACCTGACCGAAGGTCATGTGAGCTTATGGCATAGTGCAGCGTGTGTATGTGCGTACGTGCGTGCGTGCGTGTGTGCGTGTGTGCGTGCGTCGTTAACACCTGTTTTCAACTTCTTCTGTGAAACTACTGGACAGTTTTTAATGAAACTTTGTCAGAAGTATATATGGGCCGGTGCAATTCAGATTTGTTCGTGGCGTTGCTATGGCTACCATAACTAGGTCAAGGTGACCTACGGGTGCAAAAATCTTAAAAAAATCTTCTTCTCCGAAAGTACTGATTGGAGAAAAAATCTGATGTGATATTTGGCTTCTCTATGGTCTTAAGCCTATAGTTTGTTCATTTTGTGAAATTCGGATAAAAAATAGGTTACGCGTTTTTGCGTTTAATTTTGAAAAAATCGTAAAATAGCTTCAAATTGTAATAACTTGACTATTTGACCAGATAATGACATGGGGTTTTCAGTTTTGACATCTTCTTGTTAGTATCTTCAAAATGAGGTCAAGGTCAATTGAGAAGGTCGTGACCTAATTTTTTTTACCTCTGATTATAATTATTATCTCGAAAACTATAAACTTTTTGTATAAGCATGTATATTAGAATGTTGTAGGTATCGATGCAACGATCATTTTGATGTAAAGAAAAAGGTCATGGGTTCAAAGGTCAAGGTCACAGATGCGAATCAATACCGAAATGGTTAATTATCTCGAAAACTAAAAACTTTTTGTATAGGCTTGTATATTAGGATGTTGTAGGTATCGATACAACGATCATTTTGATGTATAGAAAAAGGACATGGGTTCAAAGGTCAAGGTCACAGATGTGAAACAATACTGAAATGGTTAATTATCTCGAAAACTATAAACTTTTTGTATAGGCATATATATTAGAATGTTGTAGGTATTGATACAACGATTATTTTCATGTATAGAAAAAGGACATGGGTTCAAAGGTCAAGGTCACAGATGCGAAACAATACTGAAATGGTAAATTATCTCGAAAACTATAAATTTTTGTATAGACATGTATATTAGAATGTTGTAGGTATTGATACAACGATCATTTTGATGTATAGAAAAAGGGCATTGGTTGAAAGGTCAAGGTCACAGATGTGAAACAATACCGAAATGGTTAATTATCTCGAAAACTATAAACTTTTTGTATAGGCATGTATATTAGAATGTTGTAGGTATCGATGCAACGATCATTTTGATGTAAAGAAAAAGGTCATGGGTTCAAAGGTCAAGGTCACAGATGCGAATCAATACCGAAATGGTTAATTATCTCGAAAACTAAAAACTTTTTGTATAGGCTTGTATATTAGGATGTTGTAGGTATCGATACAACGATCATTTTGATGTATAGAAAAAGGACATGGGTTCAAAGGTCAAGGTCACAGATGTGAAACAATACTGAAATGGTTAATTATCTCGAAAACTATAAACTTTTTGTATAGGCATGTATATTAGAATGTTGTAGGTATTGATACAGCGATCATTTTGATGTATAGAAAAAGGTCATGGGTTCAAAGGTCAAGGTCACAGATGTGAAACAATACCGAAATGGTTAATAAACTTGAAAACTATAAACTTTTTGTATAGGCATATATATTAGAATGTTGTAGGTATTGATACAACGATTATTTTCATGTATAGAAAAAGGACATGGGTTCAAAGGTCAAGGTCACAGATGCGAAACAATACTGAAATGGTAAATTATCTCGAAAACTATAAATTTTTGTATAGACATGTATATTAGAATGTTGTAGGTATTGATACATCGATCATTTTGATGTATAGAAAAAGGGCATTGGTTGAAAGGTCAAGGTCACAGATGTGAAACAATACCGAAATGGTTAATTATCTCGAAAACTATAAACTTTTTGTATAGGCATGTATATTAGAATGTTGTAGGTATTGATACAGCGATCATTTTGATGTAAAGAAAAAGGTCATGGGTTCAAAGGTCAAGGTCAGAGATGTGCAAACAATACCAAAATTGTTAATTATCTCAAAAACTATAAACTTTTTGTATAGGCATGTATATTAGAATATTGTAGGTATTGATACAACAATCACTTTGATATATAGAAAAAGGTCATGGGTTCAAAGGTCAAGGTCACAGATGTGAAACAATACCGAAATGGTTAATTATCTTGAAAACTATAAACTTTTTGTATAGGCTTGTATATTAGAATGTTGTAGGTATTGATACAACGATCATTTTGATGTATAGAAAAAGGTCATGGGTTCAAATGTCAACGTCACAGATGCAAAACAATATCGAAATGGTTAATTATCTCGAAAACTATAAACTTTTTGTATAGGCATGTATATTAGAATGTTGTAGGTATTGATACAGCGATCATTTTGATGTAAAGAAAAAGGTCATGGGTTCAAAGGTCAAGGTCAGAGATGTGCAGACAATACCAAAATTGTTAATTATCTCAAAAACTATAAACTTTTTGTATAGGCATGTATATTAGAATATTGTAGGTATTGATACAACAATCACTTTGATATATAGAAAAAGGTCATGGGTTCAAAGGTCAAGGTCACAGATGTGAAACAATACCGAAATGGTTAATTATCTTGAAAACTATAAACTTTTTGTATAGGCTTGTATATTAGAATGTTGATATTGATACAATGGTTATCATGATGTAAAGAAAAAAGTCATTGGGGTTTAGTATTTATGTTTTCTTTAAATCTATCAGCTAGCCATTAGTTATCAGGTGAGCGTATCAGGCCCATGGGCCTCTTGTTTATTAAGTTTCACGAAGGATTCAAGTACCTCCGATGTGAAGTGAAGCAGGATATAGAAAAGCATACGCAACAAAAGTTTGGTTCTTTTTGTATACCCAGAATATATTGTTATAATATCAATAATAGTTTATATTCAAATTTTACACAACATTTGTATCATAAATGACGGTTTTCTCACATTAGTTTGTTTTTAGTGAAGTAATGTTTTATTTTCTCATTCAAATTTATTACAGATACACTTGTTAATTTGGTAACGATGAATTTTGATGGCTATACAGAAGACTTCCATTATAGTACAGAAAGGAGATTTGACCAGACCGTGATTTTTACATACACGCCTTGTTGGGGAACACAGTTATTGTCACAACTGTTGACATTCCTCTTAACTCGGACCAAAAACGTGGTAATTATAACAATAATTGATCACATACGAATGTTTTACTCAATGTTAATAAAGATTCTTCTGAGCCCCAAATGGTGCCATTTTGGCCACACAGTTGGGGTATACAAGGGAAAAGATAGGAATTTTTTCTGTCCTGGCGAAACGATGCTCCTTTATCCTGGAGTTATGAGTTTTTATAGACCTGAAGTAATAATATTAAATCCTCTTGTCCAATCTGAAATTTGGCTAGAAAATAGTCCTATCAGAGATGTAAATTGTTAAAACATATTTATTTTTGTGGTGTACCAATTTTTTTTAGATTGCGCGGTCTTTTGTTTTGTGCGAAAATTAACACCGAACGAAAATTATATTATGCTTATTGTAATATTATGCATATTTACCTAGCGCGAAAAATAAACTACGCGAATACATCGAAGTCTAATGTAATTGGAAAATAAATACAAGCGAAAAAATAAATACAAGCGAAATCAAATACGTTTACAGTATTCTTTAATTGATTGATTAAAATGATGCTCAAATCGTTTTTAGGTTTCAATCGAATCTTAATTGCGCCTTCATCAAAATATGTATCCCATAAATTTGTTACAAAATTTTATTCTATTAAATTCGGTTAAGGACCAAATGCACCTATTTTAGCAACGTGAAGTCATTCAATGTTTGCTTATGCATTGCTTATATAAGACTGGTTCGCGACTGGGCGGTTTCATTCGAATCTTAATTGCGCCTTCATCAAAATATGTATCCCATAAATTTGTTACAAAATTTTATTCTATTAAATTCGGTTAAGGACCAAATGCAATTATTTTAGCGACGTGAAGTCATTCAATGTTTGCTTATGCATTGCTTATATAAGACTGGTTCGCGACTGGGCATGTTATATGTCGAATGAAGCATAGTTTTAAATTTCCTTCAGAATTATAAAAAAGTTAGTTTAAAAAAAAGAACTGAAGTGTTATAGCTTCAATGACCGTGCAAAGCCAACTGAATGATGGGCGGTAGCACGTAAGCACCATCTTGGACAGTTCCAGTACGTAAGCACCATTTTAGACAGTTCCAGTACGTAAGCACCATCTTAGACAGTTCAAGTACGTAAGCACCATCTTAGACAGTTCCAGTACGTAAGCACCATCTTAGACAGTTCCAGTACGTAAGCACCATCTTAGACAGTTCCAGTACGTAATCACCATCTTAGACAGTTCCAGTACGTAAGAACCATCTTAGACAGTTCCAGTACGTAAGCACCATCTTAGACAGTTCAAGTACGTAAGCACCATCTTAGACAGTTCCAGTACGTAAGCACCATCTTAGACAGTTCAAGTACATAAGCACCATCTTAGACAGTTCAAGTACGTAAGCACCATCTTAGACAGTTCAAGTACGTAAGCACCATCTTAGACAGTTCAAGTACGTAAGCACCATCTTAGACAGTTCAAGTACGTAAGCACCATCTTAGACAGTTCAAGTACGTAAGCACCATCTTAGAGAGTTCAAGTACGTAAGCACCATCTTAGACAGTTCCAGTACGTAAGCACCATCTTAGACAGTTCAAGTACGTAAGCACCATCTTAGACAGTTCAAGTACGTAAGCACCATCTTAGACAGTTCCAGTACGTAAGCACCATCTTAGACAGTTCCAGTACGTAAGCACCATCTTAGACAGTTCAAGTACGTAAGCACCATCTTAGACAGTTCCAGTACGTAAGCACCATCTTAGACAGTTCAAGTACGTAAGCACCATCTTAGACAGTTCAAGTACGTAAGCACCATCTTAGACAGTTCCAGTACGTAAGCACCATCTTAGACAGTTCCAGTACGTAAGCACCATCTTGGACAGTTCCAGTACGTAAGCACCATCTTAGACAGTTCCAGTACGTAAGCACCATCTTAGACAGTTCAAGTACGTAAGCACCATCTTAGACAGTTCCAGTACGTAAGCACCATCTTGGACAGTTCCAGTACGTAAGCACCATCTTAGACAGTTCCAGTACGTAAGCACCATCTTAGACAGTTCAAGTACGTAAGCACCATCTTAGACAGTTCCAGTACGTAAGCACCATCTTGGACAGTTCCAGTACGTAAGCACCATCTTAGACAGTTCCAGTACGTAAGCACCATCTTAGACAGTTCAAGTACGTAAGCACCATCTTGGACAGTTCCAGTACGTAAGCACCATCTTAGACAGTTCCAGTACGTAAGCACCATCTTAGACAGTTCAAGTACGTGAGCACCATCTTCAGGCAGATGCTTAACATTTGTTTTAACTAATCATCACTTATCATGAAGTTCTACGCTGAAACACTTGTCTATTAATATTATCTTTATATGTTCAAATCTATTACCAAAACAGATAAAAAAAATTATCGAACAGGGGAAAAGTTTAATTTTTATAAATTAATATTTTTATCATTGTACGGTATTATATAAGGAGAATAACTAAAAAACATGGACGCCGCTGTGTTCGCGCGAAAGTATACAAATTATCCATTCAGGATTTAAATAAAAGTTGAATTAAATTCTGGGAAATAAATGTAAACTAAATGGAACAATTCATAACATTCTGACAACTTTTATCGTTATTTATTTGATTAAAAAAACATACATGCGCAAGGATACAATAACCGCACTATCCGCCGTACTAGTGTTGGCAAGACGACAACGTCACAATTTACGTCATTCGTCAAGCGAGTTAGCTTTTAAATTACAGGAACCAGATGTTTAAGGCTTGATTAGTCTGACCATTGATTAACGAAATCTCACAACAGTAATAAAATTCTAGTAAACATATTATTGAATCGGTAATTTTTACACCCTGTCCTTCAGATTAATGACATTGTAACTGTGTCAGGAAAAAAGTATGTAATTACAAGAAAAATACTAAGTTTGATGAATCAAATGATGAAACTTATTAGGCTTTTCACAGCTGAGTCCAATTATTTACTGTGTGATGTTTTTATACTAAATAGATATAATTTCAATTTAAATGCACCTAGAGCGTAACTGGTCTTGCCGTAAGTGCTTCTAAAATTGCCCCGTCGAGAATCTATTAACAATGCTCGCGCTACATAAATAATATCAAATTGTTGTATATTTACTTCTTCACTTTTTAAAATTTTGTTTATATTATTATTTTGTTAAGTTTGAAAGAGATTACATACGTGGGGATCGAGTGATTGGGTTGAAGATGAAGTTTCAGCCAGATTACGGTGACCAACGCCCGAACCTTATAAATGTTGACGGTGAAATTTTGGAACTTCCAAAACCAGACTTTGAAATCAAGTATGCTTATATTTTGTTTTCAACAATTTAGCTAAACATATGTATGAAAATATAGAGTTGACTTAAGTAATGGTGTTTAACGTCCCAGTCAGGAATATTTCACTTATATCGAGACGTCGTCAGCTATAGGTGAAGGTGCAGAAATTTTGACGGTGCATTGCGTTGATTGCATTACACAACAGGGATCTCTATCGTGCCAAGCCTACCAAGACACGGGATCTTGTTTATATATATATTCAGTCTCCACCCTAGAGAACCGTGAATTTAATTTTTTAATGCCGGTGCTTGGCGAAAGAAAAGTTACTACCCACTTTTAAGTCTTGGGTCAGACCCGACCGGGGTTCCAACCCACGACCTCCCACTTACGGAGCGAGCAGTCTACCAACTGAGCTACCGCAGTGGTATATATAAAATATAGAAGAAAAATTGAACTGAACAACATCTACTTGGCAACAGCCGACACAACCAAGAACATGACACATTACAGTTCATTACAACACAAACAAGAACACGACACGTTACAGCTCATTACAATGCAACCAAAAACATGACACATTACAGGTCATTACAATGCAACCAAGAACATGACACATTACAGTTCATTACAACACAAAAAAGAACATGACACTTTACAGTTCATTACAACGCAACCAAAAACATGACACATTACAGTTCATTACAACGCAACCAAAAACATGACACATTACAGTTCATTACAACGCAACCAAAACATGACACATTACAGTTCATTACAACACAAAAAAGAACATGACACTTTACAGTTCATTACAATACAACCAAAACATGACACATTACAGTTCATTACAATGCAACCAAGAACATGACACATTACAGTTCATTACAACACAAAAAAGAACATGACACTTTACAGTTCATTACAATACAAACAAGAACACGACACTTCACAGTTCATGACACAAACAAGATAAGGTACGAAAGAACAAATTAAAACAAACATACTAATACATGTAAAACCTTTGGAACTGACAAGTCAGGTGAGACACGTGAACTTTCACTAGGGAACTGAGGCCGGGTGCTCCGGAAGTACTTCCTTCTTAGCTAGCTACACCGCCACGTATATTATAATACATATTAGGGCCACTGACTAGAATTATCTTAATTATCCTCAACCCTCAAACATTTTCTCATGCAAAGTATTTCCTAAGCTGAATTTGGTTAAATATATTTTGATTCTTCGGATATTTTTTATCGCCTTGGAGAAATTTTAGTTTTACAATTTTTGTCCAAGCTCTACTGTTGACAAAATGTATTCTGAGACGACCGTTTAGTGCTGTAAAATAACATTGGTAAAGTATGTTATTGGACGAGAATTGAAGCAAGTGTCTATTGTTTTGGCTATTGGTTTATTGTAGGGTCCCTATCACACTATATGATGAAGCTGAAGTCGTCTATAGTATAACAGTAAAAAAGATGGGTATTTCAAGGGTTTTCCATTTTGACTGAGGTAGTTCCCGTTGCACGTGGTTGTGAAGAACCTTCCAACTGTATGCGATAGTGGAAAATTCTACTCTTTTTTCATCTTTTCCATCACTCTCAAAAATAGGTTGAAAAATATCTCCGTCAGTATTTACTAGTTTGCAGAATGTCTTTAATCCTACTTGTTTAATACATGTAATTGTGACCCGTTTTTGCATGCGTTTCTTTTGTAGATTACTAGGAAGGATTTTGCCTGTGTTTTCAAGTGTCAACCCAATTCCAAAGAAGATAGGATGAATCATCATGCATGATTTCAATTTGACCATGAAATGCTGATTTTTATTAATCAGGATAATCTAACTTAATCTCTAAGTGTTGTGTACAATATATGTTTTATATATTATACGTATTGTATTGTTTTTATAAAATTCTAGCTTTTAAAACATTTTGTTTGGACACGTGTAAATATAACCTTAGAGTTTGATAATGTATTAAAATCAAATTATTAATTATGTTTTTATAAGGACTGATGGCGACAAACAAACGCATACATGAAATACACAAAATGTGTATTACCAATACATGACCGTAATGCATTCAAAGAACTGAATCAGATAAACGTACATTGCATGTTAAAATAAACAAACCAAGATGCACATTTTATAGAAATTATAAAACTAGTGTGCCTACCACGTGTTAGTCATTAAAACCCAGCTTAAATCACCTGAAAATTTATTGTTGTCGCCAGCGGCACAAAACTCGGCTTCTACTGAAGGGGTACACGGTTACACTTCATCGCCCATTACGGCACAGAGTACTAATCCTTTAATTGATAGTCATTAATACAGTAGCAAAACCTTTGATCTGTACTACATCTCCAATCATTAATCGGATTATACGTGTTCTCACTGAAACGATCTATTGGTCACCCATTGTTAAAAATATTTCGAGTTTTAGAAGGTTGTTTTTCCTATAATTTTTAATTTTGCACCTTAAAATTACTTCGAGTTATCAGGGGTATTCGAGTTACAGGAGTTTGAGTTATCGAAGTTGTATTTATATAGTTTATACAGAAAATCGGTCGGGACAAAATTATTACTTCGAGTTATCCGTGGTATTCGAGATATCGAAGTTCTACTATATGTAGTTTTGTGTTCGACATTTTTACTTACTTACTTTGCTCAGTTTGTTTCAATCACTTTTAGTTTGTAATCGTCCTTTGTAACGGCCACAGGGGCAATTCTTTTTTAACACTATAGAGGTGTCTTTAGCATGCACTAGGACACGGGACCTTAGTTTTAGGTCTCATCCGAAAGACTATACTAATATTTAGCTTTTTACAGCTCCAGTATGGGCAGGAGATTGAAATCTCTTTGTGTTTCTGGAAATATTTACGCAAACAAACTGGTTTAGAATCCTAGATAAATCTTACATATTTTATTTATTCAGATTATGTGCTACCTTGCAAATATAACTTACTCACCTTTTTAAAATAATTCTTTTATATGATGACAATAATTTATTATTTCAATGATATTAACATGTATTTGGTTGTTGTTTTCGCCCAATGTTTCATGTGACTCTAATCTCAAACATATATTATTGTTTTGCTGCATTTTTTCTATTATGTACCTTTGGATAACACCAACCATAACAATTGTTTTGCAAAAAGTGGTCCTAAAAGATAATTTATTCTGTGTGAAACTTTAGGTTTCTATAATACTCACGAGTTTCTACCTTAAGCCATAAGAAGCTTGTTATTTGTGCCATTTTCACCCAACGATTACGTAAAATATTGTATTTATTATGAATTATGGAATCAAAAATTCCACAGAAAAACATTACGAAATAACATTAATTAATTACTCTTCATGAAATTCACAGATCTAATCATTTTTAGTGTGGTGCTTCAAATGTGTTGTTAAGTTATTCCCAAAATTTTCAAGAACTTGCCGCCTTGATATAAGTGAAAAACAGTCATGATTGGGGCGTAGAAATTCCTGTTAATAAGCATTTAACATAACCCGTTGTCATGTTGTAAATAAAACAGTGATAATACTCTCCAACAGTACAGACCTGTCGAAAGTTTAACAATCAGCTAACGAAAAGTGTCGAATTTTGATAGCTCAAATAGAGCCCTCCTTCGTTAGGTATATCTCGACAGCGCTTGCATTCACCACAACCTATCCTCACCTCGATCAGCCAGCAAACAAACTTCGACTTCTTTTCATTGTTAAACTTTTGACAGGTCTGTACTGTATGTTAACCAACGAACAATATTTTAAAAGAATACTTATGTGCAACATGATTATATGTATGTATAATGGCTCAAAATAGAATTATTGTACCAAAATTAATTAATGTACAAAACCTTTGTAAAATATATACAAAAATAATACACTGCCATCCATACATTATTGTACATGAACATGTTTAAAACTGGTTACACTATTTCAGACTGAAAATTTTCAAAAAAAAAAAAAAAAAAAAAAAAAAAAAAAAAAAAAAAATGGATTCTTGAAAACATCACTCATTTATCATGAAAATGATAAATTTGTTTATATAAAAGTGTACATGTATTTTCACTTTGTTAAAGTTGATTGTTTTGGTTAGACAAAATTGTGTTTTCATTTTAAAAATATTTTTCCAATATTTGAATATTTTTCTAAAAAAAATATCCTAGAATATTGTTTTTCAAGAAAAAATAACTTCATTACATACATTTAGAGCATTCAGTTAATATATTAATTATAAATACTGCAATTACTTCCATTAATATTTTAATTCTTCGAATGAAGATTGACATAATTATAATAAAATAATCTGGCAAATATAAATTTGAAAATTTATTTTTGGATGGCAGGGTATATGTTTTAACTTTCAAAGGTTGTTTAAAATATAATGCATTATTGTATTTTTATGTTTCAATTAATTTAAAAAGGCATGTACATTTTGTACATAGTGTTTTGTTATTATTGTTGAAATGCATCTCGGTGTCATGCAACAATAGTTGTTAAGTCGCACCGTAACGAAGTACAATATGTAATTGTACAAGGAACAAGATACATTATTGTCAAGTGGATGAGATGCCAAAAAAAGCCTCCGAAAGATAGATGGAAGCTGCCGAAAATCTGCCAATATAAATCTAACGAGGAGGCTAAATGAGCTGCCAAATCGGTACTTTTTCGTAAGCTTAGTTTTAAACTTCAGACTGGTTTGTGTTGTACATTATGAA